>JANJGK010000017.1:15761087-15773587 GCA_039081455.1 Macrobrachium rosenbergii | reverse complement strand
AAATGAAAGAACTGAATCCTCTGCCCACAGGATTAAAAGGGTGCTAAAGATTATTGGGATTTTAAACAAATTATTAGAAATCCTGCTGTACAATGGAAGAATATAATTGTTATAAAATAGCCCTCATGCGATTTAATGAACAAATGGAAATTTTACAAGTGCAAAAGTACACAAACACGAGCACGCACGCGCACACACATAACACCCATATATATATATATATATATATATATATATATATATATATATATATATATATATATATATATATATATATATATATATATATATATATATATATATATATATATATATATATATGTGTGTGTGTGTGTGTGTGTGTGTGTGTGTGTGAAGATAAAAAGGCCCATAAAACACTGTATGAACGTTTCAACCATATACTTCGAGCACTTCCTTCTGTGCTCGAAATATATGGTCGAAACGTTCATACAGTGTTTTATGGCCCTCTTTATCTTCATATTATACTGTTGTATTACAGTAAAAGACATTCATATATATGTATGCCTGTATATATAATCCTTTTGGTGATGGTTTTTTAAAAAAATATAAAATGAGTGAGAAAGAAATGAAGAGGATAAGTGTTATTAAGATATAAGGAATTTATCACTGGCTGGATTTCGAAAAAGTTTGGTTGTCCTTACCGATCTGCAATTAGAACCCGTGATTTTACATCTTCTAAAAAGGGAGTTTCAGAGGAATTCATTTTGTGTGATGGAATGGGAGGCCAAACAATGTCATCTTTTATACCACTTGCTTTTAGGATTGGGGATCGTTTGTCGGTATGTGAAATCTTGATCCTTTCCATGAGAAAAATATCTCCTCTTGGGTTACTAAAAGCTGTTGTTATGATGATGATGATAGTTATCCAATGACTACCTTTATGTCTTTTGAGGCTTCATGAAATACTGGCATATTGTTTATTACTCCTGGTAAAGGATTTTCATTACCAACAATTTGGAATTTCATACAAATATAAAATAATATATTTTACGGTGAATGTTTTTCTAAATGGCATAACCAAATGTTGTCGGGTCAGACACCTAAGAATTTTGGAGCTGATAAACAGTGATACCATCTCACCAATGGAAAAGTCTCTTGCAATCTCATATGGGGTTTAAGCAAATAAAATCTTTCATCAAAATAAAAGACAGATTGAGAGAAGTACGACAACATTTTCGACACCTCAGTAACATTTACGTATTACTGTCGTCCTTTAGTCATTATCAACATCGTTTTTAGTGTTTCTAGCATTCAAAAAAACTATTAAAATGTACGAAACTACTGCTCATTTGATTCACCTATACATAAACAAAATATATTTGCACTCAATAAATAAGTTGGATTTGCACTCATAACTGGCCGACTGAAAACTTGAAATGGGAAAGTCAGTACTTTTAATGAGTTTCTGATCCACCTCGCTTGCATATCTTGGTTTCCAGCCACTTCGCCATTATTTACACGAAATTCCGACCTCTTCCAGCACTTAAAAAGATTATTCTTTTCTTTAAAAGTAAACATCCTTTTAACGGTAAAAAGCTGGAGAGTCAATGTTTTGTTACGGAATCTTAGAATGCCCGGCTATACGAAGAGTAAAAAAGATAGAAAAGAATGCAACCAGAGCAAAATATATTTAGAAATAACAGATGACGAAATAGAATTACCCACAGTAAAACGTTTCTTATTATCTAATAATATGAGCGCGTCGATGGAAAGTTATCCTGTTTATTAAGAGTAATTTTACAATAATACAATATAATGCGAATAACATCACATAAAAATGTCATCATCTAACGTTATTTAAGGTGTGAGAGAGAGAGAGAAAGAAAGAAAGAAAGAAAGAAAGAAAGAGAGAGAGAGAGAGAGAGAGAGAGAGAGAGAGAGAGAGAGAGAGAGGGTGGTAATAATAATAATAATAATAATAATAATAATAATAATAATAATAATAATAATAATAATAATAATATAAATAGATAAACTTATATGTACCTGTCAACTTGTCTTGAATAGATGAACGTTCCATATGACAAATCTGTTTCTAAATATTACTCGTTTTCTATAAGATTTATGACATTCTTTTATCAACCCCAGTTTTTGAAATCCTATGTTTACAATATAGATCCATGTCTAGAGTCCAGCGCTCTCACTTCTGGGGTCTATTCTGACTCCTTTTTATTGGTATTATTTTAGCCCGCTTCCCATCCGGCTTAAAGAGAAAGTCTCGCCTCATGTAAACAAATAACGTAATAATGCGACCTAACTGCATGTATGGATTAGATAAGTCTCTTTTTCTCTGTTTGCCTGTTTCTAACAGGACTATGCAGAAAGGTATGTGCGATATTTTAAGAAAATTTGATCAATGATGGGTCTTGAGGCTTACTACAAGTAATTTGGGGGAGAGAGGACTGTAATGTTAGAGAAGAAGAACGTTTTGTGGGTGATTGTTCAGCCTCGTCAGAGGTTTGTAGTATCCGTAGAAAGCAACGACTCTTTGATTTTATACCTCGGTGACTTTTCTTACTATGACCATTCACCTTTCAAGAGCCGTGTTTGTATCTTTCTCCAGAGTTAAACTTTACACCCGTCCCCGTCCCGTTTCCCAGACTGGACTACATGAATCCACTGTGTGGTCTTTGCATCTAAACAGGAAGGAACACATCCCATTTATCCATTTATTTTTATAAGGAATGCATGAGACTTGCCCACTGGATGCTTGCCCAAAAAAGATAGATGAAATTGCATTAATTTTACAGTTAAGCCTGACACGACACATCGCAATGACATTCGATAATGATATACATTACAAATTGAGGGCATAATACAATGAAAGCGGGGAGTAATGGTCACATCCGCCAGACAGTCATTATCGCATTTTCCATTTGCCGCCAATGGGGGACTTGTAAAAATCCATCATGTCAGGTTAACAAGCGGGTCATTAGCCTTAATTGTCCATGAGATTATGCCTAGGCGTTATATAATGTGATAATGTGCTTCATGCGGGGATCAACTGGTAACTTGTTTCAGTCATGCCAATAACCGAATTCATGGCAGTTAATTCGCTCTTGTCTGGTATTTAATTCCAGAGTCAATGGCACTGTTAATGAAAATAAGGTCATACCAAAAACGTGAAACAGAGTTATGTACAGAGCAATTATTATATTAGCACTAGCTTATTATTATTATTATTATTATTATTATTATTATTATTATTATTATTATTATTATTATTATTAGGGGAATGTAAATGTATTCCTCAGGAAGTAAAGCGAAAATAGCATTGAAATCCTAGGCAATTTATCTTAAAAAGTTAAAACCTGAACACAAGAGAGGGGAGTATATGTGTATATGCATGTATTTACACACACACACACATATATATATATATATATATATATATATATATATATATATATATATATATATATATATATATATATATATATATATATATATATCAAACTGAGCTTCCATCACTTCTCTGGGAACCCCCAAAAGTCTTTGTACTCCGAGGACGGGCAAAAGCGTTTTTGTAAGCCCGAGACACACAACCGTTAGAACGGCCCATCCTTAAATCATTCCGTTCTCTATTTCCTCGACTAGGCTTTGTCCGGGTGCTTGGAATTCACAATAAACGCTTTGTTAACGCTGTGGCATTTATGACTTGCTTTCTCTCTTAAGTCTGTAACATTTCCAAGAATGCGCTCGTGCTCTTGATATGTGCGATGTTATTGTAACTTGAATGAAAGGTTTATCATTCATGAATTGGTTTATCTCTGACGTTTCTTGGGATTTCCAGGAATTACGATGGTTGAGGGATGTTTGAGGTTAACAGTGCTTGAACTGGTTCTAGTAACTAAGGATGTTGACCCCTTTGAGGGTTATGGCTTTTGAAATGTTTTATTTTTTTATGAAGAGTTACGAATTTGTTATAACTTATACAAAAGTAAATATACAGTTATAAGCTTGAAGGAGTTTCTGTACGCTCAAATTCTGTCATGGCCGAACAATACTAATTTTAATGCTTCAAAACAAATAATTAGAAAAATATTCATCTCAATATTAACGGATTAACACCTCGGTTCAGGGTCGATTAAAGTAATTACCCGACTTCCATCAAAATGTAATTAACTTTCACTAATTGTTAATTAGGTAGACGACCATCTATCTCAGTTTCCCATCAATGTGAATCGCCGAAGTGATAACCAGAGCAGAGGCCTACTTCATGTAACTGAATTTTACGAAGCCATTTGATTTTGTACGATATTCTCATTATTACATAGAAATCAGGCTAATTGCTGGTTTCAGTGAATTCTTTTCCCTTAATACTCTTCTGGGCACCTTCTGACACCAGAATACGAAATCAATTTATAGTATACATTAAAAACTCGAATTTGAGAATTCTTTTGCTTTTCAAACATACTCTTCAGAGCTAAAATTACTGAAGGAATCATTTTGAGTCTTATAACTCAATAGCCTGAATGCCATACAAAATCACTTCATTTTGAACTTTTATTATTATTATTATTATTATTATTATTATTATTATTATAGCCTTTTCTTGTCAGCAACTCAGCCCTTGCCCTTGCTGAATAGGTGCGTTGTGATAGGTAAGTACAAGATCTAGGGTAAGTAGACTAGCATGAAATACCTACTTTCGTATTTAAATTACTTGGTATTACAGTTTCATACACTTTCTTGCTATTTTCCTTAACCATAAAACTAAATCTTCTTTCTCATCTCTCCTCTTACCCCTTTCTTAAATTTCAATGGCTTTCTTTTCTTTTCATTTTTCATTAGGAATGACACGGCATAATTCTTAGAGTTCATTAGTCTTTCCAGCCTAAAGAACCCCTTTTTCTGTTACACAGTAACTTCATTATGCAATGGCTTCCTAGCAATACCTGAGAAGTCAATTAGGTCCCATTTTTACTTTACAGAATTCAACAAATTACTCCTTCCCCTCTACTAGTCCCGTCTTCTGTAATTAATCGCATCCTATTTTCACGTTAATTCTGTTCTGTTTTCTTTAAAATGCCGTTGGTTGGGAAAAAATGTATGTCCTTTTATTGGTCTCCAATTATAATTTTAAATAAACGAAGACAATTACACTAATCATTTTTAAACACAAGGATCTTGCCATTTCATTCCTCCCATACTTAATTACCCACGTCTCTCTCTCTCTCTCTCTCTCTCTCTCTCTCTCTCTCTCTCTCTCTCTCTCTCTCTCTCTTTCTCTCAATTCACCAGGTAACAACAGATAAACGCCTTTGCGAATGTGGAGAATCCTGACAGGATACATAAAGTACAGTACAGGAAAAATTAAGTTCCACGAGGGACCCCTCTCCACTTCACTTATCAAAACAACATCCGCCCTAAGAGGAATCTCCTTACCATCTTCTTTTAAACCGAACGAGATGTCAAAGGCTACTCATTCAAGATTATTTACGGGTAAAACCGCAGGTCGCTCACATCCCTCTCAGACCTAGATAATATCACGACCGGGGGATATCGTTCCGAAGCATGCAACAGGTAGGGGAAAATAATGACTAGTAATTTTAAGACAGAGTAATGTAAGTGTAATTGCCTGCAGCGACAAGAAATGGCCAATCATCAGCACACAAGGGGACCTGTCTCCTTGTTAGTGGTGGAATCAGGAAAACTAAAGCAATCTTCCTTTGTGATGTCTGAGGGAGTAAATGGTGGCTAAAGTTGCAACAATAAGTTACCAGAAGCAGTGACTGAAGATCATCTCTCTCTCTCTCTCTCTCTCTCTCTCTCTCTCTCTCTCTCTCTCTCTCTCTCTCTCTCTCGTGTAAAGAATCATATTCCATTATTCGGAATAATAATCATTACTGGTATATAAATTACTAGAAATGTTTTGATAACATTATATACTTTTATTGTTAAATAATATATTTTGATTTCTATAAAACGAGAAATTTGAATTTTGTGGTGAAATAATAGAATAGAAAAATATGAGCCTCCAGTTTGTGGATTTTTAGCAAGAGTTCTTTGTCAAGGCGTCCAATAAAAGACTGTTAATTGATTAACTGACAATTTCGATATCATGTCCTACATGAATTGTTTTGTTTGACAGAACTGCCAAATCATTTTATAGATTCAACAAATATTTAAGCGAGCTTCACATAAGAATATACATTTCATCATATACCACATGTGCCGTAGATAACAAGCATATTTTATTTGAGGTTGTAATTTACTCAGCCAAATAACAATTAATTTTATTCAATTCACTTACAAAAATGCTACTTTTGAAATATATGTATACAGTACATATACATACACATACACACACACACACACACACACACACACACACACACACACACATATATATATATATATATATATATATATATATATATATATATATATATATATATATATACTGTATATATATATACTACTTACTCTTTCTATTTATGGTAGATTCATACAAAAAAAATCTATATGAAGACTTCAGATATATTTGGCATATCGACTTTAAATAAAAAATAACTAACAAACTGAAAAAATGTCATGAACACTAGTTAATATTGTGCAGTTCTCTCTCTCTCTCTCTCTCTCTCTCTCTCTCTCTCTCTCTCTCTCTCTCTCTCTCTCTCTCTCTTCAATTTTCCTGAAAGCTTCAAATAACAAGAGCAGGTGAGGAAAAAAAAAGGTTATTGAAAATAAGACGCTTACGAATAAAATATACCGCATGACCTTTTTTCGATAACGCGCAGACGGCAGTGGCCATATGTTTTAAAAGATTGAAGGGAAACCCAATCAGCGGTTCGCT
The DNA here is from genome assembly GCA_039081455.1 of Macrobrachium rosenbergii. Classification (NCBI taxonomy): domain Eukaryota; kingdom Metazoa; phylum Arthropoda; class Malacostraca; order Decapoda; family Palaemonidae; genus Macrobrachium; species Macrobrachium rosenbergii. Next base: position 15,766,767 of record JANJGK010000017.1, on the reverse strand, counting down.
AACGACTGCTGGGGCAGAATCATCACCAACTGCAAAAGAGAATGGGCAAAGTGCAACGGCAGGTTGCCATGGGATATGAACCCGTATTACGCGTAGGGAAAGCCGTGTCCTGGAGATGCCTATTAAACAATGCAACGGGAAGGTTTATGACTGACGTTGGATCAAAAGATAATTAACTCTCAATCAGAAGATTACCGGACGCATTCTCTCTCTCTCTCTCTCTCTCTCTCTCTCTCTCTCTCTCTCTCTCTCTCTCTCTCTCTCTCTTCGTACTTCATTTTTTTTTACCGAATTCACAAGCTAGCATTTATATTCTCTCTCCTTATTTTCTTTATGAATTTTGCAAGAGGTCAAAAGTCATTCCTGACAATGACAAAGGGAGTATTACTGATAACATTAGGGAATATACTCTAAAAAATTTTATTATACTTTCATTTTTTCCTTCTGTCAGGCAATTACTGACGTGTAATGTTTATTACTTAAAATTATATCGTTTCATTTAAGGATGCAAAACTGTCTGTTTACCATCTATCGAGGAATTTTCCCTATCATCTTTATTGCAGGATTTCTTCTTTGGACGATTCATCATGCCACCAAATGGTTCGCCAGTTAGACAGAACAAAGCGCGTGCTGATACAAATAACATAAAATCTTGAAGGATTCATATAATATGAATCGTGACGATAACTGTAGGCTATGGTGCGGCAAGACTTTTTCTCGTGTTTTCGTGTGATGCGTCAACGCTAATTTAACTCTTCTGCTGACATAGTTACTTTAATATATATTAGACAACTGTGTAACAGGGAGCAGCGGACCCCGCTCCACAGATTACAGACAGCGAGACATAATGTTTGTCTAAATATGGATTTCATTCACCCCTGCTCAAAGAGACGAAGGGACGCCCACATCGACGCCCTTAGGACCGACACGGAAGAGCCGCGCGCCATGGGAAAACCGCATCTGAACATGACATCCCCAGCTAATGACGTAATCTAAAGAATGGGTACTATGGCTACGCCCATCGTGCCGCAGCATTTCACCCTTGTAAAGAGCCACGAAGACAGCATAGGGAGGCGACTTATGAGCAGTAGGTGAGGGCGCCATGCCGGTCGGACCACCTGCATGGGAATGAGACTCGCCGGGCAACAGGGAGTTACTATTATCATGACGTCACCACACACCTTTTTTTTAGAATTAATTAAAGGTGGAATGTCCTCCGCAAATTGTAATTAAGTTTGTTTCTTTCACTTTTCAAGCTGAGTGTTAAGGATATCGCCCCTGGACTGAAAAAGAGATGTCGACTTCATAGCTCAATATTAAATGGAAGAAAACCCCAATGTCTCTCCTTATTTCTGAAAAGTTACACGAAGATACAAGAATATATAAACATATCAACCATAAATAAAATGTAGAATCTGCTAATAATGCCACGGATTTTAATAAAAATTGGTCGAGCTTGTATATCTTCTTTCCCACTAGCTTTCATATATGGATGCAATGTACTATTTTAAAAGTCCAAACATCATGGCATTTAAGTTAAAACAAATATATTTGAGTTATAATCTTCTGACAGAAGTTTCCAAATCCGTATTAAATCCCATTATGATACTGATTCTCACAAAAATAATATACTGCATTTGCTTTCTTGTATTTAAGTCAGTATGCAGAAATGTAAGAAGCATGGAAAATATTACGACGTCTCTGAATGGAATGACCAATTTACATGGAGCAAAAGAAAACTACTGTAATAAATCTAAGAGCGAGACGCAGACGTGCCGAATCAAATTTTGATCATCTGGGCAACAAGAGCCCATTAAAACAAAACGTTCCGCAAGCAAGATATATTTGGATACAGCCATATCCCAAATTCAATTTTCCTAAATGAGGTTTAAAGACATAAGCTCAGAATTCGCTTGGCAAGAGTCATCTACAGTAGATCCTCCCTCATAAAAGGCGCTCATGAAGAATGACGGAGACATCCAGAGTAAACAATGAAGACTAAATACTCTATTTCCACAGAACACGTCTCAGATTCATTGTAAATTGAGGTGGAAATTTATTAGCAATTGTCGGTCTTTTATTTGTACACGGACCTTGCAGGATAATGACTTTTCTTCTTCTTCTTCTTCTTCTTCTTCTTCTTCTTCTTCTTCTTCTTCTTCTTATTATTATTATTATTATTATTATTATTATTATTATTATTATTATTATTATTATTATTATTATTATTATTATTATTGTGAAAATAATCAAAACTCTCAGGTGTGTAAACGAAATAAATTTCTACCTTACATAAGAATCGATTTCAAGACCCTCAAATTATTATTATTATTATTATTATTATTATTATTATTATTATTATTATTATTATTATTATAGTACATCGAATGTATGAATTTCACAATCTTTGACCTCTGAGTTTGCAATTCGAGCAATCTTTTCGTTATTACGAAAACAGGCCCTGGAAGTTTCCTGGCCCTTCACATGCTTTTTTTTTTCTTACCAATGCATGCCAGCCTGCGATCGGTGGTGCAATATTTGGAGAATGGAAACGTTCAGATTTGAAAATGCTGAACTGTTTCGTTTGACTCTGCGCCTTATTTATGACTGTCGATGATAAAATATATATACATATTTTTTTCTACAGTCCGACAGCAAATGTTCAATGGCATATGTTTTACAAATGAATACGTCCGATTGAAGTAAATGTTCTAGATTTATTGTTAACAAATATTACAAATATCAGGGAATATTATAATGTATCCGCGTGTGCTTCTATTGTTTTTGTTTTAATGGGTATTTCAAGTCATAAAAAGCACTCACATTATACAATTAGATATACACACACATTATATATATATATATATATATATATATATATATATATATATATATATATATATATATATATATATATATATATATATATATATATATATATATATATATATATTCCAGGCAAAAATTATATTCCAAAGAAGTTTTTCGTCCCACACACAATAATGAAACCACGGAAGTTAGAGACAAAATTTGCTCTCTAATTTCATTTTTCTGTTTCCCGAAAGCATCTTAGCCTGGCTTCCACCGTATAGAGGTTATGATGTCATTAATTCCTTAATGAGAACGTAATCATTTTACGTCCATCGGTCATATAAAGCCCTTGATAAATCACGCTGATTTATGAATACGGAATGAATGCCTCCTGAAGCGAAGTTTTAATTTGAAAGTCATACTACTAACTTTTTTGATGATGTGATACATGTGATGATGGTTGAATATTTATATAATATTAATTTTAAGAAATAATTTTGTAATATGACGTGACGATACTAAAGAGGAGAGGCTGTTTCACCAGGAAAATGTCAGTTGATGCTAAGATTGGATGAGGGCAGTCATGAAATGAGGTAAATATATTTCAATCAATTTTGTCTTTCAGTGTAAATATTTTGCTGGAAGATTGGTTTTGAAATATAAAGATTCCTTTTCTGATTCTGGAATCTTCTTCTTCTTTTAACGTGCTTTTTTCCCATTTTTGTATGGGGTAAGCACGATGCCTTCTTTTGAAGGACTTTTTTGATTTGGCTTTGGGGTAGACCGTAGTCTCGATCGGCTGCCCTGCCTGACATCGCTTAGACCCCGGTAGCGTATGTTACATGTATCATACCAGACCCAACGCCCTTTCTCCCAGCAGCGAGAAATTGTTGCGCGGGTAGGTCGGGAGTTCCGGACGTATGAGATGTTTGATATGTTTTTAGATGATGTTGTAGTGACTTTGTTTTGTGTGTGTATTTAGTCTGTAACACCCATTTGCTTTTTAAGCAAACCTATCCGTTGATTACATACATAATCCCGGGGTGTCTACACGGATAGCAAAGTGTCCGCCTCTGTGATCAGTCGGCTGCGGATTTGAACCCGCGCCACAGACCTCTACGAAGTCCTAAGCTGCTGCTGTAACCGACTGTGCCATGAGGCTCCTTTCCTGATTCTGGAATCTCACTCAGAAAACAGAGTGCGATGGAAACTTAATGAGAAAAGTTGTCCTACATTTAAAAACTTAGATTCTTACAGAAGAAACGAAAAGAACCAGACGACATATAAAAAAATACAGTAATTAGTGATTGTTGAACATTTTAAACGATTCTTCATAAAGAGGAAATTTTGCTGTTGAAGTTCATTGAGGAAGAAACTGTTTAATAATTTAATAAGATGTCAGTCTTCGTAAAAGAATTAAACAAGCAGCAAGATGCTGCAAGTTATCATAGTTATGAAAGAGAAAGTTATTAAAGAAAATAAATCACCTTCCTCCACTTACACTTCCGGCACCTGAATAAATAAGAAGCTGTTATCAGAGATAAACATACGGTCATTTTGATATACGAAAATCAACTTTATTTAGGTCACTAGATAATTAGAAATGTAATGACTTACAACTCACCTACATAAAAATAAACGAGTTTCGTCCAATCTCGTTTTCGAGAAGCTACTTTATTTATACTGAATAAAAATCTAATGACTTACAAATGATCTAGGTAGAAACATTGAGTTTTTGTCCAGTTTCGTTTTTGAAAAGCTTCTTTTATGTCATTAGCCAAATGAAAAAAAAAATTAAGGATTTACGAATGATTTACATCACACCTTTGAGTTTTCTCCTATTTCGTTATCGAAACGCAACATTATTTAGGTAATCAGATAAATAAAAAATGCAAAGGGCTTACATGTGACCTGCATAAAAACATTAAGTATTCGTCCAATTCGGTTCACATTTAGGAAAACCATTAATCTGAAATACTTCCATCCATCCAGGCCAAGACGTGTAACAGGCATGTTGCGTATTAACTTGCAACGAGAGAATAAGCCGGAAACGCTGGGACTTACAAACGTGGGACTTAAGAAACTTTCTGGAAATGTAAATCATCAAAACGTCTCTCCCGCTGAAGATGCAAATGTGTGTTTCCAAGTTTCACAGAAAAAAAATATTGGAATAAATTATCACCCATTATTAAACAGGCGATATTTCTTCTCTCTTTCCCATGAACTGATTCGCAGAGCTCGTCACCTAAATTATTAAGTATCTCTCTCTCTCTCTCTCTCTCTCTCTCTCTCTCTCTCTCTCTCTCTCTCTCTCTCTCTCTCTCTCTCTCTCTCTCTCTCTCTCTCCTGATTGCGAGCACCGACAAAAAACTATTGGAGAAAACATTTCATTACACAAGATACATAATTCCCATAATTTTTGGCTAATTATCATAATTAGAGGATTTGTCAAAAAAATAAAAGTACATCTCTTGTTTCCTTGAATATTATGAATGTGAAATTAACGCATTCATATCATTAAAAAATTATATCTTGACAATTATTCTCGATAATGAGGATAATGAGGTGACTTTTAGTGGGTTTGAATAAATCTGCCAATTTCGAACTTTTTTTTTTTCTAAAACGGAAACAATTCACGGAATAAGGGAATTAAACTGGGAAGAAGAAATGTTAGTGTATAGTGGAAATTAGTTTTTGGTAAGGTAGGTGGCATAAGTTTATACTAAACACTGAAATGAATAATGGAAGAAAAGGAGTGTCTGTGGAGCTCAGTGCTGAAATATTCAAAGATATCTATCATTAAGCCGTTAGGAAAGTAATGTCTGAATGCTGAATAAAATGAAAGTAAAAATAATCATAAACCCACACA
>JANJGK010000017.1:15736087-15758587 GCA_039081455.1 Macrobrachium rosenbergii | reverse complement strand
ATATATATATATATATATATATATATATATATATATATATATATATATTATATACATTACATATGTAATATATATATATATATATATATATATATATATATATATATATATATATATATATATATATATATTTCTCGAATTCTTCATACATTTTGGATACGTTTGTCACTAGAAAGGCTTAGATGCCAGAATATGAAATAATTCTGAAGTCCGGTAGTAGGATTAGAACCTGCATCCAGAGTATCAGAAAGAGATCATGTTGCCGACCTTATCTTAGTGAGGTCGGCAACGTGATCTCGTTCGCATGCACTCTGGATGCAGGTTCGAATCCTCCTACCAGACATCATAATTACTTCATATTAAAGCATTTGAATCTAAGCCAAAAGTATGAAGAACTCAAGAAGTTAAGAGGACACTGTGGGTATTGCAATTACATTCGTGTCTAGCAAAAATTGACTACTAGACTCTATAAATACATATACACATGCACTCTATATATATATATATATATATATATATATATATATATATATATATATATATATATACATATATATATATATATATATATATATATATATATATATATATTTGTGTGGGTGTGGGTGTGTGTATACATACATACATACATATATATATATATATATATATATATATATATATATATATATATATATATATATATATATATATATATATATATATATATACAGTATATATATATAGCTTAATGATAAATAATATTGCCAAGACCAGGAAGAACATTCTTTATTGTACAAGCTTTCGAGGTATAAAACCTCATCATCAGGCTGAAAAAAACCGACAAGGATGAGAATCAATAAAATTACAATAAAATGAATTGTCATAATAAATCTTCAGCAAAAATACTAACGAAATATATAAAATGAACAAGTAAATACAAACTAAAAGGGTGAGACGTAAAATAACGAAAAATTAAAAACACAAACATAATATGTAAATAAAACTAAAGTGAAATGTAAACAAACTACCACTCACAAAAAAATATTTAACGACCTAATTGAGTACCTACTATGAAATTACACGATAGCTAGTTGAATACCAGACGAGTTGTTGTTCAATTCCGGCTTCATCTTTGTAATAGTCAGCGACTCTGAAATTAAAAGGTCCAGTCTATTTGAACAAAAAGACAGTACCCGAAAATCCAGGTCAGTGAAAGGATGGTCCTGTGTTAAACTGTGTTCTCTAATGGCAGAAAAGGGTGGTTTGGAAAGGGGAAACCTAGTTCTAATAGAAAGACCTCTGTGTTCCAAAATTCTGTGTCTGAGCCAGCGGGAACTAGATCCCACGTATCGCAGACCACACTGCGAACAAGTGAACAAGTAAACGACACAGGAATTAAGGTCCACAGGCAGAGTAGGCTTCTCTCTCAAAAGTGATCTTATTGTAAAAGGATTACAGAAAACAAACCGGAAACTGATTTGAGGGAAACAATGCTTAAGTATTTCTTGTAACTTTTTTCGGACCATATAGCTACTATGACCAAGGTAAGGCAATTTAATGTACTTTACATCTTTACTAGCAGTACCGTACACCGGTCTGGGACAAAACTTTTCATTTAAAAAATTTTTCAGAACTTTGTAAAATACAAAAATGGGATATGAGTTTTCAGAAAAATAATTCTGGAGGATAATTCTGGAGGAAAACCATATCTTGATGAAATAAATTAAAATCACAACAAACATTGTAGGCTCTATTAATCAAAGTGCGTATTGAGTTCATCTTATACAACTTTGGCGAAAAACTGAGGTAATTCAATCCCAAGCCAGTAAAAGTACTTTTCCTATAAACAGAGGTCTCAAATTTGCCACTATTTCTGTATACCTGTACATCTAAAAATGACAACTTATTATCCTGTTCCGTCTCGCAAGTAAAAGAAATGTTAGGGTGACGAGAATTAAAATATTCAAAAAACAAATCAACATGTGATAATTCCTTAAACACAAGGAAAGTATCATCTACATACCTACGGTAATACAAAGGTTTGAAAGCACTAGGGCATTCAGACATCCAAATCCTTTCACAATAACCCATGAAGCAATCCGCATATACGTCCAAGGGAATTTCCCATAGCTACTCCATCTATTTGATTATATAATTTACCATCAAAAGTAAAAATGCCATCAGCAGTTGCTAAATGTAATAATTTTTGCAAGTCTATTTTATTAAGTCCAAAAACTGATAAATGGTTTTCACATATATTATTAAGAATAATGTCGGTTGTTTCTTTTCGGGTACTGTCTTTTTGTTCAAATAGACTGGACCTTTTAATTTCAGAGTCGCTGACTATTAAAAAGATGAAGCCGGAATTGAACAACAACTCGTCTGGTATTCAACTAGCTATCGTGTAATTTCATAGTAGGTACTCAATTAGGTCGTTAAATATTTTTTTGTGAGTGGTAGTTTGTTTACATTTCACTTTAGTTTTATTTACATATTTTTATGTTTGTGTTTTTAATTTTTCGTTATTTTACGTCTCACCCTTTTAGTTTGTATTTACTTGTTCATTTTATATATTTCGTTAGTATTTTTGCTGAAGATTTATTATGACAATTCATTTTATTGTAATTTTATTGATTCTCATCCTTGTCGGTTTTTTCAGCCTGATGATGAGGTTTTATACCTCGAAAGCTTGTACAATAAAGAATGTTCTTCCTGGTCTTGGCAATATTATTTATCATTAAGCTAAGATTTCCAAGTAGCCGCCCAATTACCGAGACTATATATATATATATATATACATATGATACCCTCGTTGTTACTATATATCAATCAAATTCTACCTGCGGAAGATAGGAAATAGTTCCCACCTGATATGTTTCATTTGAAGACAATCTCCCTTCGGCTTTGTTTACTATGGAAATAAAATCAGTTGATTCTCTGGTATGTGTCGACTTTATCATAAATTCTTGTATACTGAATTAACATATGCATAAGTGGCACAAAAATGTTCTAATTTCTACTCATATCTATTCTCCATATCAGGTTTACGCTGAATCATCATTTTTCCCACTTCAGTGTATTCCTGTTCCTACGAGCTCACGAATGGAAAGAATTTTAACCGTCAGCGTCTATTGCATAATATAACGCAGAACTTAACTTGCATTAATGTGTGTTCAAATATCTGAATCCCTTTCTTATAACCTTACTCAGAAATATGCACATATTTCTTAGAAAGGCAACGTGGGATAACATTCTACTGGAATTTATATAGGATGGCAAGGAGTACATAAAGGACCTAAATTTCAATGTGGTTACGAAAAAAGTGATAACGGTAATGAACAAATTAATTTGTTCGAACTGATTGTTGAGACTTTTCACAAGCGTGCACACACACAAACACACAAAAACACACACACATTTTATATATATATATATATATATATATATATATATATATATATATATATATATATATATATATATACACACACACACATATATTTATATATATATATATATATATATATATATATATATATATATATATATATATATATATGTGTGTGTGTGTATATATATATATATATATATATATATATATATATATATATATATATATATATATAGTCAAGAGGTAAACCTCGCACACGCCACCTCATCCTCCAAGTACAAATGTAATGTAACTTGCAAATAAGAATAATTTAACTTTTCTTGAAATCGGGCTCATTTATTGCTTTTATCTTAAAGTTAGTTGTTGGTGGACATTCGCCCCTAATTCATCCCTCCTCACCACTACCCCATGTGAGAGACCCTTTAATTCTTCCTTACCCTAGTGACTGCCAAAAGTCCTTGATTTCCGGTGCTAAGTCATCTGGAGATCGCTAATTCCGCCGAGGCAGTACACCCAAAAGAGAAAGCACTCCCCCACTGGCGATTGACACACATGATCGCTGCCATGTTGTACAACCTGGAAGATGCCCCGCATGTCCCCGCATGTTGACCATATAGAAAAGGGACTCCAGGCGGACGACAGCAGCAACACCTGGAATGAACACCGGTGCAATCCTTACACCAGCATAAAAGAAGGAATGTCAACTCGCTCGCTCTCAGAATAGACTCAGACTCACAGGAAGTCGGAACTATCCCAGGATATTTGGTCCTCTACTCTGCTCCTTAAGCTGCCCCCTTGCAGTCCCGCATGGCTGTCCTTGAGCCTACAGTGTCCTTTTGTAGTGAAGTCCCTTAAAACTACCCTCCACCGTCAGCAGCCGCCCCCCCAAGGATGAGGAAGCCGTCTCCTGACGAAGGTAATGTACCGAGATCGAGGTTCTTAAGTCAGTCACGTGTCTATCACCATTCTGCTATTAGTTTCGTTTCCTCTCTAAGGCGATATACCCACAGTGATACCTGTATTACTTTAAATTGTGTTAACGTAACAATAACTTACAGTGAAGCGAGTTATTTGTTAACTGCTTGGAATTAGTCACCAGAATCAAGGCCCTTTTTAGGCACCTTCCTTGCACGCCCTCGGTTCCTTGATTACGCCCCCAATACACCTACATAACTACGTGTATTCCAATTACAGATAGGTGTTAACTGCTGTGGATCTGAGCATCATCTTGTGTATGCAGTGGTATAACCCCTGCTTTCTGCCCCCCTGCAGTGCCCCTTTGAAGAGGGTCTCTTGAGTTATGTCAGGAAGAATACCCCAGTTGTTTGTTACTCCCTTGGAATGACAGGAATCGGTTTACCTGTCCAAATTGATGCTCATTTTCTTCTGATATGTAATTAATGTAAATATACTCATGTAAGTGAAACCCTAAGTGTTTACCTGAAAACTTCCCCCACTCCCTGAGGCAGGCCTTCAGCCTACACCTTTGCATACGTTTACTGGACTCGGCCTAAGAGTCAGACATAATCAATTTTCAAGGTAAGTTCCAGTTGCACTCGATCATAAACACACACACACACACACACACACACACACACACACATATATATATATATATATATATATATATATATATATATATATATATATATATATATATATATATATATATATATATATTATATATATATATATATATATATATATATATATATATATATATAATATATATATATATATATATACACACACACACACACACTGGCAGTAATGTTAAAAAATCCTGAAAACGTTCTTGGTAAAAAGTTCTAGACCTTCACTAAAAAGTCACTATTTTGTGCATATATTCATGATTCTATGCAGTAAACGAGACCACTATTTCATTTAGAAAAAAATCAGTGTTTTACCGGGTATGGTTCCCTACGGCTTTACGTCATACCAATGATACGTAATACCATTCCCCCTCATTGAGCGTTGCTCAGCTGTTTCCTAAAACGCGAGGAATAGCCGTGATCATCGGGTTCTAAAATATTCTAATTGTGATTTCATATTCCCCTTTACACAGCTATAGGGAGGGCAGAACCCAAACTCAATTTTGATAAAGGAGGAAAAAGCTTATAGGTATAGGGGACGTAACAGATACCTGGTTAACGGCGTTGCTGTCTTTATCGATTTCGTGAAAAGGGGCGCTTCCCGATGGATGACAGACAGACAGACAGACAGACAGACAGACAGACAGACAGGCGATGAAAACAAAACCTTACGTAGTTAGGGACATTACTAGAATTCCTCCCCTGGAGAGTAAATACATTTTTTTAACAACAATTAAAGTCATTAGTGCAGTAACTTTCTTTCAGTGTTCCAGTATTTGATTTATTTCTCATTGTTCAAGAAATTTTTTTGTATTATACAGACACGTCGAAGTAAGATACTTGGGTTCTTACACACCTGGATAAATAACCAAAGGGATAGACACGACATCAGTCTTCGGGAAACAGAAAAGGTTTGCAACATGATTCCAGCATTGCATATTTCCATGCTAGCGTTATGTTATGTCTGCATGTTTATGGATGGGTTGTTAGTACTGATCGGTAAGCCCACTTGCTCACATGGCCATGCGTATGTGTTTCATTTCTCTTTTTTTACGCTCAATATGATTATAGACACTTGCCTGATAATTTCATGAATCAGTCCTCGAAAGTTAAATTTTGCATTCAAACCTATCTAAAGTAAATTTTTGCCATCCTCTGTATTATTTAAAAATATAAAAAAAATGAAACAAGCTTTTATCAAAATGCACTAAAAAGCAAAAAATTATTATTTGAGACACACCAGGACTTTCTTACGATTAATCATGTCTACAAAGATAAAAGCGTGGGCGCCAAACATGGAAGGAAATGCTGCAAGAAAAGAAATATATATATATATATATATATATATATATATATATATATATATATATATATATATATATATATATATATATATATATATATATATATAATTTTCTTGTAGCATTTCCTTCCATGTTTGCCTCCCACGCTTTTATTTTTGTAGACATGATTAATTGTCAGAAAACTCTAATGTGTCTCAAATAATGATTTTTTTTTTATTTTTAGTGCATTTTTAATAAAAGCCTGTTTTAAAAATTCTTTTTTACATTTTTTATTTTATACTTTTTAGTTTTGACAGAAATTGTAACCGATTTATGATTGTAACTAAAAAAAAATTGAACGTGATCTCCTGTCCAGCCAAAGAAGTTTTGAAAAATCCGTAAAGTTATTAACTTATTCTAGCGACTCAAACAAGGTATGAAAAATCTGAAGTTTCATGCAAATCCTGAGATACTGGGAGAGGTCACTGTAGGGTCACTGGTCACTGTTGACCTAATGATCATGTAAGGTTGTATTGTCACCGAGATTGAGTAACCATGCAAAATTTCAAGTCCATCGGATGAAGGGAACAGGCTGACAACTGAATTACAAGTTTTGACCCAAGCAGAGAGACAGACAGATGAATAGACGCAGGAGTCAAGTTAAATAAAAGCATGTAAAGATAACGGAAGTTTCCTACTTAAATCCCTCCATGATATAGCAAAGCATGTAAAGATAACGGAAGTTTCCTACGTAAATCCCTTCATGATATATCAATCTACATAAATCCCTTCATGATATATCAATCTTAAATAGGGAAGAATCAAATTCATTCGCAAAAAGCAATCAACTTTGTTAATCCTGCAAAGAAAACATTAACAAACATTCTCCCAAAACCAAAAAACAGTTTAACCCGTGAAGTTTCTGGAGATATAATTGATCCAGAGAAGCAAACAGTGGGATATTATCAAACGCGATTCCTTCAACAGAGGAATTGGAGATTTTCGTTCATTTCACCAGCCTTGCCTATCATATATAAGAGACGGAAGGAATGATGCGGTTATTCTGAAAGAAGGCGATTAACAGTGTTCGGAATGGACTTTTATCAAGATTTTTTTTTTGGGGGGGGGAAGCGAATATGCTTTTCAGGTTTTACAAGATATGTCTGTTTACTAGTAATGACCAGACTGCTATGATAATTGTCGTAACGAATTATATTTACAAGAATATAAGTAACCAGAATTTTTCAACGTAAAAGCCCCTATGGTACGTTTGCGTTCAACCATGTCATTCTCTTGTCACGCATTTATCAAAATTAACTCGACATGATTATCCAACTACACGTTCTTATGTGGAAAGTATTGAGAAAAGTGTATATATATTTTTACAAATATTACTGCTGTTCGCCCTCGTAACTTTTGATTGTAAAAATATCAGCCTGACTGAGACCGGGAAAAGACGTTGTCTATATAGGAGCATCTTCAGTTCAAACCTTAACGTCCGTTGGAGAACGGGATAGGGAAGTTAGGCCTTCCACCCTATAGGAAAATTTCCATATTCAACTTTAAAAATAGGTGGTCCTAAGGTCCTTTTTTCCTTTTTACCTGTCTCTCGTGGCGAATGTTTTAACAAAGCGTAGACGCCTAAGGCATGACTGTAGGCCTGTTTTGACCCAGGCCGGTCAGGGAACTTCAGAGAGACTGGAGCATTCGGAGAGACCACATGTCCGACGGGGCCTCTTCTCCTTTTCTTTGTCTATTATCCTATCAGTGAAGTGAAGAAGCAATTGCGAAGACCCCCCCCGGCGGTGTTGGTGCGCACAACGTTCGTCCTAAGGTAAAGTCGCTTTTTGTTCAAAACTTCGCCAATTCTTTTATCTTTTTTCTGTATTTCGCATTTCTTTGTTTCCCCCTTTCATCCCCCACTTACTGTATATGTGTTTACGAAGTCTAGATTAAGCCTCATTATTATATTGTTAGCTTCAACCCCGTTATTCCAGTAAAATACCTAGGATTTAGGGTAAGCAAAATCAGGTTAAATCTCGATGCTTTGTATGCCTCGCGTCCGAATGTTTGGAAGAACCGTTGCGTTTAAAATCAAATTCATCTCAAATATTTTTGTTAAGGTTAATTACCCTTAACTGGCGACCTTTGGCTAATTAACGACTGTCTTTGAGGTTAACTTTTGGCTTCAAGTGGCAGGTTACGTGTAATCTTGGTTTGCAGGGCCGTGAAAACTACGTAAATTGAATAATACATGATCAACCAAGACCCTCACACGTAACAATATATATATATATATATATATATATATATATATATATATATATATATATATATATATATATATATATATATATATATATATATATATATATATATACATATGAGAGAGAGAGAGAGAGAGAGAGAGAGAGAGAGAGAGAGAATAAAAAACCTAAGCAAAGAGGAAAAATGTCACCTTGTCCACAAAATTCACCTGTGGGCAAATTTTCAGGTTACGTGTTCAGAAAAGAGGCGTTGTTCACGGTCTGGCGGTCAAGAGTTTATGTAAGAATGTTATTGCAGCCTAAGGACGAGGATAAGAGGCCTAGTGACCCCAAATCGACCCCTGGGTACTCTGGGTCTCGTCCTTGTCTCATATCGGGCACCGTTATGAAGGAAAATATTAGTTTTCGTCACCGGAATTCGGGGTCCTTGAAATGGCGATTTAAAGCCAGGACGGGGGAAATTATTTTCACTTTTCAATAAAGCGGTCTCCGGCAACCTTTTTTTTTTTCTTAGTGAAAAAATAATAATGAAAACTCGTCATTCTTCGATTAATTAAAGGAAACATTTTATTTCAATATCTTATTTTGCTGCCATATCATGAGCCACTAATAATATTAACCAAGAATATGTAATCATTTATCCCCTTACCATGATTTATACGTAAAATTTTTAACACTATTGCCTAAAATACTTTTACTAACGATGATTTCCACTTAACGAAGGATACGCAATCATTCATCCCCTTAGCATGTTGTTTACGCAAGATTTTGATCACCGTTACCTAAAATATTCGTTTTACCGTAATTCTCATTCACTCGCTTTTGATTAATTCTTAGTTAATGGATCCGTCATAGGATTACTGGACTCGAAACGTTTTGAAGCTTCCCTGTGATGCATTCCCTCTCTCGCTCCCACGTTCCCACTGTACAGTCAGCCAGTGATCTCAATTAAAAGTTTTAGCTGGCATTACCACGCGAATCATATTCGGCTTCCGAGTAGCTCTCTCTCTCTCTCTCTCTCTCTCTCTCTCTCTCTCTCTCTCTCTCTCTCTCTCTCTCTCTCTCTCTCTCTCTCTCTCTCTCTCATTAAAATGGGGCCTGCTGTTACTATACATTATTTACCATGATTAAGAAGTACTGATCTAGGTGGATACTTCAAAATATACGAAGAGAGCTGGCATTTATGTACTACTCTAGATGCAAATATCCGATGCTTTGCAATAACAAGATGGAATAAAAAGAAAACTGGTGACCATGAGTAAAATTTTTTAATATACGATGAGGCAATTCTTTTAAGTAAAAGTAAACCAGTCAATAATCTTTAAAATATATATCCAAGGGATCTGAATCTTTACAAAAATCCAATTAATTTGCTATGACTTAAAATGTACATAAACTTATCTTACTCCTTCGAGGATCTGCACTGATAGACTCGAATTCCTTGATTTAAAGCGCGAATAGATTCTGAATCTCTCAGTATACAATCAAACACATCCTAGTTCTAAATTTGCCCCACTCAATGGTATTTAGGTATTTATGGCAGATATAAAAAGGTATCTGATTCTATTGCATAACTTCAAGAGATTCTCCGGCTGGGAATCCTTCTCTTGATCTTCGCCTAGAAAAGACTGTCAATCCCATCGAGTACCGAAAATATTGGGTGTTTTACCAAGAACGTAGTCGACATAATCTTAATCTTGATTTAATCTTGACAACTGCAGCTTCTCCTTCCACGTGGGTTTCTTAACAAAAGATCCTTAACGAGGGTAACTTAACTCATCACCATACGGCTGAGATTTTGGCTTGTATGATTTGAAGAGAAAATATTACTTGTATTTCATATACTTAAACGTTTTACATGCAATCTTTTACGATTTTGCAACTAGTTACGCTAGAACCAAACTTGAATATACTTCTTTAAGAATGAACATTACTGATGGCTAGTATGTATGTATGTATACTCGTATATGTATTTATATAAAATATATATATATATATATATGTGTGTGTGTGTGTATATATAATATATATATATATATATATATATATATATATATATATATATATATATATATATATATATATATATATATATTTATATATATATATATATATATATATATATTTATATATATATATATATATATATATATATATATATATGTGTGTGTGTGTATGTGTATATGTGTATATATATATATATATATATATATATATATATATATATATATATATATATATATATATATATATATATATATATTTGTTTATAACTTTCAGAAGAAAGGGAATTCTGTTTGAAGGCTGGAAAACAGTTAACTGAAAATTTTAATTATTAATAAACATAGTTACTCTACTGTATATATAAGTAAGTGCAAACTTCCTTCAGAAAATTTTTGCTGACGTCATGGCATAACAAATACTCTGAATAACGTAACTTCGTCTAACATGTCTAACATAACCACTTTCACCCTTGGGCACCCTTTCCACAGAGCTTTTCACTGATAGTTCCTCTGCCTTTAAATCTACCCACGCTCTGTAGAACATCGCATTCACATCATTTATTTATTGTGCACCGTGGGCAGCTTGAATGACGAGGCTGCCCTCCTCCCCATGAAAGTTCCGTTAACATTATGCACAAAAATGACTGTTCGGCTATCCAGGGCAACGAGTAGTTTCATATACAAACGAATATTCAACAGAATAAATTCCTAAACTTTATGGGTTTTTGCAAAGCTTCCGTGCACTACAATTTTTTTATTCTCACTGTAAATGTTACGTATTTTCCTTTCAGTTCTGAATGGAACAAGAGGAAGATGAAAAAAATAGTTTCAGTTATTTCCTCTCTGAAATCCCCTGAAATAAATAAATCTTCGTAAAAAAGGAATCCTGCGCTTGATTATTAAGTCAGCTTTCCCTTCCCTTGACATTAAAACAGCAGGTATACGTAAAACACTTCTTTCACAACAGCCCCCACCCGAGTTTTTGGCTGGTCTTGTAAAATTCATGTGAGTGATTTGGCCCCCTCGTGAAAGAAAAGAATTCATGGCATAGAAACCGCATATAAGATGTATGTATTCTTTTGTTTACATGGGTAGCTTTTAATTTAACGCTGACTCTCTCTCTCTCTCTCTCTCTCTCTCTCTCTCTCTCTCTCTCTCTCTCTCCAGGAGTATTACTGTTTAAGGGAAGAAGTGTGGAAGTGAACACACACACACACACACACACACACACACACACACACACACACACACACACACACACATATATATATATATATATATATATATATATATATATATATAATTTTTTTTATAAAACCATCATCCAAATGAAACTTGTCTCTAGTGCAAATGATATTCACAGCGTTTTATTATACGATATAAAAAAGACAATTAAAACGGATTGATAAGTTTGGTCCATTCTTATTCGGCTTTTGCCAAAACAAAAACACAACTGACTGCTCCATTCCGTAATTAAAGTAATTTTCTTATGATAATTTACAATATGAAGGTTTGTCATATTTTCCCAGTGTTTCCCTGTGTACCTAAATAATTGTTATATCTGAGAATAAACAGCAAAATACGTGCTTTAACGCACTGCATGTGATCTTTATCGTAATCAGAGCTCTCATGGAAAGGTTAACGTCACGCCTGTGATGAAACAAACCTACCTAGTTTCCTGATTCTTTGAATTTGACCCCATTAAATTTTTTGCTAAATAACTTCGCTAAGGAAATGAGACTACAGCATTCAAAAACTATAAATTAATTGTACTGTTTTATCTGTGAACAAACAATATATTTTGTCTAACTTAACTCGAGTTAAAATGTAGAGAAGTGCATTACTTAGCCAAACGTCTGTGCATTAATGCAAATCAAAAGCCTTTTGAATGACGCCTCTTTTATTCCTATGGGATTTGATTGAAGCTATAAGTTCACTAATAAACTTTATTGTCATTATCACATGAATTTCGGAATTACTTGCGAAAAGTATTACTGGAGTTTTGTTTTAAGAATGACGTAATAATGAATAGAATATATCTCTAAAAAATTTATGAAAAACGCCTGTTTTCATACTTGCTGGTGTGTTGACGGTGGTAATAATAGTTCAATTATCTGTAACTGGAATAATAACGCCACATAATTAAGCGCGATATGGCATGAAGTTTGAAAGCCACCCATTTTTATGCTCTAACTGAGAGTCTAAAATAAACTATATTTTCTCAAAAAAAAAAACTGTATAAGCTATTTAACGGTATAACTCTCCATAAAATAAACCGATGCAATTACCCTTTGCGTTGATAGTAATCGCATATAAATTCAAACACATATATACGGACACACCCACGTGTCATATATATATATATATATATATATATATATATATATATATATATATATATATATATATATATATATATATATATGTATATACTGTATATATTTATATATCTATATATATATATCTATATATACATATGTATATATAACATATATATCTATATCTATACATATACATTTACATATATATATATATATATATATATATATATATATATATATATACAGTATATATATATATTACAGGAAACTAACCAATAAATCAACCGGGTAAGTTGATTTTAATTACGTAACTTATCTCATTTTTGCCACTTATTCCATTGTGTGATCAGATTATTTTTGTTTGTTTCTACACACACAATGTTTTATGCGTAGCACCTAATCCTTCATCAGCGAAGATCTGCAGATTTTGATTTCTTACATTCACAATAAGGACTTCCTTAGTGTGTCTTTATATTTTTTTTGTACTCGCACTTGAATGTATTTTCAGAAGGTGGTTTACATGAGTAGTACTCTACTGTAGGTATTCACAGTGCACTCTTTTATTTTGTTTTTAATATTATCTCTCAATCTACGCTTTCAAACTAAATCCTTGAACCTTTTTGTTGAGAAAATAACAAAGAATAAAAGAAGTTATACTTTTTTATATATAATTTTCTGATTCCATTGTATATGAGAACACGTGCATGGAACCCCTTTTCCAACAGGAAATATTTGTCGAATTGTTTATTCCATTTTTGCCTTTGAGGCATGACAGCTCTGAAGCAATGCTTATCGAGTGAAGGGATCCCATGAATCCTGTAAGGATAACGGGACTTTTTTCAATGGCGTCAGTGCCAGTCTGATAAGTAATTGCCTGAGCTCAGAAATGACATCCGCTTCCGTGTGTTAACTGGACGTACTTGTTGCATGCCCTTTTGCCTGAGACAATCTAAAGGTGACATTATTCAGGATATAACTGGATAGGGAAATTACATATGCTGTAGTCTGGCCTGTGTATATTAAAGGACGCCTTCGTGTGACCCGATGTGTATGAGATTATAATTCTCCTTGTATTCGACAAACATGCACTTCTGTCACTAGTCTTTTGATAAATACTATGAATTTCAGTGTTATAAGAGCTCCTGAAACCATTTCAAATAATCTTGAAGCAATCTATACACACACACACACACACACACACACACACACACACACACACACATATATATATATATATATATATATATATATATATATATATATATATATATATATATATATATATATATATATATATATATATATATATATATATATATATATATACAGGATGTTTCAAAATTAGAGGGCCCCCCCTTCTACAACATAAACTGAAATTAATATGGACAAAAACAAAAGTAATTCAGAACAGGTATTTATTTAAGTTTCTCTCTGAGTTTTTAATATTTTGTGTGGCCTCTATCTGCCTGTACCACAGCCTGCATTCTTGAGGGGTATGATTTCAGCAAATCGCAAAAAAGCTGAGACTCAAACTCCATTTCCCTGAACACTTCGGTCACCTCTCTTCACAGGTCGTTGAGGTTTGGTATACCATCATAGTTCACTGTGCGCACTTAAACACAATCCTTTAAGATACTACCAATGTTTTCACGCATATTAAGGTCAGGGGAGCTACCTGAAAATTCACTTGACGAGAAGAAATCGATACCACTGTTTCAAAGTAGCTCTGTGTCTGAAGAGCCTTGAAACATGGTGCCTTATCATGCAAAAATGTGACTTTATCAACAGATAACACATTTTAAGGATCTTTGAGGAAAGGAAATACTCCACCAGTAAGCACAGTTTCTCTGAAGTATTCGCCATTCCATGACTGTCCTTTTCCTTTGATGATCCACATTAACCGCTTGGCTGTGAAGCTGAGAAAAATTCCCAAACATTCAGGGAATTTCACAACTTGGCAATAGCGCACGTCATCGTTGATATCATCCAACTTTGCAGCCCAAATGATGTCATTTTTATGATTTGGCTTCCTGACTGTGTAAATGAAGAATTCATCTAATGCGGCAACATGGAGAAAGTCAGCTTCATCCCAGTCTTTAAGAAATGAACCAAAAAACCATGCACGGTCTTCTCTCTGTTGCTGAGTGATGTTGGGCTTGCTGATAACATGAAATGGCTTGATACCAGATTCTTTCAACTCCCGATATACAGCACTATAACTTCTCTTCTTTCCCCTTTTTATTTCTAGTTCAAGCGCCAATTTACATAAAGACTTTCTTGGTCTACCCACTGCCTCAGCTATGATGTCTTTTGACTCCTGAGAAAGGACTTCAGACCTTCCAAGATTCTCACCCTTTTTGCGATGACAGACATATGGATTTTTGTTCCAGTTTCTTTTAACAAAGAATTCATCTCTTTTAGTGTATTGAGCAACCAGGAATGTGAAGTGAAGGATGTGCCAGCATCCCTGGCCTCTCTGAAGGTTATAGCCCAGATTCGGTCAATCCATCTGATTTCCACCGAGTCATTAGCCATGGCTGTATCTAACTCCGTCACTCAGTCTGAAAATAAAATAAATGTAAGATGAAAAACAGCTTAATAGAAACTTAAAATAATGTACTTGGAGATAGGCTATAGTGTAAATCTTCATAACTTTCCATTTGTTCTGTAGAGGGGGGGGGCTCTAATTTCGAAACACCCGAGATATATATATACTGTATATGTATATATATATATATATATATATATATATATATATATATATATATATATATATATATAGATATAGATATAGATATATAATATATATATATATATATATATATATATATATATATATATATATATATATATATATATATATATATATATATATATATGACTTTTTATCACATCACCGTGATTCATATACAATCAGTAAGCTACAAACGTCCTTTAATATCCAATTCACTCTACTTCGGAAATAATATATTTTCATATATGTTACTGAAGGGGAATTTTTTAGTTGATAATAAGTTCGTCGTCTCGTGGGCTCGAACCGGCGAAGGACAAGAACTTGGCCTTCGCTGGTTCGAGCCCACGAGACGACGAACTTATTATCAACTAAAAAATTCCCCTTCGGTAACATATATGAAAATATATTATTTCCGAGGTAGAGCGAATTGGATATTACAGGACGTTTGTAGCTTCCTGAATATATATATATATATATATATATATATATATATATATATATATATATATATATATATATATATATATATATATATATATATATATATATCAAAAGCTATGTACCAACCGCGGTCATGTAAAATTTTAGAGCCCTTACTGTGTTTTGTCTACTGCATATTCAGTGGCCATTTACGATTGTCAAGGATATTCTCCTGAGAATTACAACTTACACCTTTATAATACGAAAGCAACAGCTCGAACCTCAACATGAATTACAATACAGAGGTAAATATTTCCGAAAGCAAAGTTCTCTTTTCATACTGAAATTACTGACTAAATATTTTCCTGCTTTTCTGCAATAGGGTTGATTGTTTGTGCCTCTAAATGAAAAAAAAAGATGACAAGCAAACCTTCCTACCATGCGTTATGAATGTCTAGAAGCCAATTATCTGGACGAGGAGAACGACATTACATAAATTACAGAGTCTGCGAAAGTCTACAGGACGTCTCAGGCAATAGGCCAACATTTCGTGAAAATGTCTTGCAGCCGTTTCACCAGTGGTCATGAGTCCTGTTAGTGGTGGTGCATTCAAGATTTATTTAACAATTCGTTAACCTACATGAATATATATATATATATATATATATATATATATATATATATATATATATATATATATATATATATATATAAACATTGGCATCTACCATATACTTGATAATCAGGTATATTTTGTCAAGAAGGTTATTAGAAGATAATAGAGCTATACGGAATGCAAAGGAACACAGTTCATTATTAATGTTACCAGCGAGATGGCGCGCGTCGTACCGCATCTGATTTTTCTATGGGAAACAAAATTTAAAATGGCTGTGTCAACAACTCCAGGCAGTGTCCCCAACATAGAAATGATTAACAGGAGCGACCTTACACGATGACACACATTGGCGCACTGAAAATAACATCGCTAAATAACTGATTATAGGGTTTACAGGAGGGTGGATGTGTCACGTCCCCCTTACCCTCCAGATCCTCTACCTACCCCGACCCCAACCCTGGACAGATAAATAAGTTTGCAAGAGGAGGGGTGGATGTGTCATGTCTCCCATAACCTCCCTATTAAGCAAGATGGGCATCTGTAATACACTGTCAATTTTGATGTTTAACTTTGTATGCTTCATTTCCCCTTTTCCCGAGAAATTACTTTTATCTACTTCAGATATTCTCTTGTTTTCCCTGAAGCGACTTTACTGGAAAGCCGCGTTGGAGCAAATGAGAAGGATTTATTCCGCTGAACCTATAATAAAAATTTTCGACAAAAACAAATGAGATAACTGAGCTATTTTTGTTTTTTCTAATATTGCATAGTCGGATCTTAATATGGAGTGGAAGTAAATATTCATACTGCAATCAACTTCGCAACTGTAATTCATGCATGATCAGCAGCTACTGTCACAAGCAATTTTGAGCTTTCCTCTTCTGGATCCTTCAGCTCAGTTTTTAAACACCTGACGTTTCATTACTTTTTTCCCTCTAGCTCTAACCTTAGAGGTCTTAACCACCACCTGGTCAATAGGTAAACGCTCTTCTCAAATGTCTCGCAATGACTGTTCAAATTACTTTTCTTCTCGACTAAACCTTAAGGTTCTTGATTGCTCAAGCAATACACTGACACTCGCTTCTTCTACTCAGCTCGTTTTAAAACATCTCCTCCTATGCCAATTTCAGTCGTTTTAATAGAAATCACCTGTGTTAGATATTTACTAGCATATACTGAACGAATTGGCGTGGGGAGTTTAGCGCAAATATTCCGTATAAAGGTTCAGGGTTGAGGGTAATACTGCATTTATAGGGCATGTTATTTACCACGACACGGCCGCATAAAGTGACAAGCGCTGTGGTTCCAGGAAACAGAGTATGAAAGAAAAGTAATGGAATTCAGCCGGGTTAATTGCTTTAGACAGCCATAGTCGAACTAGCTCTGGCTTCTATGTAAAATGGAAACGTCGCTTCCATTTACTGTAAAAATTTGGATCAAAGCTTTTTTTTATATACTATAGATATCTGTATGGATATATGAAAACACACACACACACACACACACACACACATATATATATATATATATATATATATATATATATATATATATATATATATATATATATATATATATATATATATATATATATATATATATATATATATATATATATATATATATAACAATTACTTTCATGAAAAGTCAAAGAACATCCTGAATTCACTTTTCAGAGACCAGCTAAGTGCATCAACTCGTAAAATGAATCAGGTATCGCATGAAGAATTTCAGTCACGTTGACCGGTTTCGTGTCAGTATACTGGGGTTCAAGTTAACGAGAGCACCTGAACGATAGTAGCTCTCAATTGGTTAATTATCCGAGCCCACATGACACCAGAAGCGTGGAGCTAACTTTAAGGTACAGAAGGCTTTGCAATATTAAGATGGCCCGAGGAAGCTGGTCGTGAAAAACTGAATTTTGTTCGTTTTCTTTTGTGCGAATAAAAGGCGATTTTATTATGATTTTCCTTTTTTTTATTTTACAGAGAACACATTTTTTGTAATGTTTTAATATTGCCGTTTCAAATGTAAACTTAAAATCACGAATCAGGAAATACAGATATGATCTCGAGATGTATATATCAAAATAACAACTACCGCAACTCCATTAAAGATAGATGAATATTATATTTTGTAAGTACCAATGAACATTATTTCTTAGATATTGAAGAACTGAAGAGGATATTTTCAAAGTTAAGGATCGATTAAATTGCACTGTAACTAAATGAAAGAACTCCACTGAGTTGAGACACTTTCAGTTCTTATTAAAAAACAAACAGAAAACAAACATAAAGACTATAGTTGACATTTCCTTTTCAAAAAGCCTCGACCCACAGTTAAGAGTTTTGGAACCCATGGAAGAGAGTTCACTGGAATTTTCATTCTTTCAGACCCCATTTACGCCCTTCTGGTCCTGGTATTTATGATCAGAAAACCACTGGATGTCTCTCTATCCTTTCTTCATGTCCTGTTCGCACTTGAGAAATTTCTCGCCTTCTCTCAAATTAGAGTATGTGCATTTTGCGGCGCGTGAGTATTTTATCATTTACCAAACTACAAAAAATTTGCAAGGAGAGAACACGGTTATTTAGCCAAATCGGATGGCATGATCATACCTTCTCTGACATTGAAACCCTAGTTCATCATCGCAATAAGTCAGCTTCGCATGAATAAGAACTGCTTTATGGGAAAATGCCCAACAGTATTGCCTCCTTTCTTTCTGTTTTATTTCCACATGGATGTACCGTTTTCAGAAAACGTAACTAAACCTGCAATCATCATAGACTCCAGAAATAGTACCCAAATTTTTTAATCTCAATTTCATTAAAAGTCATCCTTAAATGTGTTCAATGATACTAGCTCTATTAACACACAAACACACAAGCACATTATATATATATATATATATATATATATATATATATATATATATATATATATATATATATATATATATATATATATATATATGTATATATGTATATATATGTATATATATATATATATATATATATATATATATATATATATATATATATATATATATATATATATATATATATATATGTATATATATATATATGTATATATATATATATATATATATATATATATATATATATATATATATATATATATGTATAAATATATATATATATATATATATATATATATAATATATATATATATATATATATATATATATATATATATATATATATATATATATATATATATATATATATAATTTATATGTATATATATATTTGTTAGATGATTTTGCTGATAACAAAAATTACTTACATAAAAAATATTGCCATATTTTTATTACCTAATATATTTTCTACTTCCGGTGAGGTATCGATATACGCAAATGAAGCAACTGTAAACATCACCACGACCCTCACCCAACGTGAAAAGAAAAACTTGGTTTGTCATCTCCTAGAGAGAAACGAAACATAATTCTCGTATAGAGGAGAGAAAAGCTCTCTTTCCTGAACGGAACTGCAGCTAAGGATTTGGATTCTGGTTTATGAAGGAAACGGAAGCTATTCCCCAAGATACGGGCCTTACAAACACGTAGAAATCCACGAGGAAGACGAATCAAGTTCCGTGAATCCATTTACATTGTTCATCTTAGGGCTGTAATTATATATCACAAAAAATACTAATAAATAAATATTATAACAATTACCCTTCCTTAACAATTACCCTTCCTCAGATAGCCCTTAAACGAAGAATGCTACATAGGGTACATGCCATGTAAAATACATAATAAACTCCACGCAATTTAGAAAAATAATTTATCTCTACGTTTCTAAAAAGTTTCTGCGTGCAATTTTGCGCATGCATTCGCTCTGTCGCGCGCACAGACACACACACACACACACACACACTGGTTTAGCGGAAAACATACAGTATATGGAGTAGTAGCATATATTCCGTAAAACTGCTTCAGAATGATATTTTTTTCTATATCTCTGAAGAAAGAAACTTAACACGTAAAACAAAAGGCTGACACACTTAAGAAGGCCATGTTATTTACCATAACTGAACTTGGAAAGGATCTCCTACCAATCAATAATGATGATAGTGATAGCAGAATTTCTTTCTTATAAGTCTTGACTTACAATTGTTTTAAGATGAAAAACTGGCCTCTGTTTTAAGCAGGAGTCATCGCCTCCTACTGGAATAGGGAAAAAAAATCTATTCAAAAGCATCAATATACTCACAAAAGATTCATACGTCTAGATAAAAGGGTCCATCAGCTTGTAATAAACCATATAAAAAATGGACTGAGTCTTTTTCCTTTATTGTTGGCAAATTCTTTCATTTCCTTTGCCTTTGAGGCCGTCTTATTGTAATAGATCTGATATCCTACCAAACGGAAATGGGTATTTCGTTTTGCGCTGCTTCTCCGGAGTCTTATGTATTTTACATTTCTGTCTATTAAATACACACAAACTCACAAACATGCGCACACACACATATACACACTCACACACACATACACCCGTATGTATGTATGTATATATATATATATATATATATATATATATATATATATATATATATATATATATATATATATATATATATATATAATATAATTATAATTTACAAGAAGTCGCTGCAAAGCGCGCTTCCCCCCCCCCACCTAATTTGCCCTTTGTCACTTGATAGTAGCATCGTCGCCGCATGGCCGGTCATAGTTGACCTAGATATCAGAGAAAAGTTATCAACATTTCGATCTGTCCTTCTTTTTACCTGGAACAGATATTGAGATGACGGGGGTAAAAAGGCAAAGATACGAAACTGAATGCCGCTCCCTCAAGCAGCTTAGCCCAACTAAGCTGCTTAAAACAACCTTCTAAAGGCAGATTAAGCTGCTGAATTGTCTTACCTTTCGAAGGACCGGGGAAGAGGCAACCCGATGGCTGAACACCTGGCAAATGACACATCGTTTGCACACGGCCCCAGTTATCAGCAGAAGTTTTGCACGCGGCCACGACATTTCCACAGCCTTAAAAGGGAAAGACAGGCGATCTGAAGGAGAGTTAGTCGTGTGAGCAGCAGACGTGCAGTAGTCGTAGGGGAGGCCGTTAGCCATACACATGGGCGAGTGATACATTTGCTGAGAGACCATTCATTCCCCCTCTGTCCGACTCCAGACGACAGTCATCCTCGAGTGCACTGCCGTACGTGTGATCGTCACTCGTCATCCTTCGCTAGAGACCTGCTTCCCCTAAGGTAAAGTGCGAGTAAAGACTTTTCAGTCACGACAGTTTGCCCTTCAGAAAGTTATTGGAGTGCCAGTATTTCACCTCTGTCCTTGTGCCAGTTTATCCAGTGCCATTTCCAATGTCCTGTGTTCAAGTGTAAAGTGGTCATTCATTCCTCGACTCCTTGGCACCCTCCATTCAGACTCAAGTCATATTCTGTGTTATATTGTTCCTTTACTGGCGTGTAATGTGTAAATCTCTCTTGCAGAGGGACCTATTTGCAGTGGACTCATCTTGGACTGTACCTTGCCCTTAGTCAAGACTCCAATAGAAGGATCTTCAGGCGTTGCAAGTCCTTTAACAATTTACTTACCCATTTTCCCTTCTAATGTTTTCTTTTGTAAATATAATTCCTTAATTTACCCCAAGTGTTTTACGTAACATTTGCTTGTGAAGTAGTCCTCAGCTCCTAAAATCACCCCTTTTTCTTTGTTCTTTTACAATTTCCCTTTACGCAAGTCAGCACTCCAAGGCCAATTAGATAAAGTTTCCGTTGCCGGCCTGTAAAAATACAATAAACCCAGGGAAATTCGTAAATATATATACTGTATATATATATACCTTACATAAACATTTAGCTTAACTGCCTGTACATCTTGAATCTCC
>JANJGK010000017.1:15718587-15731087 GCA_039081455.1 Macrobrachium rosenbergii | reverse complement strand
AACACTGTTTACATGAAAGGTTTTATTTGTGTTGATATAAGGTGCATTTCTGAGGATTCGTAATATATAACATCCATTATTTTGTTTACAAGACTTTTTAGCTGGTTAATACAAAGGACATGTTGAAATAATATTTACCATTCATAAAACTACCTTATAAAATCTGACTGGGGACTGTTTTTTGGAGATGCAATGGTGAATGACTGACGTCACCAATAAAGAAAAATATGCATATGTTCGTAAAAGCAGATCTAAATGCTCAATACCCCATGATTCCAAGTTATTCTTTTCTTTTACTAATGTACAAACGGATGTCTGACATATATGAGTTTAATAAATTCATAATAGGGTTTTGAGGGGCGAATAAATGCTATGTAAAATAGGCGGGTATAATTTCGAATATGACGTCAGGTGATAAGGGGCAATTATGAATCAAGAGAACATTATATTTGGCAGTGAGAATTATGCAGTCAGCTGACACCTTCACAAAGAGTGAAAGCTGATATAATGACAAGATAAAATCACATCTTGATGTAGCGTTAGTAGTGTATTATACGGAACCTATTCGTGTAACAGAAGTTGTATTTCAAACAAATATCCTATAAAGCGTAGTTATATCCAATAGATAATATTGCTCTCAAGCGCACACGCACACACAATTTATATACTTATATATATATATATATATATATATATATATATATATATATATATATATATATATATATATATATATATATATATATATATATACATAACTCATATCCCTGTCACGAGAGAATACATTCTCTTTGCGGTGTCCCTTTACTAACCATAAGAAAATTTTTCAGCAACTTTACTGTCAAAGATCATAAAACTCATACTCCCACCAATGGTCGTGGCCATCATTAATGTACAGGTGATCATCAATGTATATAAGTAATAATGAGCGTTTGTTTGGAGAAAGAGTAAGTGATACGGCAGAGTCCACCATCATTAATGAAAGTGAATCTTTGATATCAGCCAAGAGATGGATGTCTCCCAACGTCATCATTACCGTCAGGTAGTCTCAGCCCTTAAGCACATAATACGCTTCGTAGCAGGGATGGCTAGCAATTTCTTTGTTGTTCTTTCAGCGTCCTTCATTTTATAGTAAATAATAAGTATGGATACGTTAACGATCTTTCTACCGTTAATATATATCTGTAGCCGGATATGTTATTTAAAAATAAAAAATTCGTAAAAGAAGTCCTACATCGCAACCCATAATCGTATCATCAAGATGATTCTCAGAATCAGTCATACGACGACATGGCGCGCGGTCATGCAGAATGTGAGGAATCTGTTGGTGTCACGAAAGATTTCACTTTGAGGGAAAAATAAAATCCTTGTTCCAGAACGTGATTTTTATCTAACCTGTCGCTCTTGTAAGACAAACCCACCACACAAGTGGGTCAGCTTTTGATGATCATTTACTTTGAACTCTAGCTTTCTGTTATAGTTCAAACGAAACGTAACGCAGACGCTAATATATAAACTGTATTAGTAAGAGTATGCTGAATGCATATACTCGTATTCAAGGGAAGGGAGGTAAACAAGAGTGCAACCACGTAAACGAGAGAATGCTTGAATTAAATAACTTTCAGGCAATAACAAGTTCTAGAATAACGCAGTTATGCAATTGGTGTTTGAGACTGCTATCCAAGTTGTGGGGAGGGTGCATGAGAATATAATGATGTACAAAATATGGTTGATTTCGAAAAAGAATCTTATCCCGACCTTGAAGTCTGTATTAGGATACTAAACCTGAAAATTATTTAGTTCAAATGTTGAGTGCTATGCAGCCTCGACCCTTTTATATATTACTGCGTGTGTTGAAGGCATGTCTATAATAATAATAATAATAATAATAATAATAATAATAATAATAATAATAATAATAATAATAATAATAATAATAAACAGACTGAACGCTGCTTGTTTATGCAGCTATTGTTTCTAATACTAAAGGAATAATTTGGAAGAAGGTCCACCACAAGTAAGGTGAAGTTAGACGTATGTCAAAAACTAATAGTATAGATATCAGTTGCATTTACAAATGCAAATCATGGCTGCCATTCCATTGTCAGGTTCCTAAAACACTAAAAATGGAGCACCTTCCAAAATTACAAAGTTCTCACTTGATGATATGTATTCGAGACAGAAGAATAACATCTAACATGGATGTAATATAGAAAGTGTGTCTGCCAATAACAGCAACGTAATCTCGAAGATAAACACAAGTCCCGAAAGGTTGTTTACCTTTTGGTTTGGAAATCTGTTGCCCAAGGAACGACGATGCTTCGTGGCATGGGATCAGTAAGGGCAATCGTAAACCAGCGCTAGATAACACCTGACATCAGAATGGGAGCGAGGTCATTCAATTGCCTGCATGCGGACCAAGTTGCAATTGGCTGCTGCAGGATGTGAGAAGAGAAATTTCCGCAATTCGGCAGTCATCCGAAGTGTCCTTTCGAATCGTAAAGCACTGACGGGTTCCAAAACGTTGTGATTATGCGAAACTGCTTTGAGAACTTTACATACGACTACTATAAACCGATCATTAGGGAGGGAAAATATAGTTTTTACATTACTTACGGTATGAAGTTCAATTCCACTGAATGATGATTAGGAATATACAGAAATGAATGGACATTTGAGTGATTTCTTATAAAAAGTCATTTAAAAATTCTATCTTCAATTCAAATTAAGTATAATGAATGCCAAAACTGAGAATGAATAAGGATACAGTTCTGTCATAGAGGACTCTGAACTCCTACTTGGAAGTTCTAAGGTTTCCAAGGACTTTATTAAAAAAGAAGAGGAACGTGAGGTTGCCTTTCTGCTTTTGTAGTTACATAAATTAGCACATGTGTCTAGTGTTTATCCATTCCTAGTGAATCATATTACAAGGTGTTTGCATCCTGAATGTCAACAACGTCCATCAAACCACAATTACCATCTTCCCATTAACGGCTTTGCATTGGAGTCAGAGCGGCCGCATCATCCGCTGAAATGCCCCGAGGCCACAATAATCAGTGGTGAGAGCATACCATTAATTTCATTTTACTGAATCTCTCTCTCTCTCTCTCTCTCTCTCTCTCTCTCTCTCTCTCTCTCTCTCTCTCTCTCTCTCTCTCTCTCTCTCTAATGAACAATAGATAAATACTCGTCCCAAAAACATGGTCATCATAATCTAAAATCATTTGATATAAACAGCAACCGAATTGCTATTCTGTCTTCCTACTCGGGTAGTAGGAAAACTTTATCGCTTAATTAGCGAAGCTTTGTTGAAAATTAACCCGTTCTCTCTCTCTCTCTCTCTCTCTCTCTCTCTCTCTCTCTCTCTCTCTCTCTCTCTCTCTCTCTCTCTCTCTCTCTCTCTCTCTGTCAATATCACATGGTAAATATTCACTGTGAAAAAATGAGCTCTAATTGGTCGAGCTCCCTGGATGATTTTCATGTTACGGACATAATCTGCCTTGGAAGATTAATTTTACACAAATGGAATCGATCATAATTAGAGAGAATGTTTCCAATGGCTCTTTTGTCATACTGGAAAAAAACGGATGTTTATTACAATTCTCATAATACTCCATGTGATAGTCATTAAGAATATCAATGGATATTCATTAGTGTTTGAGTCTCACGGAATATACTTGATATACCTTTGTGTATATAATATATATATATATATATATATATATATATATATATATATATATATATATATATATATATATATATGTGTGTGTGTGTGTGTGTGTGTGTGTGTGTGTGTGTGTGTGTGTGTGTGTGTGTGTGCGTATAATTACTTGGTAATATGATGACTTGACTGTCATGTGTTCTTTTGTCTTATCAATATTTTCAGATCTCGCTGATGTAGAAACAGAAGTACATCAAATGTCGGCTTCTTCATGACCTTAGATAAATCGGAGATGAAAATAATATCAGACCAATAGCAGTAAAAATATCTGTGTTATGGATGGCTCCCTGGGCTAGGTCATTACCATGAACCAAGCGGTTTCTTTGGCAGAGTTAATTAAATTCTACTGCCAGAATTAAGCCAATGGGTTGCCAGAACATTACTTCAAGTCTTTTTGAGATGACGATTTGAAATATTTTGGTTAATACACATATATACATACACACATAGACACACACGTATATACATACATACATATATATATATATATATATATATATATATATATATATATATATATATATATATATATATATATATATATATATTATGATTAGCAAGAATTCGCTAGCAAATTGCCTCCCCTCCCCCCCTCCTTTGTTGTTGTTGGTTGTTCATTTACTGCCAGCCGGCCGATCGATAGACCATCTGTCTATCGACTTAAAAACAAGGGTTAAAAGATTAAAGGCGCTCCCATTTTTTATAAAGATCTTTCCTTCGAGGCAAAAGTAATCTGGCTTGGGTGTTTCTCCTACAGGCCAAAACCTCCCCTGCGGGCAGCAGGTGCAATGAGTCAAAGCATCTGTGTTGGACGCCCCCCTGCCCCATAGGAGGGGATAAAAAGCAGAAACCCACGAGGTCGACACACACACGCGGGCTGGAAGATATGGAGTGAACTTGTGAAGACGTCCTCAACACCTGGCCCCATCGATGCCCTTGCATCCTAACCACGTGGCCCTTTCCAAAGTATACTTTTCCTCGTG
The DNA here is from genome assembly GCA_039081455.1 of Macrobrachium rosenbergii. Taxonomy (NCBI): domain Eukaryota; kingdom Metazoa; phylum Arthropoda; class Malacostraca; order Decapoda; family Palaemonidae; genus Macrobrachium; species Macrobrachium rosenbergii. The sequence continues at coordinate 15,726,380 of JANJGK010000017.1, read as the reverse complement.
CCCTTCGACCGTATTCCTCGAGCCCACACGCCATTGCTTGGAGTTTCGAGGAGTCCCCATCGCCTTGCCCCTTTACGGAAGCCCTTGCATCTCACCACGTGGAAGAAACTCGCCCTCGGAAATTGCAAGTCATCCACGGACTGCCTTCTACGCGCCCTCGGAAAATCTGCTAAGGTAAAGTGCCCTGGAAGAGCCCCATTTCAGTCACGCTTTTGTCTCGTAATATTTTTTTAAAGAGAAATCCAGAAATCTCCCTTGTCTAATGTCTGTGCGCCTCTTGCATCGGCAGTATTAATTCTTTATTACTCCTTTGGCACCCTCAGTGCAGCTTCGAATTCATTATTCTTTTGTCTGTTTTCATTACTGGCGTATAATGTGCATATCTCTCATTTCAGAGGGATCCTATTTCGTGGAAGCTTCTCGGGCTGTGTCTGGAATCCCCCAGTTTCATTCAATCCCGTAGGAATCTCCTTCAGGATAGTAATCTACTTGAGTTCCTCTTTCCCGTACTGATATCATTTATGTAAATACACTCCTTTAAATTTGCCCACGTGTTTTACGTAATATTTCCCTCAATAACAAGAGCCCTATGCTCGTATGAAATTCTCCTTTGTTTTCCCTTTTTTTTACGTTTTCCTGTACCCACGAAGTCAGAATCACAAGGCTAAATTACCTTAAATCGTTGCTGCCTGTCTCACAGAGCATATTTCAAAATAAAACCACGGAAAAACGTAAAAATGGCGACCTGGCCAGAGATCTCGTTTTGCAGTTGCAGTTCCCCTAGCGTTGCTTTATTGCATTTGCAACTTGCCAGATCAGCTATTAGCAAAGCTAAGCTGGGTACGAGACAATCACGAACCTTATGTGTAAAACCAGCACACAGATCCAGAAAATTCCACGTAAGTAATGTGTTTATCTTAGCAAAACCTTTTTACAATCGTGACTGTTCCTAGGAATTAGAAATAGGGACGCATGTATTCACTGAGAGAAAAGAACCGCCGTATTAGATTCGTTAATGCATGCCTTTCAGGATAGGTAGTTAGGAAATAACCAGTGCTAACCATCCTTTGCTTCGAGGAATAGTGCGAAAGAAATTCCTCTGTGATAAATTTTACTTCGCATTTCGAATTAGCGAACTGTTATTTAGGCGCGAATAAAATTCCCACGTGGGACACGACGAAGTCAGCTTGCATTGCTGAAAATTCTCTCAGTGTAGTTAGAATTCGAGCTAGGTGTTAGGAAAGCGAAATTTAAACTCCGCTTATAGGGAAAATTACTAGGCCGTTGTACTGTTATCCTCTCAGACGACTGGGAAATTCCCCGGAATCCCAGACGGTATATAAATATACGGGTTCATTCACCCAGAATCTAAAAATACCTCCGGTGTTGGCCAAACGACCTGCACCCCCCACCCCCGCCCATGCCCGCGTGTGTAGCATTTTTTTTTTTTTTTTTTCCCCATTCATTTCCCAGCATACATTTTTCTTTGGGTTTCCCGTTAGTAATTTCTAAGTCCTAAGGGACGAATCGTAATTCCAAGTCCTAAGTGACTCCGAAAATTCTACGTCGCACGTGGCGAGAATTTCTCCAAATTCCAGTCCTCAGAGACTCCTAAAATTCTACGTCGTACGTGGCGAGAATTTCTCCAAATTCCAGTCCTTAGAGACTCCTAAAATTCTACGTCGCACGTGGCGAGAATTTCTCCAAATTCCAGTCCTCAGAGACTCCTAAAATTCTACGTCGCACGTGGCGAGAATTCCTCCAAACACCAGTCCTCAGAGACTCATACAAAAATTCTACGTCGCACGTGGCGAGAATTTCTCATTCCTGCGGGAACCCAAAATTAAGTCCTTTTGAGACATTATATAGTGTAGTTCACACACATCTAAGCCCTTACGGGGCTGATCATTCTAGTTCGTTAGAACAACTCCTTAACTTCACGCTACAGCCGGCCAAGTCCGAGTGTGACAAAATCCAACTACGTCTTCCGAGACACATATTAAAATTCGTTCGCCAAGAACAACCACGTCTTTCCAAGACATATCAAATTTTAACAAAAAAGTCTCCTCAGACTTACTAATCACCTGTCTTATTCAGACAGATCCATTCTCCTGCAGTCTGAACCATTGAGTGTTTCAGATTCCTGCAATTGAGTCTTTTCAGACAACCTGAGTCTTTTCAGACATATCATATAACCATTATTTCAAAATGGCTAATACCAGAGCCCAACAAAACGAGGATTTCAAATTCTACATGTCCGCTGGGAAGGACATGGGACTATCGGGGCAAGATCTGAGAGCATGGGTTCAAGAGCGAGTGGACGATGCCAAGGCGGAGAGAGCAAGAGAACGTGAGGAGAGAGAGAGAGAACGTGAGGAGAGAGAGAGGGCAAGAATTGCCCAAGAGCAGGAGAAGGAAAAAGAACGTGCAGAGAGGGAGAGAGAACGAATCGCTCAAGAACAACGGGAGGAAAAAGAACGTGCAGAGAGGGAGAGAGAACGTGAAGAAAGAGAGAGAGACAGAATTGCCCAAGAACAACGAGAGGAGAGAGAACGTGAGGAAAGAGAGAGAGACAGAATTGCCCAAGAGCAGGAGAGAGAGAGAGAATGCGCCCATGAGCTCCAGGTGCTAGAACGACAGCACGCCACCCCCCGGCCCCCTGCCGCGGGAATGAGTGCCCTCAGCCAAGCTCACTCGTTCATGCCAAAATGGACGGAGTCCGAGCCTGAAGTATGGCTTGAAAGGGCCGAACGAGTCCTGGAGTGCTGCGATCTCTCCCCCGCAGAAATCTCCCTTGTTCTCACTAAATTCCTGGGCGGAAAGGCCCTCGTTGCCTACCACGCCCTTCCCGCAGACGATCGGGGAAACTGGGAAGCCGTATGACAAGCAGTTACGAAGGCGTACGAGATTACCCCCGAGCGGTGGAGGAGACGTTGGAGAGAGCAGCCCAGAGAAGCAGGCCAGACTTGGTCCGATTGGGCGTACCATTCGGAGCGGGCGTTGACAAAATGGCTCGATTCCGAAGGAGCCACTAACACCGCCGAGGTACTCGAGCGGTTTAAATTCGAGCATTTCCTGCGCTACGCCCCTCCTGCCCTCGCCACTCATATAGTGGAAAAAGCCCCAGCAACACTCACGGAGTGTTGCCGAATAGCAGATATGTGGGAAACCCACCACCCTCAAGAAGGATCCATGGGGCGGAAAATAAATCCCCCGTCCCTCCTCGGAGGTTCAAATCCCACAAAAATGGGAACTCGGGCAAGCCCCTAACTTGCCATTATTGCAAGAAAACGGGGCATTCCTCTGAACAGTGCCGGAACAAGAAACCGGCTCCTCTCTCTCCCGGAAAACCGACAAATAACTCGCCTGCGCCCTCCACAGGGGCAGCGCGGAAAGACTTTAGCCAGACCTTTTGCACGGCGTGCAAGGTCTATGGCCATTCTCCCGCATGGGCGAAATGCCCACGCAATAATAAATCAACTACTACCACCGTCGCCTTGGCCGTCACAGATCCCCAGTCATTAGGCCCTCCCGCCGAAGGGCCTGTATACGTGGCCCCTCCACGAGGTAGCGAGCCCGCGCGCCGAGTCACTGCATTCGAGGACTCGGGCGCACAAATCTCCCTCATCCGAAGGGACAGAGTTCCCTACGGAGCTATCGTCAATAGACGAAAACTCGTCACGATCAAGGGAATAAATCAATTTAAGATGATACTCCCTACGGTCCAATTGAGAGTCTCACGACCTCACCAATCCAAAATGTGCAATCTTGCAGTAGCAAGCCATCTCCCCGGAGGCTATGACGTCATCCTGGGACAGGACTTCCAGTCCCTGCCGAAATCACGACAATCTAGGGGTCCATATTCCCCGAATCATTCCGCGGGCGCGAGTAATCCTCCCCCGCTTCTCCCTCAGCCAAGACTGGCGCCCCCTGGGTACCAGAAGGACGTGCAGTCCCCACCAGTGCCACCTGAGTACGATGTACAGTGGCCCCCTCGATCGGTTCCCGATCCACTTCCAGTGCCCGGCCCTGCCTCAGTGCCAGTGCCAGGGCCCCAATCCGACCTCCCTTCAGGAGATGCCAAATTCCTGCCGGTGCCACTTGCATGCCCCGAGCAGGGACAAGCTTCGTCCGTCCTGACCGACGAGCCCAAGAAACCTCTGATAGCGCCTGACTCTGCCCTAGTGCCAGCGCCAGAGCGCTACGCCGATCTCCATTCACGGGATCCAACTCAGGACCCCCTCTCTTCCCCCGGCCTGGCACCGCTACCAGCGTCGGTCAGAGAGACGGTTCCTCCCGACCACCGCGGAAGCTCACCTGCGGTTGCGGCCTCGCAACCCGTGCCTGAGCTGGTCATCGTTACCTGCGAGCTGCTCACGCCACCCCCGACCGCCTCCTCTCTGCCTCAGCCCGTCGCCGACGCAATTGCAAGTCAGGATTCTGCCATATCTCACTTGGCCGATGAACTACAAGAGCCGCGACGGATCATGGTAGAAGCCGCACGGAACACTCCTGCGTCAGCTGTCGCATCAGCAGGCCCAGGTGGTACTCCGTGCCGCCCTCCGGTCGCGGGCCCTCCGCTTCCCCGGCCGAGGACAACTGTCCCATTAAGAAAGACTCGAGGCGAAATTACCACGGGCGTGGGACATTCCAGGTAATTTACAAAGAGCTCTAGAGCTCCCATGGCACCTGTGCCGCCATTTCATCTTTCGAAGGTCTTGGCACCCCTAATCCAGAAGGGGATGTCAGACCCTCCTCTATCTTCTTCCGTTCCTCAGGAACTGCTATCTCTTACCATCCTCTACTAATCTTCCCTTAAATTATCCCCACAAGAGGCAATTAAATACGGGATACCATTCCCCACACAATGTATAAATCATTAAGAATAACAGAGTGAGAAGTGGCACGCCCTTGCGCCCATACCTTGGCACCGGGCGTGCGTGTCAGCCCCTCCTGAAGGAGTCGCGCCCTTCGGGTGCACTTTCCTCGCCCTGGGACTGAAGTGATAGTCCGGGCCGTAATTTATAGGCAAAGGACGATAAATTCCTGCCTAACACAATAAAATCCTCACTCTTTTTCCCTTAGCTCTTCTGCCAATATCATTTACTTTCTTTTAGTCATTTAGTTATCTTTATTTTAATGAATCGCGAGTCATAAACTCTTGCCCTTGCGATTTAAATGCCCCTTTTCGTAAGCTCTGAGGGACGTGTCCCGCCTTTCATATGCGGTCAAGTTTTCATTCGTAACGTCTTGGTAATTTTCCTTTTGTTATTATTATCCCTTTTCCCCCTTCCATTCCTTCCAAGATCGCTGGTTGTCCTACCCCATATCTTTTGTCTGCTCGCCCCGTCATAACATTGAGTAGGCAGTAGACGCATAAAATTAGCGTAGTTTAAGGTTAGCGAATTAAAACCTCGCGAATACTCTCGCCCGCATACAGCTGTCAAAATCCGTGTGGGGCCGGCTAAGCAAAGTACGTTAAAACGAAGATAAATTATCAATGCGAATATGTATAGTCATTACAGTATCGCGTAAAAGGGGATGTCATTTACAAAAGTAAACGCTGTTTTTAATTTACACAGCCTCTTCAAGGCAGATTGTACTAACCGCATGCATTTTATCTAAAATTAAGTAACCGTGTATTTTAATTCTTGAACAATAACCTTTCTTTTCATTTGTTGGCCATAGCCTCATATACGTGGTCCTATAATCTTAATTAATTCACAATTGTTCGAGTCACATTATAAAGTTACCAGTGGGTAACCAAATCTAAATTAATTATTCTTTTGCAAGTGTTTAAATCACTTTGCGTTCTGTTAACAAAAATTGTCCCAATGTGTTATTAAAAGTAATGTCACAGCTTCATAAAACCCTTAGGAGTAAAGTTCATTGCAAGGCAGAATGTAGAGTAACGTAAAGCATTTGCCGCTCATTCTTGAATATCGATGTACACACCCGAAGGAGGTATGTACATCATCTTGTATGGGGAGGTATTATGATTAGCAAGAATTCGCTAGCAAATTGCCTCCCCTCCCCCCCCCTCCTTTGTTGTTGTTGGTTGTTCATTTACTGCCAGCCGGCCAATCGATAGACCATCTGTCTATCGACTTAAAAACAAGGGTTAAAAGATTAAAGGCGCTCCCATTTTTTATAAAGATCTTTCCTTCGAGGCAAAAGTAATCTGGCTTGGGTGTTTCTCCTACAGGCCAAAACCTCCCCTGCGGGCAGCGGGTGCAATGAGTCAAAGCATCTGTGTTGGACGCCCCCCTGCCCCATAGGAGGGGATAAAAAGCAGAAACCCACGAGGTCGACACACACACGCGGGCTGGAAGATATGGAGTGAACTTGTGAAGACGTCCTCAACACCTGGCCCCATCGATGCCCTTGCATCCTAACCACGTGGCCCTTTCCAAAGTATACTTTTCCTCGTGCCCTTCGACCGTATTCCTCGAGCCCACACGCCATTGCTTGGAGTTTCGAGGAGTCCCCATCGCCTTGCCCCTTTACGGAAGCCCTTGCATCTCACCACGTGGAAGAAACTCGCCCTCGGAAATCGCAAGTCATCCACGGACTGCCTTCTACGCGCCCTCGGAAAATCTGCTAAGGTAAAGTGCTCTGGAAGAGCCCCATTTCAGTCACGCTTTTGTCTCGTAATATTTTTTTAAAGAGAAAGCCAGAAATCTCCCTTGTCTAATGTCTGTGCGCCTCTTGCATCGGCAGTATTAATTCTTTATTACTCCTTTGGCACCCTCAGTGCAGCTTCGAATTCATTATTCTTTTGTCTGTTTTCATTACTGGCGTATAATGTGCATATCTCTCATTTCAGAGGGATCCTATTTCGTGGAAGCTTCTCGGGCTGTGTCTGGAATCCCCCAGTTTCATTCAATCCCGTAGGAATCTCCTTCAGGATAGTAATCTACTTGAGTTCCTCTTTCCCGTACTGATATCATTTATGTAAATACACTCCTTTAAATTTGCCCACGTGTTTTACGTAATATTTCCCTCAGTAACAAGAGCCCTATGCTCGTATGAAATTCTCCTTTGTTTTCCCTTTTTTTTACGTTTTCCTGTACCCACGAAGTCAGAATCACAAGGCTAAATTACCTTAAATCGTTGCTACCTGTCTCACAGAGCATATTTCAAACTAAAACCACGGAAAAACGTAAAAATATATATATATATATATATATAGTGTGAATATTTTTTCATACGGAAAGATGAGAATCTTCTGAGGAAAATTTGAAAGGCCCTTGATAGTTAGTGAAGTAATGGTTGCTGGAAGAGGTGATAGGCAAACTTGAATGGCTTGGTGGACCCTGCATGGCTGATAGAATGTTTTGAAAATCAGCGAAGAGAGACTCTTGGAAGACACCAGGGAGGAGTTGAAGTCTTTCACAAGTGTCAACGTTGATGACTTCAAAGATAATGAGGACGGACACTTAGCAACAGGAAATGACACATTTATAGGCAAATGTGATGGATGCTGAATAACAGGGCATAAATTTTTCATGGGCAAAGATGATGGCTGGGTTACTAATTCCCTTTAAACATTCTTTGACTTGATCTGATTTCCATCCCAAACAAGTCAAATCAAATGAGATGGTGGAGAAGAAAATCATTCTCACAGCATTAATCGACATAGCTCGTAATAGAATTAAGCATTATGGCGGTAGGTATTGCATATATCATTACTAAAATATCAGCATTGTCTGGTCAGGGTATTTTGTTCTTTTTTTTTAAGATTGATATATGGAGCAGTGTTGCACCGGACTAAAGAAAACATAAAGTCTTCT
>JANJGK010000017.1:15691087-15713587 GCA_039081455.1 Macrobrachium rosenbergii | reverse complement strand
TGCAAGAGCTGCAGCAAACCCAATCTCACCATCGTAGCATAGAATTTTAGTGATTATACACTTAACTCACACGCGCACACACAAACACACACGTACCTACGCACGCACACAAACACACACACACTTTTTTTGGTTTTGTAAATAGTGGATGCAGGTAAGAAAAAAACTTTCCCCACTTTAATCCGGCTTCAGTTTAAATGGACAGATGTAGTTTTGCTGTAATCCTCTGAGCCCTCTAAATTGAATTTTTCAAGGGTAACATTTTTTCAATAATCTGCAACTGGTTTTTATACTAGAAATCAATGGTAGACAAGAAACTTTTCATAATATACTCAACTTGAATTCTTAAGTGACTGATAGAATTAATGAGGTGATATAAATGTTATTAAGCAGGGATTTTTTACCAGTAATTTTCCTATACTTCTGTATTTAGGGAGAGTCAAATTGGATAACATTTGCTCAGCAATGTTCATCTTCTTAGGAGACTCGGAGAGCCAGGTAGGAAGTTTAAACCCCGGTGTTCCTTATCCAAAAGGCATATCATAGATTATACAATGACCAACAAGAGAGGTGGAAGTGTTTTAGTCGAATGGGATTTCACTGGATAAAAGGGATATTTAGTACAGTATTGCCTGGATAAATGGGAGAGTCATTACAGCAATACCTGGCTAAATGGGACAATCACTACAGTAATACCTGCATAAATGGGACAGTCTCCACAGTGATACCTGCATAAGGCCGGGCGCACATTGAGACGCAGGCGACACAGGCAGCGCAGCACAGAGCAGGGCAGAAAACTGCATTTCACTATTTTACATGTAAGCGCGCACATTGTCAAGCAGGACAGCACAGCGCAGGGGCGGACCTGCTTCGGCCTGCGTCACGCAGTGTTTGAAACGCAGTTTTCTGCGCACATGCGGCACAGGAAGTAACTCGCTCAGTAATCCACCAAATTATTATATGATGTGAAAGTCATATGTCTGATGATTTTGTTAATTTCTGATGAATCTCTCGGAAAGACCTGTGTGCTTCTTATCAACACTGTTTTCCCTGTTATTTTTCCTTTTTACAATTATCCATTATAATGACATTATGGAGGCAGTATTACAGGTCAAAAGAAAAGGGAATTGTTCATCAGGTGATTTTTTCCTCGGTTCCTATATTGCTGAAAGACAGATGTGAAGGAAAATAAAACTTATCTTAAAAACACAGCCAGTTTTTCTCTACTCCCGATTGGTTTTTTGGGCGTTGCAACCTTCAGATGATATGTCACTTTGTATCATGTTATGCACCTTATCAAATTGTTCTCTGCTTAATCTGAAATAATTCTTGAATTTTTCATCACTCAACTCAGATGTTAAACCAAATGCACCATGGGTATTCCTCTTGGCCATGTACTCACTCCTCCACAGTGATCTCTTTCCCCTACAAATGTCATATAATGACAAAGTATTCTCGAATTCATTTTCCGAGTCAGATTCTGAGCTGAGGTTTCTCAGGTAATCATGAGCGGCAGCCATGATCACAGGGCCTGCATAGGACGACAGACTGCTTCCCATTGTGCGCACCACACCTATGCTGACCTGCCCTGCCCTGCCCTGCCCTGCCCTGCCCTGAGTCTGCCCTGCTCTGCACTGCCCTGCGTCTCAATGTGCGCCCGGCCTATATTTAAATGAGGCAGTCACTACAGTAATACCGGCATAAATAGGACAGTCACTACAGTAATAACTGAATAAATTGGACGGTCACTACAGTAATACCTGCATAAATGGGACAGTCAATACAGTAATACCTGGATAAATGGAAGTGTCAATACAGTAACACCTGGATAAATGGGACAGTCACTACAGTAATACCTGCATAAATGGGACAGTCACCACAGTGATACCTGCATAAATGCGGCAGTCACTACAGTAATACCGGCATAAATAGGACAGTCACTACAGTAATAACTGAATAAATTGGACGGTCACTACAGTAATACCTGCATAAATGGGACAGTCAGTACAGTAATACCTGGATAAATGGGACAGTCACTACAGTAATACCTAGATATATAGGACAGTTGGTACATTAATACCCAGATAAATGGGACAGTCACTACAGTAATACCTGGATAAATGGGACAGTCAGCACAGCAATACCAGATTAAAAGGAACAGTCACCACAATATTACATCGATATATGGGACAGTCAATGCAGTAATATCTGGTTTAAAAGGGACAGTCACCACAATATTACATCGATATATGGGACAGTCAATGCAGTAATATCTGGTTTAAAAGGAACAGTCACCACAATATTACATAGATATATGGGACAGTCAATGCAGTAATATCTGGTTTAAAAGGGACAGTCACCACAGCAATACCTGGATAAATGGGACAGCCAGAACAATAATACCTGGATAATTGGGACAGTCACCAGAGTAATACCTGGATAAATGCCACAGTTACCACAGTAATATCTGGATAGATGGGACAGTCAGCACAGTAATATTTGGATAAAAGGGACAGTTAGTACAATAATTCCTGGATAAAAAGGACAGTCAACACAGTAATACCTGGATAGATGGGACAGTCAGCACAGTAATATTTGGGTAAAAGGGACAATTACTACAATAATTCCTGGATAAAAGGGACAGTCAACACAGTAATACCTGGATGGATGGGACCGTCAGCACAGTAATATTTGGGTAAAAGATACAGTTAGTACAATAATTCCTGGATAAAAGGGACAGTCAACACAGTAATACCTGGATAGATGGGACAGTCAGCACAGTAATATTTGGGTATAGGGGACAGTCGGCACAGTAATTCTGAGGTAGACTGTAAGGGTCATCGGCGTAGATTTCTACCGAGTAGGTCCTTAGCCACTTAGTGATATATATTTTCTTGAGAGAGTTTTAGTTTTTCGTGGATTGCTCCTGGAGAATGGTTTCTGGTATCAGGTCTTTGCATTTTGTATAAGCAGTGTTAATTTTCTCATCGGAGAAGGCTGCACTGACAGACTGTATGGTAGACTAGACATCGGAACGGTTCGATTGGTATTGTATAGACCAAAGACAATTGTTCGCGAGTACAGAACTTGTGCGTGGGGCACAGGTAACGTTAGTTGCCAGGGTCACTGGCACGACGGTTGGAGGTTGGTCAGACGACATTTTTGAGGTAAAGGGAGGGCCAAGTACTAACACTTTCACAGCACTCTATTGCCCATTTCCCAGGGTCAACAGTCTTTGAGAAGTTGAAACTTGAAAATTTCGAAGTCACTGATTGGGGCAGAATGTAGATTAATATATCTGCAGTTACACAACACTAACCGGCTTCCGCGCCGGGTATGACGTAGAGACACTATTAACACATTGCCTACTATGAGAGCTATAATCACCAAGAGCGGAAAACCCTTCTTTTTTGGTAAAAAAACGCGGGAGAGATTTCCAACAAGTACGCCCCGATACACACACTATATATTACACACACACACACACACCTATATATATATATATATATATATATATATATATATATATATATATATATATATATATATATATATATATATATATATATATATATATATATCCTGATGTATGGTTCGAGATGTTTATGTTCACTTGAACGTATCCTGACGTAACTGGAATTGGATGTCAGTATTGCCTTCACACGTGGAGACCAATTTCCACCTGCCATCTTCCTTAGGTCAGTGCCGAAAGATTTTTTTTTGTTATTCACTTCTCAGGTGTATTTCATTAAATACTTCCTGATTAATTTATCTGAAACGCTTAATGGAACTATTAAAGCACTAAGAGCGATGGATATTTTCCAAGAGGTTAATTCTCCGAGAGAAAGGCAATCATTTGCAAAAGATGGCTATCAAGCAAATATCATTTGTTTTTGCAATTCGAGAAGGAAGGGACCGATCATCGAAGACGGCATTTAGCTACGCAATAACATTGAAGCAACGAGCTGCAAACAACAAAATATCCGTTCACACGTCTGACAGCTGTTAAGGTGGGTTTAACTACATACCATGGGACCTGAAACGCATTTAATCCGAGAGCTCTTTCGGTTTCTCTCTTTAGGGCTCCCAGGATTCACTTCAACTTGAGTTACATAATCACTTTTCACATGAGTTATTATGATTTTTTACGCGCTAGCAGTCATTTGATAAATTCATCCCCCTCTACTGACCCAGATGGTGAACAAACCGCCCGGAGGCTATTCGACTATAGTGGATTGGATGGCAGTAACAGAACAGTAGGTAGGGGAACTTTCTCTAGCAACCACATCCCAAAAGTTCTTGTTGGGAACTGCAAGAAGGTAGACCCTTTTCTACATATTCTCACAAAAATGAAATATGCATACCACTCTCTCTCTCTCTCTCTCTCTCTCTCTCTCTCTCTCTCTCTCTCTCTCTCTCTCTCTCTCTCTCTCTCTTACACGTTACATTTTGCTCACATGCACATCGCACATACCTATATATATTCAACTTGAACAAACTACTTTTGTAATTTTCCCGAGACAATAAGTGTTTACGCTATTGCTGCATTTTTGAGTGGTATTCTTTGAGATGATATTTAAATAATAAAATAAAATACAAACACATACAGTTACCTATATGAACACTGAGCGCCATGCTTTCCCTCAAAATTTAAAAGAAAATTCTTTTCCTGATGTAGAACTGTTTACTATAATGTTAGCTTTCTTTAAGTTCTTCAGATACTTATTATCATAACTTTTCTTAGCTTTTAATGTTATAATATTATTTACATAATACTTTGGCCAAAATAACATTATTATTATTATTATTATTATTATTATTATTATTATTATTATTATTATCATCATCTCATGTGGGACAACAATCTACATTTTCAACTAAAACTGTTTCATCTTAAACAATGATAATAAGCTAATTCGACATTTGGTATCTAGCCCTTGAACGTAAAATCCAGTGTGCTACAGTCCTCGCACCCTCAACCCAGTTATACCTTAAGGTGTGTTACCCTCATTTAATTGCCTGAACCCCGAGGGTGGGGGAAATGTCATGATTGTGTGGCCTTTGATTTCGGGGATCCATTTGCCCACGTCAGATATGTAAACATACTGAACAGGGTGTTTGCCATGCTTCGGTTTCTCTCTCTCTCTCTCTCTCTCTCTCTCTCTCTCTCTCTCTCTCTCTCTCTCTCTCTCTCTCTCTGTGTGTGTCAGCCTGTATGTTTGTTTCTTTCTCCTGTGACGAGCGATATCAAAGAAAAATGTTTTCGTCTTCAATAAAATAAAAGTTTATCCTTGCAAGCTAAGCACTGGTGGCCTACATTCGAATTCGCCCTTTGAAAGTCCAGGACGCCTTCCTTCGCCCACTTCGCTAGCATTCCCAGCAAAGACTTGAGAGCATCACGTGCCCGGGGATTCAAGGAGAATGGAATTCTTCACAGACAGTTTCTAGAGGAATGTAAATGCCAAGGTCTCGGTTGGTCTTTCGGAGGGGTGTGATGCCTTGACTTGAACATATTATCAACTATGAAAATGCTTTTATATGTAATAACGGTATTAGAAACTATATTCAGATACATAATCTTCAGGGTTAATGAGCAAGCAATAATAGGAGAGTAATTGATGTTGTGTACAACATGCTTTATGTAGTACGGCGCAATTCATAAAATACTGCTTTTCATGACTTATTTACTCTTGAAAGAGTAACGATACGCACCAAAGTGGTTCGTTGCTCACTACATATTCTTTATAGCATATAAACCGTTTCCTCTGGGTGTAATTAAAAAGTCTTTTCATTACGGATAACAACTTCGACTATTCACTCATTATAAGTTTAAGACTTCAGTCTCATTAGTATACAATTCTCACCACCTTGTGCTAAATGAGTTTCTGTTCGAATGAGAAAAGGGAAAGCCTATTGAATTTGTAAACAGCCATATGAAAAATTATCCACCCAAAATAACCCCAGATATCTACTCACGATGATGCCATCAGGATTTTGCGCTTTCGTAGAGTAAATTTCCTCACGTGTTTTTTTTTTAAATAAATAGTTACCTAATGCACTGAGACTGAGAAAACCACCTCAACAGAGAAATAGAGAACTTCCTCCTGCTTTCACATATCTGTGAGTTAAATACTAGAGTAAATAATACCAGTATTTAAAACTAATATAACGACGGGAAGTACATTTAAGTACTGGATGGGTGAAAACAAGGGGGTGACTCTACCTCCTTTCCCTATCAAAGAACCAGTTACTCATTGCAGTATTTTCAACTAAACCCAAACAATTGAATTTTAAAGGCATCACTCGTCATTTACAAGGTTAAAGAAATGTTTTACATACTAAGTAAAGCTTCACTGACATTCAGTATAATTATAATTATAAGCATAATTATAAGTCAGTCAAAATCAGTCTAAGAAAATCGCGAGTGTCCTTTAAGGTCCTAACAATGTGATTAAGGAAATGGAAGAGCGATTATGACGTAATCGTGCGGAAGCTGTGTGTTATCGCCGAGGGAAAATCCTCAATGACATTGGAAAAGGTTAACGAGTAAATGGTGTGGCAAATTATTTTTGCATCAGATGGGTAAACAAGGTTTCACGACTAACGAATACTTTCCGCTTCAACTGGAAATTAAATCACGCTTCCACGTATCCCAACGTCATGAGAAAGCATATCTTAAAAGTAATAAAATGAAAGAGAGTGAGCTTAGAGAGCTTGTCGTAAGATGCTATTTTTCATTTTTTGAACTAAGTAGGAAAGATCATTGCAATGTTTTCTAGTTCATCCTACCTTCACTGAATTAAAAGAAGATTTGCTAAGCAATTTCCTGGAACGCAGCACCATTTACATAGCTCCCAAAGAATCGCGAGTCTTTAGGCCTGAATCAGGATTCGGTCTGATTTTTAAAATTTATTTTCTGCTTTTCCTATTATATACTTATTTCTAAAATAAATCCAGGCAATGACTGAATAAATGGATGAACAGTTGGCTACACCTAAATTGCGTATTTTCTTAAAATATAATAGCACATAAACAATGGTAGTTTGATTATCAATGTTTAGCCTATTACACAGGAAATTTAAAAAACAACATTTTACCCTTCTTGAAATGGTTAGTATTCACATCTATGAGTGTTTGTTTGTCGGTATTGACCCTTGTGAGTATATTGTGATTTCTACCACTAACCCTAATGAATTTTAAGGCCACTCCCCACTTTGATAACTGTCAATGAGGGATCTGTAGTCTCAAACGGTTGTGTGTGTTCGCCAGTACTGTCTCTGTAGTATATATATTATGATTTCTAACATAACAACAGTCATTCGTCATTGGCTTGGAAACAAAGTCGAAACCGGTCAGGACCTACACCAGGTCTCTAATTTTTTCACCTGGGGTAATATATGATAAACAAACCACTTGTTAAAGTGGCTATAATCACACACAAACACACACACACACACACACACACACACACACACACACACACACACACACACACATATATATATATATATATATATATATATATATATATATATATATATATATATATATATATATATATATATATATATTGTTACGTGTGAGGGTCTTGGCTGATCATGTATTATTCAATTTACGTAATTTTTACGGCCCTGCAAACCAAGATTACACATAACCTGCCACTTGAAGCCAAAAGTTAACCTCAAAGACAGTCGTTAATTAGCCAAAGGTCGCCAGTTAAGGGTAATTAACCTTAACAAGAATATTTGAGATGAATTTGATTTTAAACGCAACGGTTCTTCCAAACATTCGGACGCGAGGCATACAAAGCATCGAGACTTAACCTGATTTTGCTTACCCTAAATCCTAGGTATTTTACTGGAATAACGGGGTTGATGCTAACAATATAATAATTTGGCTTAATCTAGACTTCGTAAACACATATACAGTAAGTGGGGGATGAAGGAGGAAACAAAAGAAATGCGAAATACAGAAAAAAGATAAAAGAATGGGCGAAGTTTTGAACAAAAAGCGACTACCTTAGGACGAACGTTGTGCGCACCACCCACCGCCGAGAGGAGTCTTCGCAATTGCTTCTTCACTTCACTAATAGAATAATAGACAAAGAAAGGGAGAAGAGGCCCCGTCGGACATGTGGTCTCTTCGAATGCTCCAGTCTCTCTCACGTTCCCTGACCGGTGCTGGGTCAGAACAGTCACCCCAGGCGTCCGCAGTTCTGTTTTCAAAACATTCGCCAAGAGACAGGTAGAAAGGAAAAAGGACCTTAGGACCACCTATTTTTAAGGCTGATATGGGAATCTTCCTATAGGGGAAAAAATGGCTAAATGCTACTTATCTTTTTTCAACGGACGTTAGTTTGAACTGAGCTGCTCCCAGCGTGGGACAAAGCAATTTCCCTGTCTTGATCAGGCTGATACTACTATCCCTAAATGTTCGAGGGCGAACACCGTAAATATTTATAAAAATATATATATTATAAATTGTATGCATGTCACCATATACAATGGTATGAAAACTATGATTCAAATTCAGCGGAAGAAAGAATTTCATACCCTAGGAGATACATGGCAATATTGCGTGTTACCGCAAGTGAAACGGAATTGATTTTCGACGTTCATGCGATGAACTTTCTCTGAAAATCTGCTCTGACGTTGACGCCCTATCAAACGCCTGGCTTGTGGCTTTTCTTGAATGGCGAGCATGCTACTAATACTACTCTTATTACAACTCTCAGGCAGTTTCTGACACTATGATATTAGTTCTTGCACGTTCGAACTCCCATCCTCATTTGTAAATTCTTAAAAACACACACACACATGCATACGAGTGTATATATATATACACATACATACATATATATATATGTATATATACACATATGCATATGAAAACAAAAAAATCACAAACAACCCATTTTCTATCATAAAAAACACAAACAACCCATTTTCCATCATAAAAAATATTAATCAGATTCAGTGCCATCAAAACCGCTACAGGACAATTACCCCCCCAAGGACAACTACCCCCGTAGGACAATTACCCCCTAGGACAATTACCCCCTAGGATAGGACTATTACCCCCTATTCAACAATTTTAGCTTCTGAATTCAAAACTATTAGTTAAAAGTTATTACGCTGTTAATACTAGTAGTTAAAAGTTGTTATGATGTTAATACTAGTAGTTAAAAGTTGCTTAGACTTGCTCCAAACTAAGATAACTTAATTCTCTGTTTATCATTTGCTGGGTGCTTATAAGAATATCGACTTTCTCCAAACTAAGATCATTTTCGAAAACTTATTTGAATATTTTACAGAAGCTACATCCCAAGAGAAATATGGAATTCATAAAAAGTGAAAGAGGAAAAGAAAAGTTAGTGTATGAAGGATACCTGTATGTTAAGCAAAAGAATTTAGCCAACAGTATTGTGTCATATGAGTGTGATGAGCGTAGAAATAAAAGAAACTGCAAAGCTAAAGTCAAAGTGGATAGTCGAACAAATACGGTTGTTGGTCGATTGCATGATCATACTCATGGGCCAGATGCAGCAAAAATTGAAGCTGTTCGAACTTGGCAAATTATGAAAATGAAAGCAACCAGTACAGAGGAAACTGCGCAACAAATAATTGGTGAAGCATGTTCACAAGTCACTGAAGAAGTAGGTGCAAAACTTCCCCCAGTTCACCATATACGACGCAACATTAGACGTCAAAGGCAGAAAACTTGCCATTCAAGACCCTTCCCACAAAGTGCACAAGAACTGACCTTAACAAATGTGCATACGAGAACACTTGATGACCAAGAGTTTATATTGTATGATTCTGGACCATTCGACCAAAGAATACTCATGTTTGGTACAAATAAAAACTTAAAATATCTAGGGGAAGCGTCTCATTGGTTTTTAGATGGAACGTTTAAAACTGTGCCTAGGATTTTTTCGCAACTTTATACAGTTCATGCACTTATTAATGGTCAAACAGTACCATTGATTTACATTCTTTTAACCGACAAAAGCCAAGCAACATACACTGCTGTGCTGGAACAATTGAAAAACTTAATAAATGAGCTAACTCCAGAAACTGTCATGGTTGATTATGAAATTGCTATGATTAATAGTCTGCGTACGGCTTTTCCTCAAACTCAAATAAAGTGTTGTTTTTTTCACTTGAGTCAGAACATTTACAGAAAGCTACAGATTTGTGGATTTCAGCAGCGTTATCAAAATGATAAAGAGTTTTCGGTTAACATGAAAATGATAGCTGCTATTGCCTTTGTCCCATCACATGATGTTGAAATGGCTTTTGAACGCCTGTGCGAAATACTACCTCCAGAAACCCACCAATTACAGGATTATTTTGAAGATACGTATATCGGACGATTATGCAGACGAGGACGACGTCAACCTATGTTTGAACCTAATTTATGGAATATGTATGACAGGGCTTCAGAAGAACTTCCGAGAACGAACAATTCCGTGGAAGGTTGGCACAGGAGCTTTCTAGCAAGTGTTGACTGCTGTCACCCAAACGTTTGGATATTTCTAACATGTATTAAAAGAGAACAAACTTTACAACAAATAAAGCTGGCTCAATGTGCAGCAGGTTTTGATAAAGAACCTTCTAGGAAAAAATATTTGGATGTTTCAAAGCGAATTATATCAGTTGTTAACAATTATGAAAATCAAGATGTTTTAGAATACTTACGTAGAATTGCATACAATTTACAATTTTAGATAAAAAGTCAAGTCCTTTTATTTATTTTTATTGAATACAGTCTTCAACATAATTTTTTAAATTATATGTTAAGCAATTTTATTTTTTTTATTGAATACAGTCTTCAAAATAAATTTTCAATTTTATGTCAAGCTCTTATATTTTTTTTCTATTGAATACAGTCTTCAAAATAATCTATTACTTATATTTAGTTTTCCTTTAACCTTCTTCCAAATATCTGGTATTTTAAAATAAGACGATTGTAAGATATATATATAGCGAGTAAAAGCTCATTTGACAAATTACTATTCCAAGAGTGGTTAACATCATAACCTCTTTTAACTACTAAAATTCAGGGGGTAATTGTCCTACGGGGGTTAATTGTCCTTTGGGGGTAATTGTCCTAGGGGGTAATTGTCCTAGGGGGTAATTGTCCTAGGGGGTAATTGTCCTATGGGGGTAGTTGTCCTCGGGGGGTAATTGTCCTAGACTCCATCAAAACAGACCAGAACTGGAACCTCCCCCATGAAAATAAACTGCAGAAAACTGAGCCCTTAGTCGAAGTTTGCTTTGAAGGAAACGAGTAACTGATGACACGAGAGAGGATCACACTACTCGTATGCTTAACAAAATATCGGCTTCCGGAGGTGATACGATATTTAGAGGTATATAATCATGTCGCGTGGCACTTACTTCCGGTCCATGTAAGTAACAACTTCCTGTGTCAATAACTACTTCCTTTCGTGAGTGATGAAAGGATCTGATACTTAGCAAGTAAAAAAATGTATGTAGGTAATTCAATAACGATTATTTTTTTTCCTCTAATTAAATGTGCTTTCATACTTACACTGTTTTGCCTGGTTGAGTAGTACACTTTTAAAAGTTAGGTAGTTTGTTACTGTTTACAATGTTGCCCAGTTATGGCCCCCCCCCCAACAAAAAAATAGAATGTTAAACATCGATTGCAAAAGATCCAAATTCGGTACAAAAACGGTTAAGGTATCATTTAAATTCGTTAGTTTTTTTTTATTCTATGCAGGAGGATTACCCAGTCTCGCTTTCATATTCAGCTGTGCACTTATCATCATTTCAGTTAATTTTATTTAGGTGAATGTTCTATATTTGTTTTAATGCTATATTTTATAAGTGTATTACCACACTGATTTCACTTCAAATGCATTTCATGTTTTTGCCAAGACAATTTGCTAACGCTTCTTATTAGGTTTCATATCATGAGCTCGCTCTATCACTCTTCTATTTCTATTTAAGTATTTTTGTAATAAAATTTCTTCGTTTTCTAATATATATATATATATATATATATATATATATATATATATATATATATATATATATATATATATATATATACACAGTATATATATATATACATACACACGATATGTTTGTGTGTGTGTATATATATATATATATATATATATATATATATATATATATATATATATATATATATATATATATATATATACAATATGTCTGCGTATGTGTGTGTATATATATACGAGTATATATATATATATATATATATATATATATATATATATATAATATATAAATTTGTGGCTGAGTGAATTATTGCAAGGGAAATAATGAATCTGACTGATGTGTCGGCATATTTAGTATCAAAATATTATTATTATTGTCATCTGCGGTTATCTTTACAGTAGCTCTGTACATTTTAAACTTTCAAAGTTTTCCTGTGCAAATACTGTAGATTGTCAAATCCGAAATCGACTTATTAGAATTTGATTCTAGTATTACTTCCTTTTTCTGTATGCTAGTAATGTCACGTCAACTGAAATGGATAATACTGCTGCATAACGTGCACCTCTCTCTCTCTCTCTCTCTCTCTCTCTCTCTCTCTCTCTCTCTCTCTCTCTCTCTCTCTCTCTCTCATAAGCTAAACTAAAACTGGGTTCTTGGTTCTGTGACATATTACAACGATTTTTAAGGAAAAATTAAGAAAAAATATTTATGAAAATTGAGTTGAATTAAATTTTCTGTACAATCAGAAAACAGAAACTATATCTTTGTATTGTCATTTATATGTTTTAACGAAAAACATGCTAGAGTTTGCACTGCTTCATATTCAGTTTTCTACTGATGATGAAAATCTGTATTTCTAAAACTTAAAAATCTTAAAATATATGAAAAACAATTCTTTTACGCACAACTGGGAGCATTGTTTGAAGTGCCATATTGCAACACTAAATTACGATACAGGAGCAACAATTTTTTAAGCAATTAAAATAAAGCTAGTATGAAAATCTTGTGATGAGAGAACTGGAGAAAACCGCGCTGATAGACAATATTCTTGCTCCGAGCAGTAATTACGAGTTACTCGAGAGCCAAGGGGGAAGAGACTCGAAAATCGAGTGACGGTGAAGGACAGCGCAATTATTGACGGGTCGCCTAAGTTGAAATGATGCAAGTTCAAGGGGAGGAGGAGAAGAAGAAGAAGAAGAAGAAGAAGAAGAAGAAGAAGAAGAAGAAGAAGAAGAAGAAGTGATTGTTCGGAAACGTTTCCCGCTTTTCAGAAACGTTTCTGCGGATAATTTTATAAAGAGAAGAGAGAGAAAAGTAGAAAATGCGTGAGGACACGGAGGGCGAAGCCGAGGAACGTGTGAGAATAAATGTTATAAATGTTACGTAGAAAGAAGAAGTGATTGCTTGGAAACGTTTCCAGCTTTTCGGAAACGTTTCTAAGGATGATTTTATAACGGGAAGGAGAGATAGCGTAGAGTATGTGGGATGAAGCCGATGAACGTAAGAATAATTGTTACTTGCTAAGAAGACAGGATAATCCTTGGAATGGAAGAAAAACAATAATACATGATAAAATACGAAATGATTTTATGAAGCAGGACCGAAAATGAGCGAGGCAAAAGTAATGATGTAATACGATTGAAATTATACGACTGTGTTTACTTCTACTGTAAGTGTATTGATGTTCATTTTTCTTACGGTTATCGTTATCTGTAGGTTAGTGTGTTCGTTTTCCCCTAAGAATGGCATTATCCGCTATCCCTAGGTTAAAATTGGATATTTTCTCTTGCAAAAAAAAGACAAAATCCATATGTACAAATGCTTTATCTGCGACAATGAAAGTTTACTAAACGTATAAAATTTCTTTCGATTTCAGCAGTTAATTGAGCAGATAAGTGGTAATTGTCACTCTATATAAATGTGAATGTAGACTGGAAGGAAATAGACACTAATCATTTTCAAAACTACGTAAATTTGCTGTAAGCAATATTATAATTTACCAATGGAAAAATATTAAACGACAATGAATACGTCATTAATAGGAAAGAAGTTATTTGATGCAGTGAATGGAAAGAAAATTTGTCGGATGCAAACGACACGTAATAATCTGCAAGCATAAAAAGGGTAATGGTTTTCGGTCGTCATTCTGCCTCATCAACATTTTTACATGAGGTCCTTGGTTTTTCTTCCTAAGGGTTTGAAAAATAGACCTTTGGAAATTCGGAATTATTCTCGCTTCAGGTTTCAGAAAATTTGCTGCAGAACTCAGGTTTAATATTCATTTCTACAGTAGTCTTCATTTCAAAGACATATTTACCAAGTTGGATTTTATTCGCATAACCTTCGTAATACAAGGGGAAAATAAAGGATCTATCTCTGATATTTTGAGCAAAATATTTGACTCATTATTAGTACGAGGTTCTTCTCGTAAAGGACTAATATAGGACTCACTCCATGCATTAGTTCAAACAGAATGAAGTTTCAAAGGTAATTTAGATGTTATTAAGTCCGTGAAATAATGGCCGATGATAGCTAATATTAGAATGATAAGAGCATTTCGTTAAACCAGCAAATGAAAAGAAATATCAATATTCCAGGACGGACAAGCGTTATAGCATATGACGATATAACATGTAACACATCCTTAGTATATAATGTTATTCCTCTGCAGTTTTAATATTTTCCAATCTCTCTCTCTCTCTCTCTCTCTCTCTCTCTCTCTCTCTCTCTCTCTCTCTCGTAAATGCTTGAGGTTGATATATAATATTGTACTTACACAAATTTCTGCGCACTCTTTATAAATATTGAGTACTTTTACATTTGCAGTCATAAATAAATGTATGTATACATATATGTGTAATAAGTTAACGTCCTCCTGGGCCTCTGTAGGCTCATAGGGCAGGCGCTGATCTCCTGTTTCTAAGGCCGACAGCCGGGGGGGGGGGGGACAAAGTTAAGTATATCTTAGTTTAACCAGACCACTGAGCTGATTAACAGCTCTCCTAGGGCTGGCCCGAAGGATTAGATTTATTTTTACGTGGCTAAGAACCAATTGGTTACCTAGCAACGGGACCTACAGCTTATTGTGGAATCCGAACCACATTATAGCGAGAAATGAACCCCAATGCCTAGGAGACGTGGCCAGTGTGTCGCTAGGCCCACTGTTTAACTCCCCAACCCGAGGGCTGCTGCCTATTCTCCTGCTAAACCTCTCGGGTTTTTTCGGACCGCTAGGTTGACGGGCTGCCGGAATTTTTGCAGTGGCGCATATGTATACAGTATACATATTTATATATATATATATATATATATATATATATATATATATATATATATATATATAATATATATGTATATATATATATGTATATATATATATATATATATATATATATATATATATAAATATATATATATATATATATATATATATATATATATATATATATATATACCGTATATAATTATATATAATTTATATATATATATATATATATATATATATATATATATATATATATAATATATATATATATATATATATATATATATATATATATATATATATATATATATAAAGTATCATTATTATGTAACCCATAGCAAAATTTTTAGTTAAGAGTCTAGCCATGAACACTGTGAATTGGCTAGTAACACTAGCCTAGTTTTAGTAATAGCAAACAGTTACTAAAATGAAATCAAAACAAAATAAATATTTTAAAGGAAGAAGTCCCTTACAGCACTGAAAGCAGCGAATGGCAAATGAAAACTGCTGTATTTCCATTTCTCAAACAGAAACAAAAAACATTCGCACGAGGACGAGGGACACCAGCGAGTGAGTATAATCTTGATTAGTGGAACATGAGAAATGCGCTTTCGAGCATAAAAGACGCACAAAGTAATAATGAGTCTGCCCTTCATTAGGCGAAGAATAATTGCCTCTTTAATGGCCTTAGCATGACTGCAGCATCTTTTGGGGCTTCCTCTCACGGCCAGGCTGTGGGACTTTTAAGGAAAAAAAACGCAGTGGCTCAGAGGTTGGTCATACTGTGTTTGACCCAGTCTCAGGGACAAATTTAATCATGGAAGACTCCCTAACTTTACATGAATAAAGACCAGTAATAGATATTATATAATAACTACCAATAATAAAAAATAGTATGAGTATTGTTTTTAAGTGTAATTTTGAAAATCCTACATAAGACCATAATAATGTAATACATTATCTTCATATAATACAATATTCTGAATAGCAAGATGCAATGTAAGCCCGGTTCAATAGCTGAATAAATATTCTATATTATTTGAACCTAAGTTATAAGAATATTGGACCCTTTTTTATATCAAACATCCTGAGGAACATCGTAGTAGCATTATAATTCACCAAATTTACACAATAAAGGCGTAAATACTTTCGTATAACCATATTTCAAGTTTTATATGAAAATCCGGTCTAGTGTTTATTTAACAAATTTATTTCTTGGGTAAACTTTATAAGTCATAATGTAAACTAACCTGCAGGGAGATTGGGGAAGTCATTATTATTTTTTTTCAAGGGATCTCAGATAATCAGGAGAGCCTAAAAAGGCTCTCTCAACAAGTTTTCATAGAAAAAGAGGAAATGTTTGAAACTTATGTGCGCTCCTACTAGACATACATTCTTTGACTAATTTTCAATATACCATTGCATTATATATATATATATATATATATATATATATATATATATATATATATATATATATATATATATATATATATATATATATATATATATATATATATATATATATATATATATATATATGCGTGTGTGTATGCAGCATACATATATATACATATATATGTATATATATATATATATATATATATATATATATATATATATATATATATATATATATATATATATATATATATATAATCATGAAGCTACAAATGTCGCTTAATATCGAAATTCACGCTACCTCGGTATATCTCCGTTGGAGAATTGTCGCCGAAGGGGAATTTATATAAGTGATAAATGAATTGGAATCGTGGGGACACGAACCCGCGACGAAAGCCTATTCAGCGACTCCAGTTGACGTAAACCATTGAGCCATCAAGAGAGGTATAAGTCTTTTGCCGAGATGTCGTACTGCTTTTACCCGTCGTGAGCGGGGAAAGTGTACTAGCCTCGACAATGACCCACCTCCGCCATGACAGTTCATTGGTACGTTTGGAACACGCAGCTCCTGTTATGAAATTTTTATCACACCGTGATTTATATACAATCATGAAGCTACAAATGTCGCTTAATATCGAAATTCACGCTACCTCGGTATATCTCCGTTGGAGAATTTCATAACAAGAGCTGCGTGTTCCAAACGTACCAATGAACTGTCATGGCGGAGGTGGGTCATTGTCGAGGCTAGTACACTTTCCCCGCTCACGACGGGTAAAAGCAGTACGACATCTCGGCAAAAGACTTATACCTCTCTTGATGGCTCAATGGTTTACGTCAACTGGAGTCGCTGAATAGGCTTTCGTCGCGGGTTCGTGTCCCCACGATTCCAATTCATTTATCACTTATATAAATTCCCCTTCGGCGACAATTCTCCAACGGAGATATACCGAGGTAGCGTGAATTTCGATATTAAGCGACATTTGTAGCTTCATGATTGTATATAAATCACGGTGTGATAAAAATTTCATAACAAGAGCTGCGTGTTCCAAACGTACCAATGAACTGTCATGGCGGAGGTGGGTCATTGTCGAGGCTAGTACACTTTCCCCGCTCACGACGGGTAAAAGCAGTACGACATCTCGGCAAAAGACTTATACCTCTCTTGATGGCTCAATGGTTTACGTCAACTGGAGTCGCTGAATAGGCTTTCGTCGCGGGTTCGTGTCCCCACGATTCCAATTCATTTATCACTTATATAAATTCCCCTTCGGCGACAATTCTCCAACGGAGATATACCGAGGTAGCGTGAATTTCGATATTAAGCGACATTTGTAGCTTCATGATTGTATATAAATCACGGTGTGATAAAAATTTCATAACAAGAGCTGCGTGTTCCAAACGTACCAATGAACTGTCATGGCGGAGGTGGGTCATTGTCGAGGCTAGTACACTTTCCCCGCTCACGACGGGTAAAAGCAGTACGACATCTCGGCAAAAGACTTATACCTCTCTTGATGGCTCAATGGTTTACGTCAACTGGAGTCGCTGAATAGGCTTTCGTCGCGGGTTCGTGTCCCCACGATTCCAATTCATTTATCACTTATATAAATTCCCCTTCGGCGACAATTCTCCAACGGAGATATACCGAGGTAGCGTGAATTTCGATATTAAGCGACATTTGTAGCTTCATGATTGTATATAAATCACGGTGTGATAAAAATTTCATAACAAGAGCTGCGTGTTCCAAACGTACCAATGAACTGTCATGGCGGAGGTGGGTCATTGTCGAGGCTAGTACACTTTCCCCGCTCACGACGGGTAAAAGCAGTACGACATCTCGGCAAAAGACTTATACCTCTCTTGATGGCTCAATGGTTTACGTCAACTGGAGTCGCTGAATAGGCTTTCGTCGCGGGTTCGTGTCCCCACGATTCCAATTCATTTATCACTTATATAAATTCCCCTTCGGCGACAATTCTCCAACGGAGATATACCGAGGTAGCGTGAATTTCGATATTAAGCGACATTTGTAGCTTCATGATTGTATATAAATCACGGTGTGATAAAAATTTCATAACAAGAGCTGCGTGTTCCAAACGTACCAATGAACTGTCATGGCGGAGGTGGGTCATTGTCGAGGCTAGTACACTTTCCCCGCTCACGACGGGTAAAAGCAGTACGACATCTCGGCAAAAGACTTATACCTCTCTTGATGGCTCAATGGTTTACGTCAACTGGAGTCGCTGAATAGGCTTTCGTCGCGGGTTCGTGTCCCCACGATTCCAATTCATTTATCACTTATATAAATTCCCCTTCGGCGACAATTCTCCAACGGAGATATACCGAGGTAGCGTGAATTTCGATATTAAGCGACATTTGTAGCTTCATGATTGTATATAAATCACGGTGTGATAAAAATTTCATATATATATATATATATATATATATATATATATATATATATATATATATATATATATATATATATATATATATATATATATATATATTTACGCTGCTAAATATCAAACAAACGTTGGTAAAATGTATGGCTAGTTTTAAAACTACTTTAATACAGGATAATTTAAGTCTTTGGATCACTTTCTTCAAGTTAAAATTGTGACAAAATTACTCTCGTCCTTGAAAATTGGTGAATTGCTGTATATAAAACTTTTGAAATTAAGGATTTTCCCTGCAGTTTCCTTATCAGATTATTATATAAAAGTGCATTTAAATTTCATAAAGGCGGAGAACGCTCGAGGTTAACTGTTTATCAATCAATTCTAGAATTGCGATAAATAAAAACATACTGAAGTAGTTATTTCTTCAAATTGAAGCAGAATGAAAACAAGTAAAGGAGTGAACTAAAAATAAAAAAGGATTGCGTGCAGTTGACGAAATCAATTATTAAATAAATGAGCAATGAAGTATTTGCCTGGACGATGGACGTAATAATAAACTGTCAATTAAAAAAAAATGTAAAAAGTCACATGTATATATATATATATACATATATATATATATATATATATATATATATATATATATATATATATATATATGCTAGCAAAACCTGAAATGTCCAACATTAGGAATCATTCATTAATTTGTAAAAACCCAATAAACTATAAAAACTTTGAAATAATGACCACGACGCTGAAGGAACACCTCCTTAATATTTTGGAATCCTTGGTTATCAAGAAAATTGTTCCATCGCTTAATAATCATTTAACTGCAACCCCCTTATACATAGCCTAATACCCCTCCCCTATTCCTGTTTACTTCCTAACTTTGTTTACTCTCATCAAACTTTCATCCGCTGGACTTTAATACAGAAGGTACTCTATTCCTTATTTTGTCATTGTCAGTTTCAGTCTTTAAAGCATTTTAATTTTGTAAACTCTGTTTTAAGTTTTAAGTAGTGTTTTTTGTATCTTTTTAGCCAGAAAAGATGGGATATGGGTGATCCCGAAGCGCAGCTATTAATAAATTTGTCAATGATGAGCTGACTGTTCTTCCTATCCATACATCCTACTATATATATATATATATATATATATATATATATATATATATATATATATATATATATATATATATATATATATATATAGACAGTAGACAGATAGATAGATAGATAGATAAACAGCTAGATACAGTATTAACAGTAACTTCATGTAAGCAGACATAGGTATAAAAAGGTGTTTTTTGGTCAATGAGAAAACTTTCTTGGTCTTTATGAAGTATTAAAAAGCGTGTCAGATTACCAATTCCATATTGAAAATAACTGAATACAGCACCTATAATTGAAGGATTAGAACTGAAGGGATAATTAAGTGATAATATGAATAGGTGATTATTTAATTAAATATATAGTCAACATAACAATGAAAGGTTAAGTATTGTAAGACGAAGAAAACAGCCCCAAAATTAATTACCAATAAGTAACCTTCATCCAAGAAATAAATAAGAGTCAGACGACGGAGTCTAAACCTACTGTATTTCGCAAACTAGAAGGAAAATAGGTAAAATAATAGACAGATGAAAAAAAACATCTCAAACTTTCTTACTGAATGAGGGACGGAAAAAACCTGTTTTCCAGTAAGTATATATAGCCTAAGCTTGGATGTGTGCAATAAATTACTATAGATGGAAGTAACTGAAATCCAGGCATCGGTATCAGATATACCTCCATGTAAAGGCTACTAAAAGAATGCCGTTACTTGCTACTTCTATTGCACGGGGGTGAGGATAAATGACGTTCACTTTGATGGAAAACGATAAACTAAGTGAGAATCATCGTGTCCAGAAGTCTCGGTGTGTAACAGAAAGAAAGAGGCGGAAGGGTCAAACAAACTGTTGCCATTAAGTGATATGTAAAATAGGAAGCCTAACTACAGCATTTACAATAATGCATATATATATATATATATATATATATATATATATATATATATATATATATATATATATATATATATATATATATACGAGTATATATATATATATATATATATATATATATATAGAAAGATAAAGACATTCATAGATTCAGCTAGACTCTTCTTTGATGTCAAGGGTGGAAACTATGCGTTCAGAGCATACTTATCACATTTTTGAGAAGGAAAATATTTTACTGCAGAGAGAGAGAGAGAGAGAGAGAGAGAGAGAGAGAGAGAGAGAGAGAGAGAGAGAGAGAGAGAGAGATTACATAGATGAATAGAAAGTTCAAGACGAAATACAATACTAAACTTATATCATAATGAACACATTTTGAACGTAAATGACTAATCTGGACATGATATTGTTAAATAAGGCAAAATGATCTAAAGTTTTTCTACCTGATATAGATATATGCTGCCCTGCGTATGTACTACATGTATTGTACCAGTCACCAGCGCCTTTCTCCCAGCAGCGAGGAGTCGTTGCACAGTTAGGTCGACAGTCGAGACGTGGAGGTGTCTGTTATGTTTTTAGAAGATGTTGGAGTGGCTTTGTTTGTCTGTAACACCCATTTGCTTTAAGTAAACCTATCCGTTGATTACATACATAGCCTAATCCCGATAGCAAAGTGTCCACCTTTCTGACCGGTCGGCTGCGGAATTGAACACGCAACACAGACCTCTAAGAAGTCCGAGATGCTGCTCTAACCGACCTGGCCATCGAGGCTATATATATATATATATATATATATATATATATATATATATATATATATATATATATATATATATATATATATGTATATATATATATATATATATATATATACATATATATATATATACATATATATATATATATATATATATATATATACATATATATATATATATATATATACATATATATATACATATATATATACATATATATATACATATATATATATACACATATATATATACATATATATATATATACATATATATATATACATATATATACATATATATTATATATATACATATATATATATACATATATATATATGCATATATATATACATATATATACATATATATATATATATATATATATATATATATGTATATATATACATATATATATATATACATATATATACATATATATATATACATATATATATATATACATATATATATATATATATATATATATATATATATATATATATATATATATATAATATTTGCACACACACACTTAACAATATCATGTCAAGCTTAGCCATTTGCGCTCAAAGTGTGTTCATTATGACATAAATTTAGGCTATTTCTATTGTATTTCGTACTTGCTCAATCTGTGAATGTCTTTTTCTTTCTATTCATCTACGTAATATCTCTCTCTCTCTCT
>JANJGK010000017.1:15673299-15690987 GCA_039081455.1 Macrobrachium rosenbergii | reverse complement strand
TGTAAAACCTTAAGTGAAAATGTAGAACTGAGACTTAAACTTATTCTTCTTTGCTCACCACTCTTTCTAAGTGAAAGCGACCTTAGCGTTCCTGCAGACCTGAATTCCAAATAAGACTTAGAGGACAACCCACACACCATTCGTCCATTGCTACCTTGGAACGGTAACTCTATAGCAGAGTTAGCAACTCTATAACACACACACACACACACGCACACACACACACACACACATATATATATATATATATATATATATATATATATATATATATATATATATATATATATATATATTATATATATATATATATATATATATATATCTATATATATATAATATATATATATATATATATATATTAGAAAAAATGGTTTCGTGAAAATACCTCAAGTTGCTCCGGACTATTTATCTGGCGTCATGTACCAAAGGTAAAATAAAAACTACAATAATCCCGGGGTGTCTACACGGATAGCAAAGTGTCCGCCTCTCTGATCAGTCGGCTGATCAGATAGGCGGACACTTTGCTATCCGTGTAGACACCCCGGGATTATGTATGTAATCAACGGATAGGTTTGCTTAAAAAGCAAGTGGGTGTTACAGACTAAATACACACACAAAACAAAGCCACTACAACATCTTCTAAAAACATAACAGACATCTCACACGTCTCGAACTCTCGACCTACCCGCGCAACAACTCGCTGCTGGGAGAAAGGGCGTTGGGTCTGGTATGATACATGTAACATACGTTACCGGGGTCTAAGCGATGTCAGACAGTGCAGCCGATCGAGACTACGGTCTACCCCAAAGCCAAATCAAAAGTCCTTCAAAAGAAGGCATCGTGCTTACCCCATACAAAAATGGGAAAAAAGCACGTTAAAAGAAGAAGAAGAAGAATAGATGAATGAACAATTAGTGACAACCCAGAAACAACTTGAATGAAATTGCCCTAATAATGACTGCGGCAATGTATTCTGCAGGCTCTTTCATAATTGCTTTTCCACACCATTCATGGTTAGGCAATAATTCTTGACAGTTACCAAACAGTTTCCGAATGACTGTTGTGTGCATCAAAGAGGTAAAATAAAAATGTTTATATTTCACCACAGTTTGAGATCATTATGTGGCGAAAAACATTGCGAATAAAATTTTTAATGTTCACAGAACCCTTTTTAGAAGGCCACTGGTATATGTATATATATATATATATATATATATATATATATATATATATATATATATATATATATATATATATATATGTATGTATATATATATATATATATATATATATATATATATATATTATATATATATATATATATATATATATATATATATATATATATATATATATATATATATATATATATATATATATATATATATATATATATATGAATCGAACGATGAAAAATATCGAAGAGAGAGAGAGAGAGAGAGAGAGAGAGAGAGAGAAGAGAGAGAGAGAGAGAGAGAGAGAGAGAGAGAGAAAAAAAAAAGAAAATCCACTAAACTTTATTTGCGTGACGGTTTATAGGCAAATGAAAAAATTTGTCCCCAGGTGGAGTATGCTGTGTTTCTGAATGCAAAGAAAAAAAAGTTTTAGTCAAGATAATCGTCTGCTGACTTGGAGTAGGTGGTATGCTTTGTTCAGTTTCATTACATAATAAACTCATTTTGCCTTATTCTTGTCATTACTTGATTATTTTTTTGGTTTTAATTTAACTACATATTTTCAGTGATTTATAACACTATTTTTATTTTTTAATTGTTAAAAGCATCAGAATTTACGTATGACTTGAGATATAGGATTTTCTTATTTATACTTTAAGAGTTCTTAACTGTTTATGGTATTAATCAATCGTGCGCAACTTTTCACTCAAGAATTGATACTAGGGTGAAAAATATAATATCAGATGTATCATAATTTAACTAATATATTGAATTTAGTAAGAAAAAGAATAAAAATATTCTCAGCATTCATAACAATAGACTGGTTATCTCGCAGAAGTATATTTCTTAAAATAATTCCGATGATACTAATTGAAGAGTGTATGTTTTTAGAGTGAAGTGGAGATGTAGCTACAGTATACAAAATCTTGGCGGATGGTATCAAAGCAACACGCATAATTACATACCGAATGGCAAGTAGCATTTATCGAGTTGCAAACGGACTTTATGCGAAAGGAATAATATTACAAAGTGGGAAAACTACCGAAATATTGAATCAATCAAAAGAAATAAGTGTAAGGATATGGAGACCAGCTTCAAACAAAAACTGTTATGTAACGTAGCCGGAAACCCAACACAAGCATGTCCATGGAACATACCTTGGTTTTTTTCACCAGGAATGATAAAATACTCACATTACTGATATTTGCATTACTGTTATATACATTTTTACCAATTAATGACCTCAAAGTTGATAATAAACCAAGTATATTTTTAAAAGAATATAGAATATACTAAAGAAATATTTTTGTGTACTGTATTTGTCTGAATAAGATTGTTCTCTGTAGTTCTTCTTCACGGTATTGGAAACGAAATTCGATGACGGAATGCAAGAAAATCTCTGACTAACCCAAATGGAGCCTAACATTAATAAAATTTAATAAATTCGTTGCTATTCTTATTCAGCAGGATTACCCAGTGCCGAGAGTTACAGCCCAACATTTTACTTTTTTCTACTTACCCACACACACACAATATATATATATATATATATATATATATATATATATATATATATATATATATTTATTTATATATATATATATATATATATATATATATATATATATATATATATATATATATATATATATAATTATAATGTCTTCTTGATAATATGCTATTATTAATTTCCATTTAATCAATTTACTTGTGTTAAGTACATTTCCGTGTTTATTCTTCCTTTAGATGCGTTTTATGTTTTTAAAAATGTTACTAATATTTTTCAGAATGTTAATAACTTTTTCAAATGAAGAATTTTAATCTTTTCAGATTTATTTTCATTTATATTTTTCATAGTCTGTAATTAGAGCCTTCATAATTGTATGAACTTATCCGCGGATGAAAATCAGGGCCTTATATACTTATGTGTTTAGAGAGAGAGAGAGAGAGAGAGAGAGAGAGAGAGAGAGAGAGAGAGAGAGAGAGAGAGAAAATTGAAGTCGAAACTTTATGCTTGATATTGATATAAACCAACGTATTTCCCCACACATATGCGCAAAAATAGAACAAAAATTGAAAATAATCCCATTCATGAATTTATCAAATCTGCAAGTACTTAAATTTCGTTTAAGACAAAAAATATCACAATTATATTTGATCTAGTTACTGTAGTTTCTCTTCAGTACTTGTTGATAGGTTACAACGGAAAAATCATCTAGAATTATGAGTGAAGGAAAAAGCTGTTATTTTGTAAGATATTCACTTAAGATGTATGAGTTAATGTATGAGTTTTTTATGGAATTTCTTATGAATGAAGAAAAAACTGTATGTCTGTCATTTATTCATTTTAGAATATATGAGTTTGTATAGAACATCTCACGAATGAAGAGAGAAACTATTTTGTCATTTATATGCCTAGTAACACATGAGTTTGTTAAGAATTTCTCATGACGAAGGAAAAACTTTACTTTTGTAATTTATACGCATTAGTACATGTGAATTGCGTATTGATTTCTTTTCGAATAAAAAAAAAAACTGTATTTCTGCAGTTCAATCGCCTCTAGATACAAGACCTTGCGTTCTGCACAGCAACAAACACTTTGAATACGAAAATATAGCTGTGGTTACGGGAAAATCGAGAGCAAACCTTTCCTGATATCCCGAATGACCTTTGCGGAGAGCAGCAATTAAGTAGTTGGAGAGCGCGCACAAGAGAAAGAGAAGAAAATTCAGTGCGTCGGCGAAGGGAAGGAAGCACAGTTACTGACGGATCGACTAAAGTTGAAATGATGGAAATTCAGGGCGAGAAGTTGGGGCGGGGGTGGGGGGATTGGGGGAGAGAAGAAGCCTTTTCCTGGCGAGAGGAAGACCAAGGAGAAATGATTGCTCTGAAGCGTTTTCTCGCTGACGGAGGATAATTTCTTAAACAGAAGGGGAGAAAACAAAAGTAATGAGCGAAGGAAAAGGGAATGAAGCCGGTGCACGTGCAGGAGTAAATGTTGGATAAAGAGAGAAGGACAAAATTCCAGGGAACAAGTATATGCGCAAAAGAGAATAAAATGGCTGAAAGATTGCTGTATACCGAAAGATTGGAAAATGAGCTAAGCATGGAATTAAATGTGATATACCATAGACTATGTAGCGGTTCGTTGACATAATAAAATATGCAAATGGATGCTCTCTCTCTCTCTCTCTCTCTCTCTCTCTCTCTCTCTCTCTCTCTCTCTCTCTCTCTCTCTCTCTCTCTCTCTCTCTCTCTCTCGCTAATTATTAATGAGGAAAGGGGTAAACAGAGTAATATGAAAAACAGAATGTTCTCTCTCTCTCTCTCTCTCTCTCTCTCTCTCTCTCTCTCTCTCTCTCTCTCTCTCTCTCTCTCTCTCTCTCTCTCTCTCAATATACCATCATTAATGTGACAAGAATAAATAGAGTACCATGAATAGCTGAGTGGTCTCTCCGTCTGTCTGCCTGTCTGTCTCTCAAAATACTCTATCATGAAAGTTAAAAGGGTAAGTCGAGTACTGCAAAACGCACTAAATCAAAGCGAAGAGGTGGACAAAAAAAAAGGCTAGCTGAAATCTTCGTGCATCAAAATAGCAATGATTTCAGGCCACCACCAACACTCATTACGAGGTTTTCCTTCATAAAGATTTCCAAACCAATCGATTTGAGAAAACTGGAGAAATTCTTCTCGCTTCCAGATCCAGAAAATTTTCGAAACGCAAACGTTAAAATGTTTTACACCGTAGCCTACTTCTTTCCTCATCACATTTATCTTGCATGGAGCTATTTGCGGGTGATGCTGATCTACTGAAATCCTAAGTCTTTCACCTAACGATAAATGAGTTGGAATTTTTGCATTTTATTTGTTTTAAATTGACATTATTACGAAGATACTTGACTCAAAGTCCCATAGTAATATGTAACTAGATTTAAGATTAAGTGAATCGTATTATCACCTCCGTTATGGAAATGAAGTCCTGACGATGAGCTAACTCTCCTTAATGGAATATAAGTATTAAAGTTTAGAAAACTCTCCTTTATAGAAATAAATCTTAATGATGAAGCATAGATATATAATTACACACACACACACACACACACACATATATATATATATATATATATATATATATATATATATATATATAATATATATATATACACACACACACAACACACACACACACACACACACACACATGTATATTGCATATGCAGCTGTACCACGGGGAAATGAAACACTTG
Organism: Macrobrachium rosenbergii; assembly: GCA_039081455.1. Lineage (NCBI taxonomy): Eukaryota > Metazoa > Arthropoda > Malacostraca > Decapoda > Palaemonidae > Macrobrachium > Macrobrachium rosenbergii. Next base: position 15,685,561 of record JANJGK010000017.1, on the reverse strand, counting down.
GTGGAAATCCTGTGTTGTATTTTCATATATATATATATATATATATATATATATATAATATATATATATATATATATATACTTATATATGTGTGTGTGTAATTATATACATATATATATATATATATATATATATATATATATATATATATATATATATATATATATATATATATATATATATATATTGTCATAACTGGCCTTCTACTTGGTGAGAAATTTAATCAAAACTATAATTGATGCTGCCACAAAACCAAGAAAGTCCAGTTTATGAGCAAGGGAATAAGTTATATGAAAACTTACCTCAGAATTTCCTGGAGTTATACTTGAATAGGGAAGGTCGCCGTATGGAAATTTAGAATTATTTTACCAATTTACAGGGATTTATTTACAGAAACTTAGCAAATCAGCAGTGAGGACACGACACAAAAAAATCAATAAGGGGCAGATTTAGAATAGGACACAGGGAACAATAATGCAATGCTTTGGCAACAAGCAAGTGGATTAAAATGGGGCCAATATGCAATACAATCAGTTCAATGTTAATAGTCACATTCAGTCTTGCCCTGATTACGTGGAATGGTCCTCAGGTAATACAAATGATGGAGCTCCAGGATGGAAGAATAATTCATGTGAACATTGGGCCACAACGGAAATGGTAACTGGCTGCAACCAGGAATTATCAGAATTTGGGTGGCAGGCGGGGTATTGAAGCATAGATTGCGATTGTGCCACGTGTCCCTCCTGAAAGTGACGTTCTGAGTTAGCCCTGCTCAAACTAAGAGAATGAAATCTTCCTACGAAAGATCACCCAATACACGTTCTTAGATACTAAACATGACATAGCCCACAGGATAATTATATGAAAATCATGTTATCACAGTCTTGGAATCGTATTGGATTGGGCTTTTGAAACAAGGAACACATGCTCACCGTCACACAAAGATAAATGAACACTTACAGCTTAACTTAAATAGCCCTTGAATTGCACTGGTGGAGGGATAATTGATTATCACGGTATCTTTACTCGAGTTCAAGGTACGCAAATGGCAAGGCATGGGGATACAGGTAGGCGAACAAGGGAGGATTGCGTTGTGGAGGGAGAGGTTAAAGTTTAAAAGAAAGGGAAATTAAGGAGTGTAAGTACAAGGGACAGGGCTGTCTGTTTGACTACTCACAATGTACGAACCTTTTATGACCATTGTTGGCGCCTAACAATCAGTTTGGCTGTCCGTCGAAGATTGTCTCACCAGCGGAGCAGGGAAATGTAGCACGTGCGGTGCAGACGAGATCAGAGCAAGGAGTGGGGCCTTCTGTTTCCAAAACATGGCGTGGTGGGGGTATCTCGCTTTTGGGCCACAACGTACCTGCAAGGAGTCATACGCCAGCAAAATCACAGAGAAAAGGAGACCTTAGGACTTAGGGCTTACAGAATAAAATCCTACCGCATCCCCTAATCTCGATACGCCTATTGGGCTTTCCTGAACACTAATTGCTACCCCATCTCAGGCGATGGGGGGAGACGGGGTTTGGTATTGCCCCAGCATCATACGATCTTTTAAGGGGGCGGGGGGGAAGGGAGGTTTGCTAACGGCTGTGAACTGGTTCAAATAAGCGCGGTTTCCCTGAGACGTCTGATTCGAAAGACAGAGGAATAACAGATTAATTCAAAATTGATCGCTGGAATTAAATATACAGGGAGGGAGGGATGTTTATTCTTGACAATATATATGTGTGTGTGTATGTGTGTGTGCGTGTATTGATATATTATGCGTGAGTATGTATATATATATATATATATATATATATATATATATATATATATATATATATATATATATATATATATATATATATATATATATATATATATGTATGAATATAGGAAGGCCCATAACACACTATTTGAATGTTGCAACCATATATTTCGAGCACTTCCTTCTGTGGCCCTGTTCACTGGTAAAATAATACATATAGAATATTATAAGATCTTGACATCCAGGGAAAGACTAGTGATCTTCTTTCATGCTTTGATGTAAAGTATTCGATTTATGATACATGAGAAATCTTTCGATATCCGCAATGCAGAAGACTTGCCAGTTATCTTCTGCGCATATCAAGATTTTATCACTTGCATGACATACTATGCGCTGCCTCATTGCTCATTCATAAAGAATATCAGAAGCATATTGATGAGGCTCTGACATGTTTACTTCTAGCAACAAAGCCCCCAAAGGTCATTGGTTAACGAATTATCAGTGCTGTTGCTCAGGTTCTAGTTCATGTTAGCATAGCAGAGAGTTTTCCTTCGTTAAGATCTGGCACTACCGTCTGCCATATATATATATATATATATATATATATATATATATATATATATATATATATATATATATATATATTATATATATGCATGCGTGTGTGTAATTATATGCGTGGGTGGAAAATGTTCCACGTATATCTTGTCCTGGTTACGATAATGAGGCTGGTCTCTCACTTATGTTTGCTTGAGCCTTGTCCATTCATTACCCTCTTCTCTCATGTGCTGTTCGAAAATCTTTCCTATCACAACGCTTTCATTCGAGTACATTCACGATCTCATTTCACTCTTCTGGTCGAGTGTATTAGCTTGGCTTAACCAAACAATGATCGTGTATACTTTCACATCATCGCATTAGTCTACCTGTTCTTTCGTGTACTCTGCGCTAAAAATAAAGGAAAGAAATTTTTTTTCTCTATTTTTCTCCAAGTATACCTTTTAAACGTTCTGTAGATTCCAATTATTCCAAAAATTAGCCAAAATTTTCCAAATCTATTTCACAAGTTTCTACAAACTACGCTATCATACTTAAACCTCTTTGTTTGCACAGTCTCCGTGACCCTGGATGAATTTGTAAAGAGAAATCTAATCCAGAAGCAGATTCATGGTCGAATGATGTGAATCATTCTCTTGATGAAAACATAATTAAGATGAAATATGCAAATATATATTTCCTACGTTTATATCTCTCCCGCTTCCTTATTCCTGCCTTTAAGAGATAACAACTCTCTATCTGTCTTCTAGGAGTCACTGTCGTGATTCACTATCACTTCGCGCCTAGAATTCCATTTTCATTGAAGGAATTTCCTCGTAATTTATCGCCGGTGACCCCTGAGATTCTTCACCGGGGAGACTGTCGTCTACTAAGAATTTCTACTTTTGTTCGTAGAGAACGATTCCGATTCCTTAACGTGAGAGCATTTGTGTTATGAAATTTTGGGGATTTTTCATATGTACAAAATATTTGTAGAATTTCATTTCAAATTTTCAAAGTGAAAATTAAACCGTAGGAAAGCGCGCAACGAATGAAAGCAACCTCTTGAATTACGCATTTGAGAATGGCCGTTGAAAACTGAAGAATATTTTATTAGTATTATTATATATAAACGTAACATGAAAGACAACGCGGCTATGCGAATTAAACCTCCTTCTAAAGATATCTCTTACGTTGCTTGTAAATGAAATCTGAGGACAGTAATGAGTCAGCTTCAAGCCAAGCATTGCCTGCCTGCTCTCGATTCTTCCGTGTATACCTTCATGCCATTTTTCAGTTCTATAATAAACGTGTTTTGACAATCATGGGCTCAGAAAAAAAATCAGCCAGTTTGTATAATGACTGATTTTCTTTTAATGGTCTTCGTTCATACGCTACTCGATTTGAGATATTGTCTGAATGGTTGTTAGAAATCATGGTGGAGAAGGAATATAGCAATCACAGCCCTTTTGTTTGTAACTAATATTTTTTTATGAATTGTCTTCTTGAATTAGGTATGAAAAGTTTTATTTGGAGATAAGCAAAATGTAGTAAAATATATTGAGAAGAATGGCGGATGAACAAAAGCAGTTAATTGCAACAAGATTTTGGGAATAAGTCTAACAGATGACGGAAAGATAAAAGGGGGAGAACAGAACTGCTAATATAGGAAGGGATTGTTACGTCTTCTCTTCTTTATGGAAGTGAAGTGCAGATTGTGAAAATAAATTAGAATAAGCTAAAACTGTTAACATGTCGACAGGGAAATCCCTAGATGTTGCAGAACATCACGAATATCAGAGAACACGCCTAGAGCAATTATAGATAATATTTTCCTATAATATTTTCCTACCACGAACTAAACATCTGTCTTAAAGCGGCGGGCTTTAGTATTGAAATATCTGGAAACATCCACGTACATACTAACATAACATGATAACTTGGAATTTTCGTGAACTAAAGATCTTCTGGGCTTTGACCTGCGTGTTAAACTGATTTCTTTTGGGCTTAACTACAAATCAACAAACAAGCGTCGTTGTAAAAGAATTATGATATCGGAAATGACTTGCCATGGAAGGTAAACGTTTGACCCATTGTACTGATATATTTAGAAAAAATATTCATTAGGAGAGAAATATGTTGATCTCTACTTTTACGCTTGAAGATATTAAATTCAGGAAAAGCCTTATAATTCAAAATAACAGTAGGGACAGACATACAGGGAGAGAGAGAGTCCAATTTATAACAGGCAATGGTAAGTTTTGATTTCTACAACTGGAAGTGATAAGTTTATTGAAATATTTTGTATATATATATATATATATATATATATATATATATATATATATATATATATATATATATATATATATATATATATATATATGAAATAATAGGCTTCCTTACGTTAACTTTTACCACATTCGCACAAATGATAACAATGAAATATTTTCTGCAGAGTTCGTTGTCTTTGTTTTGGTTTTAGATGTGAACCCTATTATATTATGACATGTCACAAATATTTCTTCATGATATAATCAGCCAGTTCTTCATACCTTTTTTATTTTTTTTACATTGTTGCTGAGAAAAATTGAAGTATAAAACTTAGAGTCCTGAAATTTATTCAAGAATGCCTAGTGCATTGTAGTGGCTGGCCCATGTCCCTTTTCCCCTTCGAAAGCGAAAAAGAAAAAGCGGTAATTTACATTACTCTTTATCACTTTCGGGAGAGGAAATATTTAAACCGAAAATTGTTATCTGTCCTCGCTTTTAGAGAGAGAGAGAGAGAGAGAGAGAGAAAGAGAGAGAGAGAGAGAGAGAGAGAGAGAGAGAGAGAGAGAGAGTCTACTTTATAAGCCTTGATGTCAACAGCTAAAGATGATTAGTTTATTTGATTTTTGTTTAAGAAATGTATGTGTGTGTGTGTGTGTGTGTGTGTGAGAGAGAGAGAGAGAGAGAGAGAGAGAGAGAGAGAGAGAGAGAGAGAGAGAGAGAGTCTACTTTGTCAGAGGAAAAGGTAAGCCTTGATTTCAATGACTAGAAATGATAAGCTTATTTGATATGAGAGAGAGAGAGAGAGAGAGAGAGAGAGAGAGAGAGAGAGAGAGATATTACTTTATAACAGGAAAAGGTAAGCCATGGGGTCAACAACTGGAGGTGATAAGTCTGTTGAAATTATAATTCTCTTTTAGAAATATAAAATAATAAACTCCTTTTATAAGTTAACTTTTATCCTTTTCATAAAATGATAAAAATGAAATAGCTTGTGCTAACTTCGCTGTTTTTTTTATTTATTTACTATGTTAAACATAATATATACTTGAATTTAAGTTAATATTTCCCTATTGTATACTCAGTCAGTCATTCATCCTTTTTTTCTGTTTTAGCGTTTTACAGGGTTGCTGAGAAAAATGAGCAAAAACCTGACACCAAAATTTTATCTAGCAAGAAATGTCCAATAAACTATAGTGGCCTTGTTCTTTTCTCTTCAACAGAGAAACGGAAAAGAAGGAGTAATTTATATCACAGTTTATCACCTTTCTGGAAAGGTGATATACTGAAAATGGCCCCCTGCCCTCACTCTTTGAGACAGAGAGAGAGAGAGAGAGAGAGAGAGAGAGAGAGAGAGAGAGAGAGAGAGAGAGAGAGAGAGAGAGAGAGAGGTTGGGGCTGGGGGGAGAGAGAGAGAGAGAGATTTAAAATGAAATAAAAGAATTCATTACGGACACGCACACAGCCACACACACTCCTACGCATTTAAAAAAGCGTTTACACAAGGGCGCACGCGCGCAAACACATACACAAAACATATATATATATATATATATATATATATATATATATATATATATATATATATATATATATATATATATATATATATATATATATATATATATATATATATATATATATATATATATATATATATATATGTATAAATTATATATATATATATATATATATATATATATATATATATATATATATATATATATATATATATATATATATATATATATAAATTTTGATAGAATAAGGAGCTTCTTCAAATTCCATTCCAAATTGTTTTCACGTGATCGGTCAAATCCCCTTGGCTTCATTTACAGTAGATCTGACCCATTTTCGAGTAAATCCATCTCATCTCCTCCATATTATGTGAAGGTTTTCGCATAATCATTTCAGTTCCCTCATTAATTCATATTCAGAATAGGAAGGCGACGAATTTCATTTCTATCCTTCGTCGAAAATCCCTTTTCTCCAGTCCTGATTCCCCAATTAAATGAAAAGCTGCTTTTAGACGTTGTTCTGCCTCGTTGTGTGCATTAATACTGTTCCTCCGGTCTCAGTTGATCAAAAGGTTTTGTAATGTCGGAGAGGCTGCTTGTAAGATCTTCTGAAGAAATGAGCAGCCGCGTTTCACGATAAGATAATTCAATGCTGAATGAAACATCAGACGTTACGAGAACGATCTAAACTGTTTTGATTGGTTGATCTGAGGATAAATATTTCCTTGTTCGATACTCTGCCTTGCTGGTCTCTAATGCACACAGAAAATGTGACTTAAAATCTCTATAACTACCTATGCGCAGAGGATAATGACACCTGAGCGTCTATAGTTTGTATGTATGTGTGTGAGTGCTTGATTCTACACTCAGAGAGCCAATAAAACATACAAAAATATCTTTAATTTTCATTTTATATAAAGAAAAAGCATTATCCTAACAACCATGAAATGAAGTTAGCTACGAAAAAAAACCGATTTATATATATATATATATATATATATATATATATATATATATATATATATATATATATATATATATATATATAGATAGATAGATAGATAGATAGATAGATAGATAGATAGATAGATAGATAGATAGATAGATAGATATATGTGTGTGTGCGTGTGTGTATTTTTTTGTGTGTGAGTGCGTGTATGGCCTACACACTCATAAATCTGTTTGTGTCACGTATCCGTTATTTGTCAACGATATCTTGTGGATGAAATGCTAATACATTCTGCTTGTTCTTTAAAGCGTTCCGTGTCTATCTACTAATTACAACTGAAATAAAATTACACAGGGAATTTCAAGAAAAAAAATCAACAGCAGTTGTTTTAAGACTCCGATATTTTTATCTGGAATACGCATCTGAATTTATCAATAGCCTTACACTAGGACTCGTAATGTGTGCTCGAAATTGGTATAAAAAAATACTGCAGTCAGTTACATAGCAGTAACCATCTTCCAATTTAGGTATATCTATTATACACTCTCAAGAGTATTGTTTCCTTCCATTGTTATATAAAATATTTTATGAGAATCAAAGATATTCCATTCTAAATATGTAAATCAAAAGCAATGCTGATGATGATGAAATAAAATGAAAAAGTGGAAATCATAAGACTGTGTCAACAAATGGATAACATTTCCTGCAACTGCATCAAAAGAGAGATTTCATGTTCGCCATGACACTCGCAACAGCACTTCAAAGTCTGCCAAGAAATAGCGCCTTAATCCCTTTAGTCTCAGCTCACCTCATTAATAAACCACATTACCACACGAGATTTACTTTCTTGAGCCGCCCAAATTCATTTTCAGCTCTCAGGTGAGCCTTGAAAACCAAATCAATGGGAGTCCGTCCATGAATAGGCTGATCACTTTGGAAACGGGAATGATATTTCGCAGCCGTTGACTCCATTAATTAAGACTATAAATATTTCCTAGACGATTTTAGTCATCAGATTTATCCTATATTCATCAAATGGCTCATTGCTGCATATCTTATCTTATATTCATCAAACGGCTCATTGTATGTATGTATTCTTTTCCTAAAAGTATACATAGATACATTCGCGTATTTTTTGAAAATATAATCGTCTGTAGGTTTGAAAATCTTCGAACTGTAAAGTTATATCCTCACCGTATAGGTCTTGCAATAGGGTACTGCAAGATGTAATTCTTGAAGCCATTATGATGAAATTTTTATGAATGTTTTATTTTTGTCAAAATTATTCGCAAGGAAGAGAGAAGACGTACTTAGCCTGTATTTTTTTTTTTAGTACATCGAACTAGTGGTTAAAAAAGAGAATACAGTGAAACTGAAAGAGGAAGAGTATAATGTATACCACAGAAGCTCTTCATGAATATTACAGTTTAAAAGCATTAATGTTTAAAATACATAGATACACTCAGATATATATATATATATATATATATATATATATATATATATATATATATATATATATATATATATATACTGTATATATATATATATATATATATATATATATATATATATATATATATATATATATATATAATATATATATATATATATATATATATATATATATATATATATATATATATATATATATATATGTATGTATATGTGTGTGTGTGTGGTTGAGTAATATATTAATATAAGTGAGGTGGTTTATCAAACCATTTTCTTTCCAAGAATCTTCTATATTTTCCATATTCATTTCCACAGTCATGGACTGTTTCGAGAATATGTGGGAATAAGCCATGTTGATTATTACTATCAATTTTTTAGCATATGTATTGGGTCTGTAGCATTGCTCAAACTGTCAGAATTTCTGTTATTTATTTGGCAAATGTAGAGCGTTGAATTTGAAAGGCATGAAAAGGGCCGGCAAAAATTCCCAGCTCTCAGCGGTGACGTGATGAAATATGCTTCGAAAATACATTATTATTTTCGCCGGAGCGAATTCATTTACTTTCTCTCTTCACAAATGTGTATTGTATTTCTGGATGTTAATATTCCATTTTTGTGAAAAATATTGAAAGTTCTGAGATATGAATGCTGTTTTCATGCTGGAAAATGAATAATGTGATCAATCTTTTGATTGTCAACTTGCAATGAAATTACAATGTTTCGCATTAACATGTATAAGAAGTCCAATGTGGACCTCCGGATTCCTATCTGCCAACCGAGATAGCATCCAAGCAAGCAAGCAGTCTATGAATCCTTCCCAACTTATTATTTGTCAGCCATGCTCTTGATTTTTCTTAGAACGTTTCTTCATTTCATAATGATGCCTACCATTACAGATTATCTTATTGTAGGGGGCTTTTTTAGTTCACTAAACAAGCGTCCTTTTAATTTGATTTTTTGAAGACATTATATATATATACATACATATATACATACATATATACATATATATATATATATATATATATATATATATATATATATATATATATATATATACATATATATATATATATATAATCAGCGATTGCTGAAGTTGCATGGGAGATAATTGTCGATACTTGCACTAATACTAAACCTTTATTCAATTAGTTTCCTCTCTCTCTCTCTCTCTCTCAGAATATACTGTATGGCTACGCATACTAGCTCTAGGCTTTATTGAAACTTCAAAGGTTTCAGCAACACGGTTTAGTAACTCTCCACTCCCGCCCCCGCCCCCGCCCCCTCCATCTCTCCTCTCTCCAAATGATTTATGAAAATGAACTCAAATTTCTTCCGATAATTGTGCGAGTCCTTTATGTGCCCAAGCCTTTGATGAAATCTGACGCAGATGAAAACCACCTCCCTCTTTGTGTGTCTCTCTCCCCTCTCTCTCTCTCTGAGTAATGAGAAGGAAGTGAACCGGTACTGAAATTCAACGGCTAATAAAACAAACTCAGATGTATGTTTCCGTATCCCATGATTCACCGTAACCAAACCCTCTTGACCCTCTCGCCCATAACTCCCACTCAGAATATCGTCGCACTTGTACAGTTAGTGTATCCGCCGGCTGTTAATGACTTTGTTTTGACCTGGAAACATGAATACGTTACACACCACTAAACGTCTAGGCATTGTAATTCAATACCTCGAACACATCAAACATTAACACGTTTGGGGTTAGTCTTCTATTACGATCTCGCTTTTCGAGATCAACAGGTTCTTCAAAATAAGCAATTGGGCTGTAATGACTGACGAGAGGTGACAAACAAAGAAGGGAGGAACAGAACAAAACGAAAAAGTTACCTTAAAATCAATTTATTTACAAAGTTAAGTTATTTACATAATGTACAGTCGAGTCAAGGTTCAATTTAATTTAAAATAAACAATGAAATGAACATTATTAAGGACTACCGCAGCAGCAACAATCAAAGCCAAAAAAAAGTCAAAAAAGGCAGTGAACATATAAAAAAAATGACAATCATAAAGATGAGCAGCTCAACAAACATTATAAACAGACAAGCAGACAGAATTAGTAAAATATGTCTTAAACATCATTAGAGCAAAGTAATAAACCCAAAATTTATATAAAATATCTTTCAGTCAGTAAATTACTTCAAAACAGAGAGCTCAAATAACAGCAACACAAACATAGTGTTAAAAACCCATTACTCCCGCAAAACACGTACCGAAATACTCAGTAACATTAAACACAATAATAATGAGCTGGCGAAACAGCTCAAGCTGCTTAACAGGAACACTGCAGGACAACTCCGACAGAGTCGAAACGACAACCATCTCGTCCTCAAGCACAGTGCTGACGTCCTCCTCCATCTACGACGACCATGACAGAGCCGACACGGCAACCATCTCGTCCTCCAAGACACGTACTGACGTCCTCCTCTAATTACGACGACCATGACAGAGCCGACACGGCAACCATCTCGTCCTCAAGAAACTCTCTGCTGCTAGGACCTGACTCGCAAAGTCGCAGGTACGGATACCTGCTGCTGCCCTGGACCAACGGTCGTTCTGCCCTCCAGAACCTGGCTCGTTGCTGCTACGAACCTGACTTGTTGCTACCTTGGACCCAATTCGTAGCTGCTACGAACCTGACTGACGCTGTCAAGCACTCCACGACAGACGTCAACTCACCAGCACGAAAAAATACAAATAAAGGAGGCAACAATCCACTAAGGGAACAATCGACAAACGATTGTTCCTAACACTTCATATTCCCGGGTAAATTAACCTTTCAGATGTTATGTTTCAGGTTACCCCATGTTCACCAAGCAACTGCATTCCAACAGTGTATTTGACGAGCATGCGTAACTGGTATTTTGGAGATTATTGAAATCATTACATTTCTGGTGATGATACAGTTTATGGAAATATCACAGTTTTCCCATTAGAAAACACAATGTAATTTCTCAGTATGTTACCTTTTTTGCTGGATAAGTACTATAGAGAATGAGAGGACTATTGAATGAAAGCAGAATTAAAGTATGAAATGAAGCTACTTGTGAATATTCTAACGACTTACCACAAGAATGAAAGAACACATACATGCACACACTCGCGCAGACAGATAGAGACGTAGATAGAATGGTGTAAGGAATGAAAGCACAAAGATTGAAGATAAATATTGTGCGGCAGTTGGTATTATCAGATTTTGTTTTATAAGCTACTTGGATTTTTTTTTTTTTAGCTTACTTGGGAATTATAGTGTTCAGAGTCAGCAATGCCAAAAGTATTCTCATGCCCTTATTTGCCATAGAGAGGCGTTTCATATTTCTTAATGACCGCAGTCACGTCTGTATCAAATCCCCCGTAAATTTTTGAAATTTAAATTCTTAACTACTTTCGCCATTATCATCTTCCTTGTGCATAACGAAGAGAGAGAGAGAGAGAGAGAGAGAGAGAGAGATCTAATGAATAAAAATGGCTAAATAATGTTGCGTCATGAAACACAAATTCAGAGGCCAATGCATACACCCTGCTGGGCCACAAAAAGCGGAAGGCGTGCATTAAGTCACAATAGAGTGGAAGTAGTAACTCAGAGGAAAACGTCACGAAGGGGAAAGCAAAGTGGGTAACCAGAATGGTTTTAATTGCTTTCATTTTATTTCGTGAATTACGAAACTTGAAGTGTTTGTTTCTGTGATGCACTAACTAAATCACAATGTAAACTTACGTCCATTGTTTAATGATTTATGTCCCGTGGAAATGAGAGAATTC
>JANJGK010000017.1:15648299-15668299 GCA_039081455.1 Macrobrachium rosenbergii | reverse complement strand
TTTGTCTTTGAGGTAAAAAATTTTGCATTTCATTGCTTCACTTACCTCGTGGACATATACTTCGCTAAAATTTCATACCAAATTTCAATTCTTGTGATATAAGTCATATATATATATATATATATATATATATATATATATATATATATATATATATATGTGTGTGTGTGTGTGTGTGTGTGTGTGTGTGTGTGTATGTGTGCGTGCGTTTGTGTAAGCGTGTAATGACAAAAAAATCTGAAAATACTCTCATCTGTAATAGTGACACCAATCTTTGGGCCTACATTGTAAATGTTATAAAAACTAAAATTCATAAATCCTCTCAGTGTAATAAGAGTCATCAAAAACTAAATAATACATTGGCGCACTTTAAGGAACAAAAATCCGTGTAGTTTATGGCATAAGAGCCGAGAGTCGAGATTTCGTTATATTTACAGAACAAAATTTTAATCTTTTACTTCAAAAAGGGAGGTATACAAAATAAAAAGCTGTAAAAAATATCACGAAATACATTTTGCAATGTAAAAGGTGGTTATCATAAAAATCTCTCTCTCTCTCTCTCTCTCTCTCTCTCTCTCTCTCTCTCTCTCTCTCTCTGTATACATTCATACATACAAATATATATATATACACACACACACACATATATATATATATATATATATATATATATATATATATATATATATATATACATACATGTGTGTGTGTAATACACCCACTTATATGTTTGTATATGTATGTGTGTGTGCGCGTGTGTCTGTGTATATCTGGACGCATGTAATTTACATTTTGCAACAGGATACACTGTCAGTGAGTGTAGGCTGTCACATGGTTCCAAAATAAAGCTGGCAATGCACATGTTTTGTTGCACTCTATAATATACCACCTCTGCCACGTAACGTCTATTGCAATTTGCAGTAAATTGAATCTGCGTTGTGGAGGCCGACCACAACATGTCTGAATTTGCCGAAAAAATACGTCAGTGACGTTGACAGAAACTGACAAAAGTGAGTGACAGGCGAAACTTGCATGTTTTTAAGCCATTTTGGGCTTCCCAGAAAAGTGCATATGTATCCTTCGTGCATATATGTATTGGGTTCCAGCAGAACTTCCAAACTGAGGGAAATATACTGTATATGTAAAAATGACTATATAGAGATAGACAATTAGAGACAGTAGAGGAGGAGACGGACTATTTTTCCTTATGTTTCTATTTATTGCATTGTGGTCCCTTTCCAAGAAGCTAATACATGTTTCTTGGTACATGCTCTCTTTATATATATATATATATATATATATATATATATATATATATATATATATATATATATATATATATATATATATATATTTATATATATATATATATATATATATATATATATATATATATATATATATATATATATATATATATGTGTGTGTGTGTGTGTGTGTGTGTGTGTGTGTGTGTGTAGATATATAAATAAATATAAACACACACATACACATATGAATATATATATATATATATATATATATATATATATATATATATATATATATATATATATATATATATATATATATATATATATACATGTATTAATGTAGTTTTTAAATGAAAGCTGTGACTAAAAAACGATATTAATCATATGTCAGCTTTCAAAGAAGGAACTGACAGTCATGAATTGGGTGCTAGTCTAAAACTGAGGCCGAATATAACTGATTAAAGTAAGAAAAATGAAATTCAGCGAGGAAAATCCTTTAATGGTCGGCCATGTACTTAAGAAATACCAGTTACTTTCCCTGTTCATTTTCCTAGCAATGCGAAATGTTTTCAGGCCTTGATTGGAAGAAGCCGACAAAGATGTTAGTTTGACTGAGAATTTAGAGATTTGGACTATTTCTAGTACCGTGAGTGCAGATTCTAGATAAGGATAAAACCTGCAACTAGGAAGAGAGACAACTTCTTTGCACTTGTTCAGGTAACCGAGACTGGAGCAGAGGAAAAGCCTGTGATACTTGTAATGTAGTAGACTGTTGACTGCATCAGTTTCAAAGATGTTTTTCCGTTCGCGTCTGCTCTTTTCATCCAAAACTTCAAAAGCCTGACATGCGAAAAGTAATCAGCGATTCGCCTGGCAATTTTAGACCCCGATAAACTCAAAGGAAATTGGCTGAACGATAATCACTCAGTAAACCAGTCTCTCTCTCTCTCTCTCTCTCTCTCTCTCTCTCTCTCTCTCTCTCTCTCTCTCATAATGTGGTTCGGATTCCACAATAAGCTGTAGGTCCCGTTGCTAGGTAACCAGCTGGTGGTTCTTAGCCACATGAATTAAATCTAATCCTTCGGGCCAGCCCTAGGAGAGTTGTTAATCAGCTCAGTGGTCTGGTTAAATTAAGATATACTTAACTCTCTCTATTCCCTGTGTCCCAGCACATTCTTTAGATTACGTATCCGTAGCATGTTTTACAAAGGGCTATTGTTGTCACGTGCAACGAACATATCGTGAGCTGCATTTCATACCGTGTTACTTTCATTATGGGACGGAAAACGGAATTTCACAGATCACTGAGAATCCGCTGTGTTGGTTGTCATAGAAATAATCCACGCTTTGTTATTCCTTCTATAGTTGTGCATATTTTTTTTATACCGACCTTCATGAAATGCTTTTTACTTCTATCATTTTAAAATTTTTTGGAAGCTTTCTATTGGATTTTTTTTGTATTTTCTTGTGGATTGGCGATTACTTTCGTAACTGATTTATGCATCTGAAAGATCAGAGTATGTGTGCTTTATTTGTTCCCAAATGTGATGAAAATATTGTTTGAGTGCTTCAGTGACAGACCTAATGGAAATCGCCACTGCTTTCTTATTCGTGTGTAACATTTTTGACTAAAAATTCATAAAGGGCAAAGTTGTATCGCGTGTGTCTGTCATAAAGAATGACGTGCTGTTTTATCGGTACTATTTTTGGTTTTATAAGCGCTTTAATATGTTCGCTTGCAAAGTACGAGAAAAAAATTCCCATAAACTTCCTCAGTATAGCAAATTTGTTAATTTTTTGTCTATTATTGTTTTGTGGAATAAATCTTACAAATTTTTTATGAAAACTACTTTGAAAGAGATTTTTCAAGGGACTTAGTAGCACTTGCTTCATTTACATATAAAGAGGCCGAACAGCAAAGAAAATGACGCTCTTCCCTGGTGACATGTTCCTAAAACAGGGGCACATTTTCCATTGCTCCAGTAAATAGACTTCTTTCCCTTGCATTCATCTTCAGTGGTGAGCCATCATCCGGGTATGCTGATCTACCATTAGTAGGTTCTAGCCCTCTTTTATTGTGTGATTCTTAACAAGAGGTCCCTCGCCTCATCGGCTGTACTTTTGGGTATAATTAACACAATCAAATTTGACGACATACAGTCGATATTTAATTATTATAAATATACACACACACACACACACACACATATATATATATATATATATATATATATATATATATATATATATATATATATATATCATAGAAAAGTATAATTTAAGATACAAAAAATGATTCCTGTTTCTTCTTCATCTATTTCTCTCTTCTACCGTTCATTCTTCAAGTTTTTAATGAGCAACATGGAGAAATCGCAGATTGTGTCATGACTGATTATTGCGGCCTTTGGGTCTCTAGAATAACCCTACTTGTGGTTATTACTGGATTTATAATTGATTATTGCTGTAGGAAGTGAGTCATGGCAACACAGACATATCGTTATACTTCGTATCGAAAAATACATTTGTTATATCTTTAGCAAGTGTCTGTCTTTCAAAAAACCTTAACAGAGGCCTTTTCCGTTGCACGGTAATTATATATATATATATATATATATATATATATATATATATATATATATATATATATATATATATATATATATGTATATATATTATATATATATATATATATATACTCGTATATATATATATATATATATATATATATATATATATATATATATATATATATATATATTTCCACCTCAGACGAAATTAAAATTAAATTATACTAAAAAGTACCCTGGTTATGGCAGGCCTGCGTAGGAAATGTTTGGAGATTATGAGTAAAGGGATATGGAAGAACAGAGAGAATACTGAAGGTTTTGGCTGGAGGATAACAGAGTTTTGCAGATTAACAAATTACTTATTACTGGGTGTTCACCATTTATATGTATATATATATATATATATATATATATATATATATATATATATATATATATATATATATTTATGAAGAAGTTTCTTGGGCGTTATTATAGGTTAGGCGACTGAGAGATAGAGTTGTGGGTTGAGAAAGAGAGAGAGAGAGAGAGAGAGAGAGCCTGCAATTCATCCTGACAATATCTTTCGTATGAAATTCGTGAATTCAATGTCTCGATTAATCTGCCAAGAGACAAAGGAGTTATGACACTAAAAGGAACAATTTTTATGTCTTTATTGTCTGACGCCGGTAAGCTCTCTCTCTCTCTTTTTTTTTTATTTCTCCCTCTTCTTCTCTCTATTCTTGTCTTTTATTCTTTATTTCCCATCTCCCCTTCCATAGTTATCTCCGTTCATTTTGCCCCTTCACACCCAACAACTTTCCCTCAAAACCGACTCCTGTCCGGACCCCCGCGTCATGTCCTCGTTTTTAAATGTTGATGTATGAAGCAACAGCAGCCCTCCTCATATCCTGCGAGTATTTTACGGCTGAAGAACAATACGTTAATCATTGTTCTTTCACCGTGAAATATTTTTATAGTGTGCAGCCGCCCCCTCATGCGGTATTTCAATAGAACAAAAAAAAAATACTTTTTCTGTGATACGATTGCAACTATAAATTGCACATCTTGGATGCCATGTGTATGTGTGTGTGTGAGTTTAGGTGTTTGTGTATGAGAGAGAGAGAGAGAGAGAGAGAGAGAGAGAGAGAGAGAGAGAGAGAGAGAGAGAGAGAGAGAGAGAGAGAATACGTTACTTGCGCAATACACACCTTGACTAGCTAAATGTCACTTGACAGGGTTTTAGAGTTAAAGGCGCAGGATAGCAAGCATAAACGACATTTATTCCTTTCAAAGTAATTCCGCATCTATGAAGTGAATGCAAGAGAATAAGAAGAGACGCCAACACACTGTTTGCAATAATACAAAAACATTATTGACGTACAATTGTTATTCAACTTTTCAATCAGACTTCATTTCTTTATAGATTCCCATAAAACGTCATTTCTAGAGTTACTGATTAAAACATTCCTAGATTTAGGAAAGACATCATAATATCATTCCGTAAGGATACGAAGAATGCTCTACATACCCTAAAAATGACATCCATTCTTTAAATATTTGCCTCGTGGAGTTACAATGGCCCTAAAAGAAGGGAATAATTCTGGCCACTCTCTGGCCCGCATGCAGTTTTGCAATAACGTTTGAAGGTGACCGCTCAATTGCACAGCGAGAAAGATTAACACTGATGACTTGGAGGGCCGAAGAAAATGAAGTTATCACAACTGGTGCAGGTAAATTGATCGTTAACGAAAGGGATATTAAGGTAGAAACGTAGAGGTACTTTGGAGCTAATAGAGCAAGACGAGGCAATTATTTGTTTCAATGATCTGGTGATTATGTGTATGGAAAGATAACTTATCATTTTAGGCATAAAAATGTTGCTCAAAGAATGCTGCGCTGGATTAGTTATTGTATGGCAGTAATAGAAAAAATGTAGGTTATCTAGAGACAAAAGGAAAAACTAGCATTTCACACGCCGTAACTGACACTAGTCACAGTCCAGAGATGTTCTGAGAATATACAGTAAAATACCATAACATATACAGTACATTACTTTTATCATAATTCAGTTATATATATATATAAATATATATATATATATATATATATATATATATATGTGTGGTGTGTGTGTGTGTGTGTGTGTGTGTGTGTGTGTGTGTGTGTATGTATACGTGAATTATGATAAAAGCAATGTACATTGTATGGTATTACATTTTCAAAATATTTCTTGACTGTGTCTAGTGTCAGTCTATATATATATGTGTGTATATATATATGTGTATATGTATATATATATATATATATATATATATATATATATATATATATATATATATATATATATATATATATATATATATATATATATATATATATACACACACACAAACATATATATATATATATATATATATATATATATATATATATATATATATATATATATATATATATATATATATATATATATATATATATAGACTGACACTAGACACAGTCCAGAAATATTTTGAAAATGTAATACCATACAATGTACATTGCTATATGTCATTTACGTTATTTCCCATTTAGATTCCGTTTTATAAACTAAAAGGATAAGCGAATTTAATCGCCAGTGAAAGAACTGAATATAGCGAATAGATTTTCAAAGATTTATTAAAGTATAAAATCAATCAATAAAGAATTTAGAATACTTGTTTCATCGGTAGCCATTAAATTCTCAGTTTTATAGGAGAAAAACATAATTTAGTAGCATAGTTCTTCACTGAAGAACTATACTTTATACGAAAAGAGGTTTATCACTTAAAAAAATAATGTTTGCTTTTGTTCACCATCTTCCAAACTTCTACGACCCTAATATATCTACAAATTGACCTAATACTGAAAGGAAAGAAACTGATCCGGGTTAATTAACATAAACCGGATGCTCTTCTGTGATAAGAAATTGCTTTGACTTCCAGCGTACGGGGGAGGAATTAATAGCTATTCCCTCTGGATCAGCAGAAGATTAGGCCTAAGTCAGATTCCATTTTGGAAGGTTTAAAGGCTCCAGGCTCGGCGATTAATAATGTAATGATTGTATCGAAAGTTTAGATCCTGTTTTTGGTTAATAAATTCCAGTATTGCTATAAGTGTTGCAAAAAGATTGGGCAAATAATGAATCGACGCTGTTTTTTGAAGAATAAACTCCAAAATCAGAATATTGTCACATATGTTACATAAAGGTTAGACTTACAAATTAATGACCCCGTATGTTTGTATTTGTGTGCGTCTGTGGGTATACTTAGTAGTGACTTCTAAAATTTAATTTTATCAGAAGATCTTCTGTCCTGGACTTCGCAATATATTATATTTTTGCTCTGTGTCCATCGCTTATGTCTTATTTCACAACTCTGGCTTTGACCACCAATCTTAATAAATGAGGTGAAAATAATATTATGATAAAATTATCCAGTTTGACGGAAACTTTATCTTGGCTGTAACTAAAATGTAGAATAGTTTGCCTGTTGCGGTTGTGGAGCCTTCTGATCTCCTAATGTTTAAGTAAGGAGCAAATTCATTCTGATTCCATCAACTTTTTACGGAC
The DNA here is from genome assembly GCA_039081455.1 of Macrobrachium rosenbergii. Taxonomy (NCBI): domain Eukaryota; kingdom Metazoa; phylum Arthropoda; class Malacostraca; order Decapoda; family Palaemonidae; genus Macrobrachium; species Macrobrachium rosenbergii. The sequence continues at coordinate 15,660,908 of JANJGK010000017.1, read as the reverse complement.
TAAATTAAGTTCCTTCAGACCTTCGTTACAAGGCTTTTGATCCTTATACTTAAGATAAAAGGAAGGGGTTTTTGAGGATCCTTTTACTCATGGAAACCATTCCAGCAATTCCCTGAACTTGTGGATTTTTTTATTTTGTTTTAAACTTTGGCTTCAGTCAGCTGTTTTAAGTTTTAGGGCTTAAGGTTTTTAATATTCACACTAGCAAGAAATAAAAGTAATTATTCTTTTATTCATACTCTGCATGTTACAGGGCAGGAAGATGCAGAGTGAATTTACTTTTCAGTGAGAACGGTAAGCCAAATTATTGTGCAATCCCGTGTAGATATAGAGTCACTATGTTTTTAAGTTAAGTTGTGGCCATTACAAATCAGATGATTATTGGGTCTTGTATTGTCGGGCAACTGACAATTCAGTACCCATGTATATATATATATATATATATATATATATATATATATATATATATATATATATATATATATATATATATAGATATAGATATATAGATATAGCATCGGAGGCCTAGGGCCACACCTTTATGTTTTTGTATATATACCATTGTAACTTTCCACCTGTCCATATTCTACCGGTGAACAGGGGCACAGAAGCTAGTGCCCGAAATATATGGTTTCAACGTTTAAATAGTGTTTTATGGGCCTTCTTATATTCATATATATATATATATATATATATATATATATATATATATATATATATATATATATATAAATATATATATATAATATATATATATATAATATATATATATATATATATATATATATATATATATATATATATATATTTATATATATATATATATATATATATATATATATATATATATATATATATATATATATATATAGCATGTATTTGGATTCGTTGTAATAGAGACGCATAAGGCATCTTTTTTCTAAATATAAAAATATGGTATCTTCTCTGGCAGTTGGATTATAAAAATGTTCAACCTGTCTATAAATGAGAATATATGTTATTTAAATCAAAAGCAAATAGTGTCAAGGACGAATAACATCTCATTACGTCAGCTATGAGCGTAGGGCTTCTCCTCAGAGTCTCCTTCAGCAGTATGTTCATTCACTTCCGCCGTTCTCCTTCGAGCTGAGATGTGCCTTTAGTATTTTCGGAGTCAGGGTTTCCAATTTAGCTGTCGACGCCGGGTGTTATCGCGACCCTACAACGGGTGTGAGCGATTAACCAATATTGCTTCCTAACCAGTGACTCTCTCTCTCTCTCTCTCTCTCTCTCTCTCTCTCTCTCTCTTCTCTCTCTTCTCTCTCTCTCTCTCTCTCTCTCTCTCTCTCTCTCTCTCTCTCTCTCCACACGGCTAACGGTGATTGCAGTCGTGAAACGGAATTTGCATAAGGGGGATGAGCGCGTATTGTCTTACGGAGGGACTAAGTATTTGGTAGTGTAAGATGGTGATGTTTGATAGATAATTCTAATATAATCACACACATACATATATACATCCACGCTTATTTATCACACACAGACACACACACACACACACACACACATATATATATATATATATATATATATATATATATATTATATATATATATATATATATATATATATATAATATATATATATATATATATATATATATATTAAATATATAATATATATATATATATATATATATATATATATATATATATATATATATATAGTATATAGAGTATATACAGTGTATATACCTTGTACGGTAATGAGGGCAGGAGCCCAATATACGGACATCGAGGGCAGATGGAAAGGAACACTAACAACTAACATCATTTATTAATTTTTTTTTATAGAACCAAAGAGTGTCACAACCTGTGAACCATATTACCTCGCTCTTCGTGAGTCATGTTTTCTGGTCTCACGGGAAAACCCTTATGCATGGATTCAACGGACTATAACCCCAAAGGGAAAGCAGCTTGCAGAGGAGAAAAACAAGTTATAGGAGAAACCAATAGATAGATAGATAGATAGATAGATAGATAGATAGGTAGATATGAGGGAATACAAAATAAAACCGATTCACCTGAATTCAGGAGACGTCAGCAGAGAACAGAAATGAATTTGCTCCTTGCTGAAATATTTGGAGATCAGAAGATTCCACAACTGCTCTTGGCAAAGCGGCCGGACCCTTTTTGCCTGTCTTACTGACTGAGTTGGTGATTCCCTAGATGAGATATGCGGAGTGAATGAATTAAGCCCTTTGAGAGACAGATGGCACTCAGCCTTAACCCTTATTTAAAAACCATGACAACTTTGAAAATGGATGAGAGAAACACTGAATGTTATTCACATTTTAGCTCTTGTCTCATGGTCAAGATTAATATCAAGAAGAGGGTGAGCTTCATTCATTTTAGATCATTTTAAATATCATCTTTGAATTTGTGCGCTGAGATTTCTGAAGATAGATTACACTCTCCCCAACTGTTATCCCAGAGAGGGACGTTTCATCACCGTTTCTAAGAGATCTTGTTTTGTGGTTTAACGGACTGCAAGACTTTTATCTTTGAATTATTCCATGTGAAGATTCGCTTTTATTTCGGGAAGGAACCAGCCGTTATACAGTCAATTTTTGCTAATAGAAGCTACCAATGAAAGAGAAAAATGGAAGATTTGATGTGTATGCATAGAGTAATTAATGTAACAGTATTTCAAGCTAGGGAGAATGCTCTTCAAACAGTTGTAATTTTTTAACAAGGAAGGACATCACACAGTAATCTCTCTCTCTCTCTCTCTCTCTCTCTCTCTCTCTCTCTCTCTCTCTCTCTCTCTCTCTCTCTCTCTCTCTCTCTTCTTTTTTTTCTAACCTATATATGATAAAGAAGACTATTATTCCTTTAATGGAATCTGTTCACAATCACTTTTATAAATCTTGCTTTAAATTTCATACAGACAAAAGTGGAATATTATCCTAGGTCTTATAAGTTTTGTAATTATTTATTGTTGTATTTAATGATCTGTTACAATAATTCATTGCTATGACATTTCACATATAATAATAATCTTACTTCTTTTACTTCATTTATCACAATCTTCATTTTATTATGAATATATCCTTTTTGAGCCTTCCTCTTTCAATCTATGGAAAAATATAAAGTTTTAACATTTTTATATCACTCTTTATTTTTAGCTTAAGTAACTGTTTCATGTACTCCTTTGTAACAATGTTTTCAACCATATGACTTGAAGCATCCCTGTCAAATCGGATGCGACGAAATAGTTTCAGTCATTTTCCCTGAATGCTTTATTCAAACGTTTCAGATGCCATTCATTAGTCTTCTGCACCAACATTTTTCAAGTCTCTTTTCAAAGCGAGGAAAAATTGTTTTTCATGAAGTTTCTAAACCGTGATGAATAACTCGCTTTTTGTGACATGAGATGAAGCACCGACTCACCATAAGTTACACTGCAGAGAGAGAGATCACTTCAGCTCCACATAAAAAGTTGATTTGAAGCTGATCTATTTTTTTTCCCGCAAGAACTCTATTTTTCGTGTCTCTCAGGCAAAACATAAAATATGACATCTCATGAAATGCCTCAGCTAAACAATACGAAATTTTAACACTTAATTCAATATTTCTTTAAATTATTCTTGCCATTTTTTTTTTTCTTTTTTAAGACAGGATGTATGAAAGTTTTGCTTATTATTTCCCAAACACTGGTAATAACAATAATCTCGTAAAATACCAGTGGATATCCTGCAGTGGAATATCCATTCGGACGACCTCTTCTGACCTGAAAAACAGTGTTTTCTCATGAGAGAAATGAAAGAGATATTAGCTTAGTCATTCATAAAGGCTGAATATATTAATCCACGTCGTGTATATAATAAAAAAAATTAGAAGATTATTGTCCGTGGGCTAAAGCCACAAGTAAAGAATGATGTTATGCGAAGATCAATAAGAATAAATCAAGATATATAATGGAATTTCCACAAAGCAAGAAAATGGTGAAAGATAAAGTGAAGTAAAAGATTTACGCAAGCATTATTCACAATGTTCATTCATTCCCAAGGGGACGGGCAAGAAGACATTCAATTTATTATGCAGTCTGCAAAAAATATAAGAAGAGCAGAGGAAATACAATCAAAGCAAATAAAGGAACACACAAATATATATATATATATATATATATATATATATATATATATATATATATATATATATATATATATATATATATATATATATATATATATACATGTGTATATATATACATGTGTATATATATATATATATATATATATATATATATATATATATATATATATATATATATATATATATATATAATATATATATATATATATATATATATATATATATATATATATATATATATATATATATATATATATATATATATATATATATGTTGTTTCTTGTACTCACGTGATTTTTTATATCCACAAATATCAAGCTATATTCATATACTAAATGTCTTTATTAGTCTTTAGAAGCGTGTGATTAAGATTAAATTTAAATATATATTTGTCAGAATTATCATCCAATTAAATATTTTTCCTTCTAAAAAACTACAGGCTTTAATACAACTGGTATAGCTTACACATTTTTTCACACCATGCGAGATGAATGTTAAAGTAAAGCCAAGCCTCACAAAGGAGATGATATGAAATGATATTCAGAACTCTTCGTTTGTCAAGAATAAAAAAAAAAGAATCGAAGCAAGAACATCAAACGAAGGCGATCGAAGGCATTACCAAACGTATCCCAACAACGTCCAGCGGTAACTGGACTTTGCTCGAGAAGCCCTGGTTCTCACGTTGAATTAATCAGGACAGCTTCAGCGCCGTCAATTTACATAAACTCACTGCCTTCTTCTCCAGTTCCCTAGTGCATTTGTTAGGTATCATATGCGTGAGGGTCTTTTACGGTTTGGGTACATCTGTGGTTTTGGTTTCGTGTTGTTTTGTTAATACATCTGTGGTTAGTTTCGTGTATTTTTATTATTACACGGAAAAGTAGATATATCCTGAGATTAAAATATCCGTGACTATTAGGAATTTCTCTCTCTCTCTCTCTCTCTCTCTCTCTCTCTCTCTCTCTCTCTCTCTCTCTCTCTCTCTCTCTCTCTCTCTCTCTTTCCTTACTTATGCATATTTTTAGGTAGAATATTTATGTATGTGTAAATTGCTTCATGGTGCTTAAAAAAAAGTTTGCGTACTTGTAGTACTGTTACGCATCCATTTTTAAAACATTTCTTTTTACCTAGATGATGATGCTGAGGGAGCTGAATATGATGATAATGAAGGTGATGAAATGATGACAAGGGTGATGAGGAACAGGAGGAAGGAAAGGTTGGGAGAAATGTGACAGCAATTTCTGTTTTATTAATTGTAAAAAAGAGGACAAGGCGTTTAAATTAATAAAATTACTAATTTCAAAGTGTGTCCTTCGCATGAACAAAATAATAATTTCAATGTGGGTCTTTATCTTTTTAATGAACTTAGATATACCAAAGACACATACATACATACATTTATATATATATATATATATATATATATATATATATATATATATATGTATATGTATATATATATATATATATATATATATATATATATATATATATATATATATATATATTTATTTATTATATAACCATTTTTTATTAGTAACTTTTCAACCCTCTTCGGATGGCTTTGCAGTGACATAGGTAGAAGTTCAGAGCTTTCTTTCCCTTATTCTGGTCCCGTTGCCCTTCGAATGTCACAGCTCGGTCTTCAGAAATTATCGACTTTTTTATTGCTCGTGTTTTCTCTCTTTGTGGCTAGGTTAGGCCTACTTTTTCCTCCTCCTACTCATGGGGGCTTTGGCTTTTATTTGAGCGTAATAGAAAAAAGAAATCAAAATAGACCTCTTTAATCTCTCCAACTCCTCGCTGCCAAAAGTTAGTTTCGATCCTTTTCTTTTATTTATTTCTTCCCGCGCTGCCTTATTTATTTGGTGGTAGCGTAAATATAGTCTATATTTCATAAAGCTTTATTAATACGTTATTTTTTCTCCTCTTTTTATTTACTTATGGGTTATGTAACTCTGCTTCACAAATACATCTTTCTAAATAAGTCATGGGCTTTTGTTTTCATAAAGTCGATGAAGTTTTTCCCAGTCATGATACTGATTAATACATAGTTGTAAGAGCGCTTATATATATATATATATATATATATATATATATATATATATATATATATATATATATATATATATATATATATGTATGTATATATATATATATATATATATATATATGTATATATGTAAATATGTATATATATATATGTATATATATATGTATATATATATATATATATATATATATATATATATATATATATATATATATATATATATATATATATGACAAAATAATCAAGGCCGACAAGTGGATAGTAATAATAATAATAATAATAATAATAATAATAATAATAATAATAATAATAATAATAATAATAATAATAATAATTTTTATCATAAGAAGTTGTGTGAAAACTCGTAAACTGAAAGCTTTCTCAGAACTAAGTTTCTCCCAGGCAGCTCAGGACCTGAAAGCGGCCGAGATCAGCTGACGCCATCTTTTCATCCTGTAGGCAAATACAAAGAGAAGGATCTTAAGTCGAGCAGACCATTGCGTTTCCGTTTTTGACAGCCATTCTCGGCTTCATTTACCCAGAATTCAAATCAGTGAAAACATAGAATTTCGATAGCAGCTGGGAGATCACGGATGAGGTCAGTCGAGATTTAAATATCCTTCGACAGGTGTGTAGGACATGCGCCAAACAAGAGTTGTGTGGGTGGGCGGTCTTGGGTGGTTTGGGTTAAATCAGATTTGATTTATGACGTTTGCCTTGCAGACACACTCACGATTCACTTTGTTCATTAAAATATTGAAACAACGGGACTGTTTTGAGAACGGCTGGTTGTACACGCAGGAAACTATGCATGGGGATCACTGGTTAAGGTTAGGTTACGTAATCCTACGCTGAAACAGTTCGAACGCGGAATAGGATCCTGCGTCTTTATGTAAAGAAATAGTGACCAACATTCTAAGTGCAACTGGATCTAGACATTGAAGTTTCAGGGAGGTAAACTTCAGCGCCATGTTTGTGGGTCCTGAATATACCTGAGTATGGCAGTGTCCAAAAAGCATATCAGTTTACCTAATTTGATTTTACTGATTTGTAAAAAGCTTAGCGTCTATATAGTAACCTAAACAGCAAGTTATATACCTGGTAGTTAGATGACTGTGTGAATCATAACTAAAGTTAAAAAATAGGCAAGGGTCTTGCATCACCATTCCAAAAGCGTAACCCCTCCAGTTAGTGATTCTACGAGGAAGTAAAATTGCAGTCGGCTAACGGTCAGGTGCAAGATTTACTGCTCAGTTCTGTCTCACCTAGGATAGGGAAGTCATAGGTATATATGTGCATGTTTACTTTGTTTATTTTTTAATGAAATGAAGGCTGTAAGCCAAGTAATGGGTCACTTTCAGCCGTACAGCGCTCAAGACAGTGAAAAGAGTTCGAGTGGTTGGACAGTTTGATAAAGATTCAGAAAACAAAGATGATGACGTTCATGTATTTGAAGGTAGAATTTGGACAAAACTTCACATTAGCACTAAGAAGAGAGAGTTAAAGAGCTTGGACAGCATAACGAAAAAAGAAACCAGGAATGGAGGCAAATTAAAAGGCTATTTAGTGGGTGCAATTAGGAACCGAACAGGCGCTGCCAATACCTTATGGTAATGCCTACAGTGCACCACGTGACGTACACTGGTGGCACTGCACTCCTACGGGGATGTACATCTTTACGATGTACGTGCTTCTGTGCATGATGACATAGAACAAATGGAGAATATTTACGCTTATCCACAATAATTCAGGAACACGGCGATCACTTCAATCAAAAGAATGCGTTTTAAATCATATTCTTTGTTTAAAACTTTTCTTGTAACTTCTCCACCTGCTTGAGAAAGACCTTTCGAAAATATTTCATGAAGGCACACGAAAGCAACGAAGCTTTCACATCCAAACCTAGTTCAAATCCAATATTCATAACATTTACGCTACTTCTCTGGTCTAGCCAAGCATTACATGGTACGAACGCCAACTTATTCAAGAAGACATCCGCGAAAGGGAAAACTCAAGGCTTGCGAAGATTTAGGTCAAGTTTTCGCTTCAAAGCCGAAATGGATGATCAAAGCTGCTGTGTGTGGTTTCGGAGTTCAGTCATTATCAACGCCTGAGAGATTTTCCCTGAATTCTGCGGAGATTTTCAAGCCGCTGAATGTGTAATTAAGAGGGGGCTTCATCCGGGGTTTGATAATAAAAATGTACAAACGAGGACCGGAATTATACAAATTATGTTGAAATCAAGATTAGTCATTTTAGCATTTTGTTTCACTTTTGATGAGCTTCTCGCAACTGCTTCTTTCACAAGTGCGACCAAGATCAGGTTGTTAGAGAGAGAGAGAGAGAGAAAGAGAGAGAGTTGTTCTTAAGGTGTATCGTATTCGATGTTAAACGATATTTGTGAGTTTGTAATTGTGAATATCAAACAAGGCCAGGCATATATAAGTTACTATTTCCTCGCCGAAGCAAAGTATTGTTTAGGTTTGATTTTACGCTTCGAATATTCCCGTTTACAAAACAGTCCTTTTTCATCTGATTCTGACTTCCCTTGTGTATTTGGTATGTGTAGTTATTCCTCTATTTTGTTTCAAATTTGTCTCCCTTTTTCCGTCCCCCTTCTACAGGTTGCTACCATAGGAAATTATCGCTTCCGTGTTGCAGTTTAAAAATAACGAAGAGACAAACAAATACAGCAAATACAAAACGTGTCGACAAATGTAAAGGTAGGAAAAATATATATATTTTTTTTTACGAATACCAGAGGGTAAAAAAACACGTAAAATTCGTACGATATCTGAGCTGGAATGTTGAAGGCTGGGCGCCATTTGGGAGTAGAGAGTGTTTGTGGTTGCAAGCCAGTGGGAAAGGGAACCCACTCTTAACAAAAATAGTAATAAGAAAAATGGAACAAATGATTAATGGATGTAATGAAAGCAAGAGCATATTTAACATCAACTCAAGATGTTGGGGGGTGGACTGATGTTGAGAAAGGAAGTTCAGAAAAACAAAAGAGAAATAGTGAATAGATAAGGCACAAAAAAGAGAGTGAAAGAACTGATTTTGCAATGTGGTAGGAGGAACGTCACCGAAAAACGATTTGGCTTTCTTGTTGCAATGAAATGAACGAACGATTATTTTGGAAATTATATCTGACCATTTGTGACGGGAGAGCCCCTTCAGTGGAAAACATTCGTGCGAATGTAAGAGTGGAAAGTGCAGTAAAACAAGTATTGCGTCAATATCAACACGGTAAAAAAAAAGTTTCCTAAATGCTAAGAGTCACGTTACAAAATAGCAGAAAAATAATTACAAAGCTGAAATTTGGACTTTCACGATGCCAAGTGAGAGACAGATCATCTAAAACTGATAAAACCCATTTAGCAGCTGAAGACGTTTGTATTATATCTTACATCATTCAACTGTGATGAGCATCAACATTAATATACAAAGGAACTTCTAGTTCATTTTTGGATATTCGTCAATCAAACTCCATAGGAGCCATTAAGAAAACTGAAATAAATAATTCAGTTTATAATAAATTAACACTAAATCTTTGTATTTATATAATTATCATGCACCTTTTTCTCACCAATTAGGGTTACCATCAGAAAGATGCAACCTTCCGATATCCCATCAAATCTGTAGGATGAGGTTGCTAGCCCATGATCTCCCAACATTCCTTAATTGTTACATATTTGCCCTTTCTAAGCTTAACTTCCAACAGCCATCAACTATTCACCAGTCTTTGACTTTTTTCTCTACATCACCATTCTTTATGGTCCACCAAAAAAGTATCAGAAACGCTCTCGTAATTTGTGATTTCACAATTCAGATTATTTATGCAGTATGTGATAGTCACTTGGTGTGGGAAGAAAAGTGGAACTAAATGATAAAAAGTAAAAAAAGTCTGTTAACAGTAGATGGAAAACGCAAAGGTGAAAAAGTACATAGAAAGAAGTCATATAACTTCAGCCACTTAGTCTACCTGTATTTAACAATGTAGATGAAATGTTCCAACAAGCTAAACAAATTCGTTATTTCAAGGTAAATTTTCTCTCAGTTATTTCAGAGCTCCAAATCGGCTACCCTGCCGCTCGCTAACGCTATATCCTAACTATTCTTCTCTGATCGTAGGTCCAGAAAAAAGATTTATTTCCCTCATCCAAGGCTGGCAAGGCACTTGGGCGGGTGGCATTTTAGCATGATTCCTTAAGGAGTTGCCAGGTAACAGAGCTCTTGCAGTAGTTTCAAACAGAACATTGTCCAGTCTTTTTCCAGCACTATACTTAAATTTATTCGTAATAGGACTGACCGTTTCAATCTCTCTTTCCATCGTTTTTTCGTTTCAGTTTCCACGCCAAGAATCAAATCCACTTTTTAATACTCCAGTACTTCTGTCATCTGACTCCGGCCAGCCTAATCACCGCTGGCCTTGATACTTTATTTAAAATGAATTTACTTTTTGATCTAGTATAGTACGGAAGGTCCCTCGGGTTGACATGTCGTCTTGACCATTCATCTAATATCATCATAAATTCTGTTTGAATCCAGAAACAAATGTAGCCGGGAGTAGAATTAAATCAGTTCTGAGAAATTAAAAAACTTCGACATAACATCTAAGGGAGAAAATCCTCTCTTTTGCAAAAATCTAATTTTAAGGCCCTTTTAATATCAGATTCCGAAATTCCGGAATCTCTAAAAGGTTATTCCTGATATTCCAAGATATAATTCGATAATTATGAGGATATATTCCAAGAAAGAGCCATTTGCCTTCGTTGTGTAATTTTTGGAAGTATACCATCAAGAACTCTTTCGTGGTATTTTTATGTGGGTGGAGAAATGGGACTACTTAACCATATTCAGAGGTTGTGTTAGAGAGAGTGAGAGAGAGGAGAAAATGTATTAATTAAGGATACATTGACTTGAATTCTAGCATGTGTATATATATGTATATATATATACACATACATATATGTACACACATTATATATATACTCATATATATATATATATATATATATATATATATATATATATATATATATATATATATATAGAGAGAGAGAGAGAGAGAGAGAGAGAGAGAGAGAGAGAGAGAGAGAGAGAGAGAGAGAGCGAGAGAGAGAGAGAGAGAGAGAATGCACTCCTGTGTCGATGGTATAAGCATTTCAAAGGTTTGTTGAATGTTGAAGGTAGGATAAAAAAAGAAACAGAGCTGAATGATGCAGTAGTTGAAGGGTTCCGTGCAAAACCTATTCAAGAATGATTGTGAAGGAGAGTGCTGAGGTTATTGGAAGGATAACTAAAAGATTGATGAATTGAAGAGCAATAAGCGTAGAAGAGATCACGAATGAGGTGATGTGGTAGTAAAATCCCGATTTATTGGCTGATAAGACTGTGCAAGGTATTTCTGTCCGGAAGAAAGGGTGCGAAGAACAAAATGAGAGGAATTATTCGCCTCACCTGAGCGTAAAGGTGGTGGACGTGACTAAGAATATAGTAACACAATATTAATTTGTATAATAGGGAAGGTGTAAGGTAGTATTTTGATACAGAAAGTATGACAGATGACCGAGGGATTGGTAGGGGTAGAGTAGAGTGTATTTAGACAATGGAGAGGTTGTGTGGACCAGTTTCCTGTTACGAGAATTTTGAGAAAAGATGGAAAAAGTTGAATATGGGGTACATGGGGAAATACGAGAAAATTGAGAAATATGAAAAGTTAAGAAGAAATAAAAAAGATAGTGAAAAAACATTATTCAAAATTTATGAGAGTGCCATTCTCTCAGGTTTACTCTGCTCATCTTAAACCGTATACATATAACAGTAAGAGAGGAGGAAAACAAGGAAAATTATCAATTTGATCATATCTACTGTAAAATGGGATGAAACCTTGTCTCATTTTACTGTAGATATGATAAAACTAATCATTTTCCATGTTTTTTCCCCACTCATACTCTTGCCAATAAACTGTTTATTTAAAGCGTAGTAGACCAGAGAGAATTATGCAAAATGATAAAATATTAAATACTGATTTTCCCTATTTTTTTTTTTCATTCCAATTTTTAAATCATTGAGGATGAACCCCAAAAAATATATGAGTGTTCGTATCCTTCTTGATGCTAGGTAAAGTGAAAAAGCCAGGTTTCTCGTTATACATCTAATACTTAGGATAAATAGAAGAGTCACTTTACAAGGATTGAGTTGAATCATTCACGAAAGCCATAATTAAACATAGGTTAATGAAACTCTCTGGGAACAAAATATATTGTATTACGAAAAACTCCGTTAGACATCCATCTCATTATTTAAACTTCTCGGCACTTGGAAACTCTTTCTGTGGATCAGCCTCCAAAGGCCTCTAAGTACAGCCTTCAGTTTCACATTTCCAGCAATGTATCAGAGTTGATTCATAGTGCAAC
>JANJGK010000017.1:15633299-15645799 GCA_039081455.1 Macrobrachium rosenbergii | reverse complement strand
AAATTCAATGGAAATATGTTTTAATTTCATCATGAATTTCAATAATGACTTTTCATTAATAAACTGAATAATTGATAAAGGGTGCGTAGAATTTGAATATAAACAGGCGTCTTCACCAAACTTTGTGAAAGATAAATTCATGTAACGTTCGATCTGTTTTATACATACATACATACATACATACATACATACATACATACATACATACATACATACATACATACATACATACATACATATATATCCATCTGTATATATACACATATATATGTACATACTTATACTGTGTTTGCATGTAAACAATATGTACAGGTTTATATATATATATATATATATATATATATATATATATATATATATATATATATATATATATATATATATATATAGAGAGAGAGAGAGAGAGAGAGAGAGAGAGAGAGAGAGAGAGAGAGAGAGAGAGAGAGAGAGAGAGAGGAGTATATATATAGATGTATATATATACACACACACACATATATATATATATATATATATATATATATATATATATATATATATATATATATATATATATATATTATATATATATATATATATATATATATATTATATATATATATTATATATATATATATATATATATATATATATATATATATATATACATATATATATTTATGTATATCTTCTTCTTCTTCTTCTTTTAACGTGTACAGTATATATGTGTATATCACACATTACCACAGGTGAAAAATAAGAAACGGGGTATAGGTCCTGACCGGTTTCGACTTTATTTCCAAGCCATTGACGAAGGACTGATACAGAGTGTGAGAAGTCACAAATATATATACTACAAGAACAGTACTGACGAACATACACAACCGTTAGAGACTCCATATCCCCACTCAGGCCGGTGTCGAGGTAGGAGTGGCCTTTAAAACTCATTTGGCTAAAAATCACTATAGACTCTCAGGGGACATTGCTGATAAACAGACCATACCCCACCTCAGATCCACACCTGACAGGTGTCATGGAGGCGGAGTTTGGAAACTCATTAACATTACTACCCTCGTACTGTGTTTACAAATATGATAATCCTATTTTCATATATCTCTACTGCCTACCTTAAAGTTTAAACAATTTACAAATTTCTTTTGATATTAAACGATCAAGTTTATACATCCCTTGACTGATATTCATATTATGGTTGTAACTTTCTTTTATGAAGCTAGATTCAATGATGTTCCTTTCCAGTGCATTATTAGAATATACAATCCTTTTTGCCCCTTCCCAGTTGATAGCATGATTGTTCTCACTAACATGTACAAATATACCACTGTTCCCTTGTGCATATCTCACACATTTCTTATGTTGTTCAATTCTTTTTTCCAGTGCTTTCCCGGTTTGGCCAATATAAAAGTTGTCACAAGACTTACACGGAATTTTATATACACATCCTTTAATATTGTCTGGGGAGTTCTTGATAAGTACATTTTTCATTGTTGTATTGTTCTTAAATGCGACATTAACACCAAAATTCTTAAGAAGATGAGGGATATCTTTCATACTATTATTATAAGGCAGAACAAGCAAATTTTTTGTGTTGTAAGGTTCTTTCTGGTTTTGATACATAGTCTTTTTTGCCGCTTCAAATGCACTGTTTAATACACTATCAGGATATTTCAATTTTTTGCCTGCATTCCTAATCTTATCTATTTCATCATCAATATATTCAGGGCTACATACCCGTAATGCTCTTAAAAACATAGATGAAAACACTGACTTTTTAACCTTATTGCTTTGTCCAGAATAGAAATGCACATAGGAAGAAATATTAGTGGGTTTTCTATACACACTATATTTAAACCCACTACTATTTCTTCGTATGAGGACATCCAGAAACGGTAAGCACCCATCATTTTCCATTTCCATCGTGAATTTAATTGATGGTACTAATTGATTTAACTTAGCAAAAAAGTTAAATCAATTAGTACCATCAATTAAATTCACGATGGAAATGGAAAATGATGGGTGCTTACCGTTTCTGGATGTCCTCATACGAAGAAATAGTAGTGGGTTTAAATATAGTGTGTATAGAAAACCCACTAATATTTCTTCCTATGTGCATTTCTATTCTGGACAAAGCAATAAGGTTAAAAAGTCAGTGTTTTCATCTATGTTTTTAAGAGCATTACGGGTATGTAGCCCTGAATATATTGATGATGAAATAGATAAGATTAGGAATGCAGGCAAAAAATTGAAATATCCTGATAGTGTATTAAACAGTGCATTTGAAGCGGCAAAAAAGACTATGTATCAAAACCAGAAAGAACCTTACAACACAAAAAATTTGCTTGTTCTGCCTTATAATAATAGTATGAAAGATATCCCTCATCTTCTTAAGAATTTTGGTGTTAATGTCGCATTTAAGAACAATACAACAATGAAAAATGTACTTATCAAGAACTCCCCAGACAATATTAAAGGATGTGTATATAAAATTCCGTGTAAGTCTTGTGACAACTTTTATATTGGCCAAACCGGGAAAGCACTGGAAAAAAGAATTGAACAACATAAGAAATGTGTGAGATATGCACAAGGGAACAGTGGTATATTTGTACATGTTAGTGAGAACAATCATGCTATCAACTGGGAAGGGGCAAAAAGGATTGTATATTCTAATAATGCACTGGAAAGGAACATCATTGAATCTAGCTTCATAAAAGAAAGTTACAACCATAATATGAATATCAGTCAAGGGATGTATAAACTTGATCGTTTAATATCAAAAGAAATTTGTAAATTGTTTAAACTTTAAGGTAGGCAGTAGAGATATATGAAAATAGGATTATCATATTTGTAAACACAGTACGAGGGTAGTAATGTTAATGAGTTTCCAAACTCCGCCTCCATGACACCTGTCAGGTGTGGATCTGAGGTGGGGTATGGTCTGTTTATCAGCAATGTCCCCTGAGAGTCTATAGTGATTTTTAGCCAAATGAGTTTTAAAGGCCACTCCTACCTCGACACCGGCCTGAGTGGGGATATGGAGTCTCTAACGGTTGTGTATGTTCGTCAGTACTGTTCTTGTAGTATATATATTTGTGACTTCTCACACTCTGTATCAGTCCTTCGTCAATGGCTTGGAAATAAAGTCGAAACCGGTCAGGACCTATACCCCGTTTCTTATTTTTCACCTGTGGTAATGTGTGATAAATGAATCACGTACAAAAGTGATAATAATCATATGTGTATATATGCACATGTCTACACGCAAACACAGTATAAGTGAACAAGAATTGAACGCGTTTTATCAGGACGTTTGTAATTGCAACATTTGGCCTAAGTATTGCAAACTGCAATTATCTTACTCGTCAATAACCTATCTGGAATGAAAGAAAATTTTCTCTTAAACTGGTATTTAGGGAACGTTGAGTGTCAGTTTTAAAACCAGTGAATTTCTACTAAAATTTTCAGACATATATTATTTGCAAAGCAAATATTTATTTCATTTACATTCGTTACGTGTGTTTAACATTTGCACAAGCTCCAGTTTATATGTTCAGTGCCTTATGTTCCTCTGTGGGTATGCGTCAGTACTTTTTGTTTTATTTTACAGAATGACTTTGTATCACTCTTGTCTTTCTGGTTAATTGTAGTGGAGCAGGAACTATAAACAGTTTTAAATCATCCGTGGACTGATACATGAATACCTCAAGTATTATAGAAATCTCGCTAAAGCCATTAGTCATGATTTCAGTAGACCCTGGAATCTCGCTGAGGACATTAATCATTATTCCAGTCTCTATTGGAATCTTGTCAAAGTCTTTACTCATGATTCCAGTCTGTCCAGGAATTTCGCTAAAGTCATTAATCATGATTCCAGTCGATTTTGGAATCTTGCTAAAGTCTTTGCTCATGATTTCAGTCTATCTAGGAATCTCGCTGAAGTCGTTAGTCCTGATTCCAGCCTATCCAGGAATCTCGCAAATGTCATTAATCATGATTTCAGCCTATCCTGAAATCTCGCAAATGCCATTAGTCATGATTAGAGTCTGTCCTGGGACACTTGGCCACTTAAGGTCGCGTATTGCCCCGAATTGTCTTTTCGGACGCGACATGGCAACTGGTAATTTCATCAAGGTGTCATTTACTCGGCGCCGCTCAGAAGACACAGCAGTCGATTAAATGCTTGGACTGGTAATGGTATACAAGATTTGGGCTGATAACAGTCTAAAAGCTTTCGGTTGGTAATGCTCAAAATGCTTTGACTGGTAATGGTATAAAAGATTTGGACTGATAACAGTCTAAAAGCCTTGGACTGGTAACACTCAAAATGCTTTGACTGTAAATGGTATAAAACATTTGGACTGATAACAGTCTAAAAGACTTGGACTGGTAATGCTCAAAATGCTTTGACTGGTAATGGTATAAAAGATTTGGACTGATAACAGTCTAAAAGCCTCAGACTGGTAACACTCAAAATGCTTGGACTGGTAATGGTATAAAAGATTTGGACTGATAACAGTCTAAAAGACTTGGACTGGTAACACTCAAAATGCTTGGACTGATAATGTTATAAAAGATTTAGACTGATAACAGTCTAAAAGACTTGGACTGGTAACACTCAAAATGCTTGGACTGGTAATGTTATAAAAGATTTGGACTGATAACAGTCTAAAAGCCTCAGACTGGTAATGCTCAAAATGCTTGGACTGGTAATGTTATAAAAGATTTGGACTGATAACAGTTTAAAAACCCTGAACTGGTAATGCTCAAAATGCTTTGACTGTTAATGGTATAAAAGATTTGGACTGATAACAGTCTAAAAGCCTTGGACTGGTAACACTCAAATTGTTTGGACTGGTAATGGTATAAAAGATCTGGACTGATAACAGTCTAAAAGCCTTGGACTGGTAACGATCTATAAGGCTTGGACTGGTAGGTGTCTAAGAGACTTGGACTGGTAATTCTCTAAAAAGGCTTGGACTGGTAACAGTCTAAAAGGCTAGGACTGGTAGCGGTCCGAAAGACACGGACTGGTAGCGATCTAAAAGATTTGGTCTGATTATTGACCCACTTAATGAGCATCGTCCATTTACTGATGATAAAACTATTATTTTGTAATGAATTAAAACTGCTCTTAGATGTTTCCCTTAATTATCCTCTTAAATAATAAGTGCACTTAACACAGTTATGATTTCACAGTCACCTCCATCAACCCCTACAGATTATAAGGGCATCCGAAATTTCATGAATTTCTGGTTGGTGGAGATATAGGATGCAGCTAATTCCATTTATTTTTTTTAACAATATTTTATGTCCTGATTTGGAAATATTATCAGTTTTTCAGATAATTACAGCATTAATACACAATGCATATGGAATTTGTTTACAATTTATCTTGTCTCACTCTTTATTTTAAATTTGGATTGTTGTTTCTTTTTCCAAACTGGATTAAATATTATCACTAATAATTCTGAATGCAAAACATTTATAGTTACGAGATATTATTCGTTGCCAGATATTTAAGGAAAGGCCGAACGCCCCTTAAATATGTTATTAAGAAGCGAAAGCCTTCGCTCTTTGCAGCCATTCAGACGAACCACACATGCCAACCATATCCCGCCTCTTATACCTAAAATAATTTATGTGCAGGGATCATCCCGCATTTACTCTCTCTGGAATTCGTAAACAGAGAAACCTTGCACGTATCCTCCCATTTTTTTTTTTTTTTCCCTCAACCTATTCGGGATTTTCATAGTGTTCCGGCACTGTAAATCCTGCTTACCGAAGAGAACAACGGGAGCTATGTCCTTGGTACGCTATAATTATACTGTATACTCGGGTGAATCATTACAAGGTGGCGATGAGACGGGAGCTCATCTGTGAAGAAGAATGATAATGAATGATAATGAGATATAACACCTTGACCGCTAAGATGAAGCGGAAATGTTCCAGCAAGTTTTAGAGGTGATTAGCGTGATTTTTGTTGTATTCGTCTTTTTTCACTTCTTTTAATTTCTCTCTCTCTCTCTCTCTCTCTCTCTCTCTCTCTCTCTCTCTCTCTCTCTCTCTCTCTCACACACACACACATATATATGTACATACAATATATATATATATATATATATATATATATATATATATATATATATATATATATATATATATATATATATATATATATATATATATATATATATACACATTAAGGGTGATATACAGATAGACAGATATAGATCAATCAGTACTCGAACCTGTGCGCTAACGTTTTGCACGACTCACAAGCTCATGTACAGTCACTCAAAAATGTTTTGCAACATGTTCCAGAAGTTTTCGTTCACCTACCAGTAATTTGTTCTTTTGATATTTACAAGGAAATGTAATTTTCTTATTCGATTTTCGTTATTAAACATACGGTTAACAATATAAAAAAGAATGGTGAGTGAAAAATTCATATTACGAAAAATGACAAAACATTTTGAAAAATTTCACTTCAGATGATTGGGCAAAAGAGTCAAAGAAGAAACTATATTTCGAATCCAGATAAAAGCTTATTGACTAATAAAATAATATTGAATAATCATCAATGAAATTATATATAAATAAAGAAAGAAAGAATTCAACCAATATTGTTGTCAAACACGAAAAAGAAAAAATCTCGTAACGTCGTATGTTATCGTGTGACTCCACATTCGGGCGGGAAAGTTAAACTAAACTGTCTCGTCACTTGCACCGGTAAGATGGGCAGCAAACTCAGCTGCACCACGATCATTAGCTTGCATAAGACTAATGTCTCTATTGTAGATATTGCTCGGCAGCTTAGCGTAAATAAAACAACCATGTATAGATTGATACAACAACAGAGAGAACGAGGAAATATGATAAATTCATTGTAAAAAGTGGAGGACGACCCCATTGTTGCACTACTGTTTAAGGATCACCATCGGATGATCACTGAAGGAGCTCCGCCTAACTCCCCTGACAACTGACAACCGGTGTTGCTAGAAAGAGAGAACATTACGCTTTCCCTTCAAGTTGCTGCTCAAACCATCCGTAACAGGCTACATGAGACCAAGATATTATTTCATCATACTCCTGCCAAGAAACACTTCATATCAGCGAAACACAAAAAAATAGAGGCTAGGGTTTGCGTTATAATATAATCCAGTGGCCGATGATTTCTGTAAGAGTCATCTTTTGCGATGAGGAGGAGACATTCTCCACTGATGAGCATGGTAGTCTCCTTTACTGCTGGCATTTAGCATTAACTAAATTAATGTTGAACTTGTTGCTAATTTTAATTCTTTAGAAACTTAGATAATAAGAAATAGAAAAATAGGCGTTATATATTCAGTTAACTTCATAAGAGGCATCAAAATGATAGGCCTAAGTAGCAATGAAAGAAATGAGAAATTACACATGATATCGGCATTATATATATATATATATATATATATATATATATATATATATATATATATATATATATATATATATATATATATATATACTTACTGTATATATGTCTGTGTGTGTGCGCGCGCGATTATATTTTATGTATTACAAAAATAGACGTGAAATCTGTTAGTCTAGTTCAGTATATTCTATATTAAGTTTCACTAGTTCACAATACACATAGGATTAGTCATTCAAAAATTCGATTAATAATAATGAGCAAGCAAATCTTTACAAAAGTCGTATTTGTTGATGTTAATAAGACTAATAGTTCAACTTAGTCGTAGGCCTATGTCTACAACGTTCACACATATGAAGGAGATAAAACAACGATAGTGATGGCAGTTGGAGATGAAAATATTAAAACATAAGAACAGCGATGACCTCTAAGTATTATAGTAACATCCTTTAAATAAGTAAAGTATAACAACAGTAAGCAGTATCGGAAAAAGCCCTGTTTAAGGGGAACTACAGGTAATTTCTCGGACCGACCACTATAAGCGCTTATACCTGAGTTGCCAAATAGCGCCAGATGTCATTATTATGAGCTGTTGTCCGAAAAGTTTTGAAGTATGTTGCAAAACATTTTTGAGTGATTGTACAGTAAATACTAAAATTGCGTATATGATGCATAGATCGTGTACGCATCATATGTACGAGTACTTCGTGAAACATACATTGGTATATGCATATATAATTTATTTTTTAATTGATCCAACCGCCCTGCATTTCTTACCCCTTCTTATCAGGTATTTTCTCCTATTTTAACCTCACCTGACCCCTGAAGTTGACTTCCACACCCAACTGCCATCTCGATGCTGCAGCGTTCCATATCTCTTCGCTCATTACAATGGAGAAGTGACTATAGCGTTGCGTCTCCTGTACAGCGTTCCTCCTATCATCAAGATTACCGACCATGTTGCTAATATAGAAATAAAGATAATACTTAACAAAATAAGTGATCAGAAATTGATAACCCTTTACGGTTTCTTAAAACTTGGTTTCATGACAGATTACCAGATTTCACTGGAATAACATTCGGTCTTTTTCTTGACCCCAGAGGGTGTTACGAATTTTAATAGTTTTCAATAGTTTTGGAAGTTCATAAACTTTCCAGGAACGAAATAATTTATACCTTTTCTCCCAGTAAAAGTTGGTTCTATTGAGTTATATTCAGGAAATCTCAGCGTGCTTTGAACGAAATTGATTAAAAAGGTAAAAATACTTTTGTGATATGGGAATTTAAAAGCAAATCACTCATGTTGCACTAATGTATAAGGAAAGATCAACATGAATAAGAAAATGAACGTAAAGTTTTTGTTAAAAAAGTTTGTGACGTGATATTTCAAAATATATTATTAGACAGCCATTTGCAGCAAAACTGACTCCAGGAATAATACAATATTGTCAATAAATCACGGTGAGCCTTCGTTTACTGGCGTGTCTCTGAACAGTTAATAAATATTCGAATTCCCCCCACAACCCCATGTCATTCTAAAGAGATAAAATTTCTCGCATTTTTCACAGAGACTCATCAAATAAATTTTGCAACTTCTACGAAATGCCCTCCAGGGAATAAACTGCAAGAGAAGGAAAGTAATAAGTTTAAAATGTTCGAGGAACTGGAATGGAAATACTCATAATTTTTTACTCATATCTGGAATGATTTTCTGAAATCAGGTTTCATGTGATTCCGGAAATAAAAATGCTAACAGCTTTTATATTCACATTTCCATGACTGAAGGCTCATAAAGATATATTACTTTTTTCTCTTAGTTATGAAGACCACTATTGAAACAGTACAGTAGCTTCAGTCCCACTTTCGTACTCTCCTGTTAATTATTTTATTTGAAAGTGACCCTAGGTTGTCTGAGTCCAAAATAATGTTTCTTTACATTGTCTCTCAAAAAGCATCAGAATATTCTCAAAGTTAAGTATTCTTCAATATTTTAAAAGACATTCGAAACCAAATAAACGGGTACATTATTTTGGACATTAAATCAATAATAATAACAATAACAATAATAATAATAATTCAAACTTATACACTCTTCATTATTATAAGATACTTATAACAAAATAAATGGATACATATTTTTGGACATTGTGTTAATAATAATAATAATAATAATAATAATAATAATAATAATAATAATATATATTATTATTATTATTATTATTATTATTATTATTATTATTATTATTATTATTATTATTATTATTTTGGCCTATCACAATCATCCTATTCTACTGGGTGGTTTTTATAGTGTAGGATTCCGGTTTCCTTGGGAGTCCATCACTTTTCTCATTACGTGCGCTGTTTCTCGTAGCACACTTCTGCATGAGTCCTGGAGCTACTTCGGCATCTAGTTTTTCCAGATTATTATTATTATTATTATTATTTCACAGTTAAACTTTCTCCAATCGTTTAAGACATTCGAAACAAAATAAATGGATATATTATTTTAGACATTGTACCAGTAATAATAAATTAATTTCGTTGGGTAATAATTTCACCATCTGATGGTCATGGCTAATTACTTGTCATGAAGGGCCGTATGGCGGACATCCCTTGGCACGAGAAGCTACGAATAATTTGTCATGCTAATATTCCCCTGCATGACAGGGAGAGCAAGTAAGACCTGAAATTGTCGTATACCAAATTGCAATGGTTACCTTGAATGCAAATCATTATTTAACAGATCTGGTAGTGTAGAATGAACCTTTCATAATTTATTTGTTTGCGTTTGAACATTATTCTAAACAATAATATGATGGAAAAATTATTCATCCTTGTCGTCTTAAACATAGAGATAGCGCAGGGAAGCCTTCGCTGGATTAAGTGATATGAATAATGATATTCCAAATAGGATCTATGCAAGCCCTCTGGTCATATATCTTCTTAGTTGCGAGAAGAACTGTGTACATTGAATGGCTATACTTCCATAAATTGTCTACTTTCCATTCATAATAGTTAGGATCTAAAAGAAAGAAAGCATTACTAATTTTTGCTATTTTTAAAAATAAGAAAATTAAAGTTACTTGGTTAAACATTGTGAGTCCTAGAGTTATCGGGGGCGATGAGAGAGCTCTAAAAAAAATCTGGAAAATTTAGTTATAAAAATATTAGCGAATAGCCTTAAAAGTACTGGATAAAGATATTCATTTAAATTACCGCGGGATTCTAAAGTAACATACTGGAGCAATTTATCCAGACATGTGAATTTCTGAAAACTTTACAGAGCATTGTCCGAACAGCATAGATCTGGATTATATGTTCAAAGACAGATAAGGACGTTCAGATTATGCTTATCTTCAGACAAAATTCTATACAGTGTAGTGTCCGTGTAACTGAATCGTGTAGAGAGAGAGAGCGAGAGAGAGAGAGAGAGAGAGAGAACAATGTAAGTTATTTACAAATTTAGACTTAAAAATTATTTTGGAAAAGCTGACGATTTTTGACGTCATTTACACTGCGCAACAGGCTTGTAAGGGAAAAATTGTGTTTTTCTTTCCCAGTTCAAGTTAATAAAATCGTTGAACCAAAGGAACTTCTCTCAGTCTTTATAGTATTCTTGAAAGGTTTCTTTTATTGCTGGATAATATATACATAAATATTCACTAACTTTAAGTAATTATTTATGTATATTATCCAGAATTGTTAGCTAGCCCCAGGTGGCTGTGAGTATTGAGAGATTCGAAAGTGTTGTGTTTCTCGTGTGTGTGTGTGTGTGTGTGTGTGTATGTGTAGGCATGTGTTTATGCGCACGTAAGTATAACAAGAACCATTAGGGAAGTTACTCTTCTAAAACTTAATGTTGCTCCAAGATTTACTCATAGTAACTGAAACCTTTTTTTATCTGTCAAGATTAAAAATATATGTATGTATATACATACATACATACATACATACATACATACATATATATATATATATATATATATATATATATATATATATATATATATATATATATATATATATATATATATATATATATATATATATGAATGCAATATGAAATAAGAAGAAAATTTAACTGCAGTTCTCGAAAATAGAAATTTATCTACTTTTTGAGGAAGCGGAAACTTCCCTCTCCTTGATTAGGTTCGGAGGAATCTTTGCTGTAGTCACTCACTGGCAGAAAAATGGACTCGAGTTGATTAAGAGCGAGTTGAGAGACCCCTTTATATCAGCGAGACTAATAACGAAACTTTTGAAATTACAAATTTCTCAGCCGCTTATTTGCTAACGACAAAGGTGTCATTCATTTATTTGTAGAAAGTGGATTTATTATCGCAAGGGTAGTGGGTGTGAAATGTTTGTACCCTGACAATAACAGAGACAAATGAATAAAAGTATTGTTTAAGGCAGCGCCGGTCTCAAGAGTAGACGATAACGACATATGAACAAAGATCCTTCTTCTATCTGAAGAAATGAAATACCTCCCTCATACACACACATACATACATATTTTACTAAGAATAAAATGCGAGAGAATATCTGTTTGGAAATCACAATGCACAAAGAGCGCTATAAATGATAACTAGAAATAAAAGGTACAGAGAGTATGGATGATGAAATGGGAGCTTAACAACCATCAAGAATGACGCATTCTCTGACCACACAATGGTTAAAGAAGTTTCTGTGAGATGAAAGCTAAAAGCTCCATCATTTACTGAGAATTATTTTCATCACAACCCATTTATGAACATACGTTCCAGAAACTATTTATTCCGGTTATTAATGATGGATTTTTATTACTGTTTCAACAGAGCTTTCACTTCACATTGCGACGATATGCAAAATTTTACCAGCGGAAGAGGATGGAACAAGTACCTCTACTTCGCAAGGGAATACGAAAAGGAATATGCTGCATAATCTTGGGTGAGTTTCATTGTTATTGCTTACATTAATCATATCCACAGATAAATATAAATTATAGGAAGGGCTTCAGCATTTTGAAAAAAAAATGAGCCGCGATTGCTGAACGCTTTCGATATAGCATTGTTCCTAAGTATGGTCTATACTGTACATACACACACAGACACACACA
>JANJGK010000017.1:15625799-15628299 GCA_039081455.1 Macrobrachium rosenbergii | reverse complement strand
GAATTTTATTTCATTATAGAAGGGAAATCATTCAATTCTCCTACTAACGGCTCAGATGACAGTTCAGTTACTGACAGCCATTAAGCTTGATAGAAAGGTTTCGGTCGTAAAAACACGTATGTTTACAGAAGCTAAAAGTATATTTCTACCACCATTATACTTTCAAAAAAGGGAGAAAGAACGCAGATAAAATAGCAAATAAAAAATGTCAAGTAATCAGATGGATATACGTTCCACTTCCATTATTATACGATAATTTATTGGATTGAAAATCAACACAGATATTTTTGTTGAATCCCCTGGCCAATATTCCTAGACGAAAATGACGAAAACTACAGAAAATTCATTATAATTCAAAAACATTTCTCTATTCAGTTACCAGTGAAATACCTTCGCTAAATCCTTTGAAAGGTAGTAAATGCAAAAGGCATAAAGAAGTCACTATTCAACCGGCCAGTCTTTCCACGGAAACAGAAGTTCAATTTTGCTAGAAACGAAGGTTGTTATATGAGAGATGTTGTGGGCGACGGTAGGCTTGTAAAGAAAAAGGGGGTAGGGACTAAGTTAGGCTCGTTCCATCAGAGAAGCAATAAAGAAAGTTTTTGTTAGAAACGAAAATCTCTAGTCTGGCATTACACCTCTCCTCAGCAGATAAATTTTGCTGTGGTGTGGAAATGGAATTTTTTTCTTCTTACCATTCTCTCTCTCTCTCTCTCTCTCTCTCTCTCTCTCTCTCTCTCTCTCTCTCTCTCTCTCTCTCTCTCTCTCTCTCTCTCACACACACGCGTATATATATATATATATATATATATATATATATATATATATATATATATATATATATATATATATATATATATATATATATATTATTTACCGTTCAAAGCCTTCACTCCACCTACGTAAGATCTGGATGAGCAAATAGATCTAAATATTTTCTCCTAAACCCGCATCTCTACCTCAAAGTGACGGTAAGGTCGTGTCAATAAAAATATTGGAGACCTGAGCGGGATTTGACCTCATGAATATAGATACACACACACACACACAGTCATCAATTTATTCAGCAGGAAGCGAAATTTCAGTAAAAAATAAACACAACAGTAGGCGTGACAATCTCTATTTTTTTTATCTTCTAGAAATTCGTCGTTTTAATCATCAGGAAGTGTACGAAAAAAAGTAGATTTATGATTAAACGGAACAAAAAGATAAACAGGTGAAGAGAGTAAAATTATACCAATGATAAAAATAAAAATAGACAGAAATAGCTATAAATTGCCGTGTTGAAAACTTACAGGGATAAGAAGAATTAAAAATCTGGTGTGTGAAAAGGTGGTTTCTCTCCATGGCGCAATATTGCTTCCATATATTAGCAGCAGGTCTTAATGTACCTTTTGAAGTGATTAGACTGGAAAAGCTCTTTCTCAACACGGATGCATGAAATCATTACAGTTTGAAAGCTGTTCCGCTTTTTTATTAATAACAAACCGTATAAATAAAAAAAGTTTGATTGGGAAAATTCCAACAACACCATAGAGGGATCAGCTGCTGAAGAAGATATGGAAACTGAAGAAAGGCGGAAGAGCGAAATCCCTTATCTAGAGAAGTAAGGAAAAAAGTTTCCCTAAAAGGCAGGAGTTTTAAAGCCATCGAATCTCGCTACCTGAATCCTATTATGTCATGAGTGCTAAAGTGTTTCATTGCAGTTTTTTGTAACGAGATAACGTACGAAAAGTGCAAAATTTATGGGCGTAATCTCGTAGGATATATGAAAACAACAGGAGACTCATATGAAACGCAAATTTACTGGCCGAAAGGAATAGAAAAAACGCGATGAACCATACACACACACACACACACACACACACACACACACACACATATATATATATATATATATATATATATATATATATATATATATATATATATATATATATATATATATATATATATATATATATATATATATATATATATATATATAACATATATATATATATATATATATATATATATATATATATATATATATATATATATATACGAGTATATACACACACACACAAAAGGTGAAGCGAGGGAACGGGCGTCTTGTACATATAGTAGTTTATTGACCGACGTTTCGCGACGAACTTTCCAGTCGTATTTTCAAGGCTGAAACAATTTTAGACACTATAATAGTTTAACTTTAAATTTAAAAACACTCACATAAATCACTAAAGAGTATGAGACAAAATAAATAGGAAAACAGATTCAACATACAGCTACACACAGGAACCCACACGAACATTGGAAGTGAGGAGACTGAAAGAAAACGCTTCAAAAAACAATCACAACATGTCTGTAAAGCATCAAATTAGGCTACAAACAGTTGTGTAGATGACAACTGGGTATTTGTAGTTGCAACTGAACTGTTTTTTATTAAAAGAGATTCTGAAATGTTCAGGTCAATTTCATTGGTAACAGGTCAATTTCATTGGTAACTCTTCCAACAACT
>JANJGK010000017.1:15615799-15620799 GCA_039081455.1 Macrobrachium rosenbergii | reverse complement strand
TTATGTTGTGCTCTCTTCTTTTCAAAGAGCAGAAGCTTGTGTGTAGGTTCTAAAGTGTTATTGTTGTGCTCTCTTCTTTTCAGAGAGCAGAAGCTTTTGTGTAGGTTCTAAAGTGTTATTGTTGTGCTCTCTTCTTTTCAAAGAGCAGAAGCTTTTGTGTAGGTTCTAAAGTGTTATGTTGTGCTCTCTTCTTTTCAAAGAGCAGAAGCTTGTGTGTAGGTTCTAAAGTGTTATTGTTGTGCTCTCTTCTTTTCAGAGAGCAGAAGCTTTTGTGTAGGTTCTAAAGTGTTATTGTTGTGCTCTCTTCTTTTCAAAGAGCAGAAGCTTGTGTGTAGGTTCTAAAGTGTTATTGTTGTGCTCTCTTCTTTTCAGAGAGCAGAAGCTTTTGTGTAGGCTCTAAAGTGTTATTGTTGTGCTCTCTTCTTTTCAAAGAGCAGAAGCTTGTGTGTAGGTTCTAAAGTGTTATTGTTGTGCTCTCTTCTTTTCAGAGAGCAGAAGCTTTTGTGTAGGTTCTAAAGTGTTATTGTTGTGCTCTCTTCTTTTCAAAGAGCAGAAGCTTTTGTGTAGGTTCTAAAGTGTTATGTTGTGCTCTCTTCTTTTCAAAGCGCAGAAGCTTGTGTGTAGGTTCTAAAGTGTTATTGTTGTGCTCTCTTCTTTTCAGAGAGCAGAAGCTTTTGTGTAGGTTCTAAAGTGTTATTGTTGTGCTCTCTTCTTTTCAAAGAGCAGAAGCTTTTGTGTAGGTTCTAAAGTGTAATGTTGTGCTCTCTTCTTTTCAAAGAGCAGAAGCTTTTGTGTAGGTTCTAAAGTGTTATTGTTGTGCTCTCTTCTTTTCAAAGAGCAGAAGCTTTTGTGTCGGTTCTAAAGTGTTATGTTGTGCTCTCTTCTTTTCAAAGAGCAGAAGCTTGTGTGTAGGTTCTAAAGTGTTATTGTTGTGCTCTCTCCTTTTCAAAGAGCAGAAGCTTGTGTGTAGGTTCTAAAGTGTTATTGTTGTGCTCTCTTCTTTTCAAAGAGCAGAAGCTTTTGTGTAGGTTCTAAAGTGTTATGTTGTGCTCTCTTCTTTTCAAAGAGCAGAAGCTTGTGTGTAGGTTCTAAAGTGTTATTGTTGTGTTCTCTCCTTTTCAAAGAGCAGAAGCTTTTGTGTCTTTTGAAGTTTTATTTCTTTTCTTTACAAAGAGGAAAAGCTTGTGTGAATGTGTGCGTGTGTCTTTTCTTTAAAGAGGTATGGCTCTGCTCTCTTATTGTGTATTTTAACAGTCCATAAACGTAATGTTTACTTGGATATTAGACGGTAAAACATCCCTGTTGATCATTTCCTGAACTTGATGTTGCTGGGAGTTTTCTATTATCAGTTTCCTGGAGGTTTTGATTACCTCGGATTCGAGAGTCGAATGTAACTTGCCAAAAAAAAAAGTTAGATATTTTTTGCCCCAGAAAGATACTAAGAACTTCTCTATTCGCATCATCAATGGAAAAAGGTTCTTAGAGGATTTACTGATGTCAATAACATCGTTTTTAGTGGCTGGTAGTTTCTTTGTACTTAGAATGAACGGAAAAGAAAAACAGATATTGAAACAGTACTGAGTCCTATTACAACTGTAGGTACGAGCGAAAATCGTTCACCTCTCTCTCTCTCTCTCTCTCTCTCTCTCTCTCTCTCTCTCTCTCTCTCTCTCTCTCTCTCTCAAATGTAAGTTAATATCACAACGGCAGTTATTGTGAACTATAACTTAGAAGTCACGCCGTTTCTTAGATTAATTTTTATAAGATAACTGACTCCCACATTGAGAGAAGGACGGTAGATTAGAAACATCCGCTAAGCCAAACGATCTTATATGCAACGCTAAAATACAGAACAAATCTTTAACGTTAAAATCACTCAAAAGACCTTTAGGAGAGGTATATATACATACACACACACACACACACACACACACACACACATATATATATATATATATATATATATATATATATATATATATATATATATAGATATATAGATATATAGATATATAGATATATATATATTTATATATATATATATATATATATATATATATATATATATATATATATATATATATATATATTTGTGTGTGTGTGTGTTTGTATACTTTTGTCATATCTCTTGCAACAATGATATTTTGAATATAGAAGCCATTAAGGGACAATTTACAACTTTCTTGGGGCTATTAATGTTATTTTATAGAGACTCCCATAACACTCTAATCCTCGTAAGTTATCATAAGTAGCTCTAAGCTAGTGAATAAAAAAACGAGTTTATGCTGCTCTCCATAATATTCTATTTACAGACATCGCTTGCAAAATCAGATGTTTTAAATTGAAAGATACTCTGTTATTTTATTGATTTTACTTAACAGTTAGTGACTACTCGTTGTATAGAATAATATACCAATCCAACAGAAGCGAAAAGTTTTGTAAAAGTTAAAATCATCAAAACAAAATAGTCGTAAATAGACTTAACAAAATAGTCGTAAATAGTTTTGTGGGGATTTTAGGATCAGTCGAACGTATTATATCCCAGGTCTTCTTTAGCCTTTCAATTTTTTTATGCGAACAAAAGATTGTTTGTCCTGAAGTCGCAGGGTAAACAAGCCGTATTTCCATTCGTCAATAGCCACTACCAGCATGGTCATGGTAAACAAAATTGATTTCTTTTGGTTGGAAGCCATCTCACGAGTAAACGAAATACGGCCTCTCTGTAAATAGATGTCTGCCTGGCGGAAAAAAAAAAACCTCTTCCCATATATTAAAGTTTTCGATTTGTGAAGTTTGGATTGCATTTGGGATTTATGCGTGCTGAGATTTTATACATTAGGTATGCCCATGACAACCTACACAATCAGAGTGAACTTTAAACAGGAGTCTGAAGATAAAGACATAAAAATTATTTAATAATTCGCACACACACACACACACACACACACACACACACACACACACACACATATATATATATATATATATATATATATATATATATATATATATATATATATATATATATATATCTGTGTGTGTTAAAGGGAATATGTGAAATCCAGGGATTTCACGAAATCCCTTGGGAATATGTGTAATGCCCAATTGGATTAAGAACATTTGATCCCCGAGGGCTAGTATTAAACGCGGCGAAACTATGGTTCATCTACACTGTGTCGGCGTGTGTAGTGCTAGCTCCTGGGGGGTCAAATGTATTTTGCCGTGTTTAGTACTAGCCCCTTGGGGATATATATATATATATATATATATATATATATATATATATATATATATATATATATATATATATATATATATATATACATATATATATATATATATATATATATATATATATATATATATATATACAGTATATATGTATATGTATATATAAAGCCTGTATGTCGGTATCTTCTGTTGCAATGTTTAAAAGTTCCAAGGAGAAATATTTGAGCTTATTTCCACATATCTAAAGTAGGACAAAGGTTGGCTTCCAGAGGGAAAAAACTGAAAATATTCCTACGGAGCTAACGGTAAATATCCACAGACGATATCATTGCAACTGATGTGGATGTTCGACATACGCTTCCTGTAATATATAAATAGATTCAATGATATCGGGTGCTTATATTTACTGTCACCTCAAAAAAAAAAAAAACTACCTTTAAGCCTAAAATTATAAATAACAAACAAATTTCGGTACTCATTCTCAAACGAGGCAGACTTTTTTCTTTTTTTTTTACTCTTTGGATTTTAAGAGTGACGTCATCTCCGCCGTTCGATTACTTCTAGAGATCAGAACTTCCGAAGAGAAGAATCTCCATTCCCAAGGCTTCAGACACTCAATCTCGTCTTCTCTTGAACATCCACTGTCGGACTGAGAAGTTAGTGCTAGCAACGGGGAAGTGATGGTTGGGGAGGGAGAATGGGAGGGCCAGGGGGAGGGGGGGGCAGGTGTAGTGAACCCCGGGGGCTACGGGTCGGGTTAGTGCCGGCCGGGG
Organism: Macrobrachium rosenbergii; assembly: GCA_039081455.1. Taxonomy (NCBI): domain Eukaryota; kingdom Metazoa; phylum Arthropoda; class Malacostraca; order Decapoda; family Palaemonidae; genus Macrobrachium; species Macrobrachium rosenbergii. The sequence continues at coordinate 15,616,795 of JANJGK010000017.1, read as the reverse complement.
ACCCCTTTTAAAACTACTCGGAAACAAAACTTCTTATCGGATCTGTTTTGTGTAGACTGCAAGGAAGGAAGTTTCCCTTTTAAAGAAGTTCTAATCCCGAACTATTTTCCATAACATTATGAAGCTAATAGAGAAGAGATATGCAAAGTTTTCATCTAAAGTTTTGAACAGAAGGGGTGATGGGATATCGAAAATATTTTCCTTGATCTAACCAGGTAGGGGAAAATTTCCTTCTTCTCTTGTGCAGAGATTTTCGGAAAATTTATCCTGTAAAATATTATAATTGAAGGCAGATTCATTTCTGTGATGAGATAACGAATAGAATAAGGTAGATTTTTGGTTACTTTTTCATTGACGAATAAATTGCTTTCCCGGCTTTAAAAATCAAAACAATTAATGACTTTTTATAACTGACAGATTCGGAGAGAAATATGAGAGACCTGGGCCAGCAAATAGAAACAAGTAAATAATATTTTATAATTCACTGAAACTACTTTTTAATGGAGGAAACTATTTAACTGAATTCTGTAACCAAGTCAAATTCTAAATTTTTGGCTATGAATAAACGATAGATTATGACTACTGTTCGTCAGTGGAAAACAATACTGAAAACGGATAATTCTTTGCCAACTAGATTTTAAAATATTTCATTTAAAAGATATGAATGATTATATTTTCTATATAAAGTATGAACTGTACAACGTATATTAAATAATATATATAATAATAAAAGAAGCTCATATGTCTACGACCCAAAGCTCATTCTGTCGAAATTTAGTTGGTCGAATAAACAAAAGTAAAAGGCAAACTAAAAAAAAAACATAAAAGTTAGAATGTTTGTTGAATTCCACTCCTCACCTCGAAAAAAAAAATTACAGGAAGATGAGGCATTACTGCTCTTAGTGCTTATTCCGAACACTGGACACGCTGCACTGCAGCTAAGAGAGAGAGAGAGAGAGAGAGAGAGAGAGAGAGAGAGAGAGAGAGAGAGAGAGA
>JANJGK010000017.1:15605799-15613299 GCA_039081455.1 Macrobrachium rosenbergii | reverse complement strand
TTAAAAGCTACTGAGGATAGAGGGTTGCAAATTGGTATATTGATCATCCACCCTCCAATCATCAAACATACCAAATTGCATCCCTCTAGCCTCAGTAGTTTTTATTTTATTTAAGGTTAAAGTTAGCCATTATCGTATCTCTGGCATTGCTATAGGTAATAACAACACGGGCCACCACTGGACCGTGGCTGAGTTTCATGGGCCGTGGCTGAGGCCACCACCGAACCGTAGCTGACTGAGTTTCATTGGCCGCGGCTAAAAGTTTCATACAGCATTATACGCTGTACAAAAAACTCGATTGCACCGAAGAAACTTTGGTGCATTTTTAACTCGTTTATTTTATCAGAGGTTTAGTCTTTCACCTCGATTAGAGCCTGATAAATATGACTCTCTTTTCAAGATTTCCCCCGGTCTCCTGCAGACTGAACAAGACTGACATACTTGAAAGGCAGGGTTCCGAAACTGGCTAAAAAGGAGGTTAATACACTGGGAATTGGAGGCCCTGCTGAAACAATATATAGGTAATAATGACTCCTCTGTTGAAGGATAAGGACATTCTTCCGTATTTCTTATAGACGTATCTTTGTGTATGCTCATGTATTTTTTATGTGCTTTTGTTGAACCACGTCTATTATTATAATTATAATAAATGTATAATGTTGTTGTCAATAACCTCTATCCATTAATTATTAATAAACGTGTTCATACTACTTTAATGCTTGGTAATGTTCGCGTTCTTACGTGTGTGAATCGAATATTAATCACAGTAAAAATACAGTCTTATATATCACACTTCATGGTCGGGTTTATTTCTCATATCTCTTTTTAGACTCCACCCTGGAACCCCCCCCCCCCCTCATATAAAATGGTACTAAAATGGGATGTTTTAACTCAAGTTTGTTTAATATATTTTTGATGAATTTTCATCCAGTTTTACTTAAATATGCTCTTGTTTGTCTCATTCAACTATACATTCTTTTTATACTTTTTTTTCTATTTTGAATACTGGAACTTATTCTATTGTCTTTAGATGATGTGATAACCCGCTTCGCGAAAAAAAGAAATGGAATATGTTTTGTAAATGTTCACTAAAGCAATCAATTATACCAAGCTACTTCCAGCTAACATTCAGCTGAGCGCCATGTTGTCCAGTTTTCCATCCCGTTAATTTTAAACACGGTACCTCTCATCGGGCCACCTTGATCTCATTTCTCGTAATGGAAACGCATAGTGTTTACAAACCTCAAAATAAAAAATAAAAAGTCGTATTTAATAAGAAACGGTTTACAGTTATTTTGAACTGTTGTGCTGGCATCGACAGTAAAGACTTAAAAAAAAAAAAGAAAAAAAAAAAAGCAGCCAGTCGCAAAGAGCAGAAACTGCTCAGCACTTTGAAGTCTACGAATCTACGACCCACCACAACAGTGTTGCAAAACAAATTGTTCCGGAGGAAATACATTACCTTTTTGGTCTGCTGTATAAATGTTTACGCATCAATATCTTGAACTCTTCGTAAAATGGATTGCCTTCGATGTTTGCAACCACCGTCCTTTTTCTAATAGTTTTCGATAGGTCCATTCATGGCTGATTAGAACAGGTACAGACATATACACAGAAGAAGAAAGTCAAGGAATAAATATTCGTGTGTTATTGTAGCATTAAACTGAAGTCTACGAATGAGGAGTTATTTTAGGTTATTGATGAGTTTTTGCGTGATCTGGTTCACGAATTGATTTTGTATTTTATTACACTAAATTAGATTATGAAAATATAACACTTTTCACCAAGTGTAACGAATGTGCGTATAAACAAGCAGAAAAATAAGGTAGTTTTTTATAACTAAATGATAGAATCATAAGAAATAAAAACAAGTAAAAAATGCGTCTGAGTCTCTTCGGTGCAATCGAGTTTTCTGTACGGCCGCTGCAGCTTATAATCAAGGCCGCCAGAAATAGATCTATCTTTCGATAGTCTCGGCATAATGCTGTATGAGCCGCGGCCCATGAAACTTAAACCACTGCCCGGTGGTGGCCTGGCCTATATCGTTGCCAGACGCACGATTATGGCTAACTTTAACCTTAAATCAAATAAAAACTACTGAGGGTAGAGTGCTGCAATATGGTATGTTTGATGACTGGAGGGTGGATGATCAACATACCAATTTGCAGCCCTCTAGTCTCAGAAGTTTTTAAGATCTGAGGGCAGACAGAATAAGTGCGGACGGACAGACAAAGCCGGCACAATAGCTTTGTTTTCAGAAAACTAAAAAAAACCATGACCAGGAACTTTAAACATTATTTCAATCCATTTTCTCGGCAGCTCATTTCTCAAAAGAACGATTCAGTCAGCTAATGACATATATATATATATATATATATATATATATAATATATATATATATATATATATATATATATATATATATATATATATATATATATATATATATATATATATATATATATCACCATATTTGGCATTCTTGATGCAGTGTTATTTCCCACCTGTCGTGAGACGTCAATCTCACGACCAACGCTTCTCGTTACAGTGTAAAATATATACTTTACAACATATTTTCCCCACTTTTATTCGGATTTTCCTTGAAGGGTCGACTGGTTAGTAATTGCTTTAATTAGCATGGAATTATGTGATAACTTATCCTGCGCTCTTGTAATTATTGATTTTTCTTCTGATATTCATTCTAGCGCACACACAGGAATTATATATATATATATATATATATATATATAATATATATATATATATATATATATATATAATATATATATATTTATTTATATATATATTGTTTGTATGCATGAATGCATGTATGCATGCATATATGTATGTATGTCTGTGCTTTTGCGAAGCCTCCAGCAAGGGAGAAAATGTGTCCTTTACTTTTATTTATCCACCTAATCAAGCTATTGAAAAGGAAACATGAATTAATGTAAATTCAGCGTTTGCTCCAATGTACCGGTTAAATAAATCTTACTTGAAATAATCCTTGAAGAACTGGATATCAGATTTTGAAACTAAATAGCTTTGATGGCAACTCCGTGCTCATGGAAAGAAATCTCCAATGTACTGAGATTCTCTCTCTCTCTCTCTCTCTCTCTCTCTCTCTCTCTCTCTCTCTCTCTCTCTCTCTCTCTCTCCTCCTATTATCAACCTTATACTAAGGTGACGGCCGTGTAAAGTAGCCGTGCAGTGATGAAATGCTGAAATGAACTGAATCTAAAAATAATTTATGTGGTTACGAAATACGTTTTTTTCTCTTTGATGAAATGTCGCTTTATTTTTTTCCTCTCTTCACAAAAAAGAGGCAATTTATTAAGACAGAGGTATTTATCTTTTAACATTCATCTCTCTCCCTTCCTTCTGGAGTTAATAATGGGAAATAAAAAAATGTTCAATGTCATTTACATATTTGCACTGAAAGGATAGGAAAATTGACCTTTTACCCGTCTTCTCGAGCAGCATCTCCTTTTGTTCCTTGACGCCAGACGTTCAGCCAAAAAGTAATGAGGTTTAAAAAGAAGGAATTTTTGCTTTCCGATGTCCTCTTAAAGGAAGAGTATATGTAGGCGAAGTTCGACTGACAGTTGGAAGAGAGATGCGTCACGAAAACCAAAAAAGAGACTGTGAACTAACTTACGAAAGATTATCATTACAGAATATAGCAAAGGCTCATTAATTCAGTTACAAAAGACCTTTAGCATTACACTATTTGTCAAAAACCGTGAACATAAAGGCACAGAACATGGATATCTATTACATGTGATTTGCAATAACTTATACTTAGCAAGTAAAACGAAAGAATTAAACGGCACCCCATTTAGTACTAAGAAAAGTGTAAAGATTATTCAGTGAATCTTTATGCATTATGGCAAGGACACTCTAGCAACATTTATTGAAATAAGTGCTCATTTTTACAAAGTGGTCCCGTCACATTGCAGCATGGAAAGAGAGAGAGAGAGAGAGAGAGAGAGAGAGAGAGAGAGAGAGAGAGAGAGAGAGAGTTTCTAGGAAGACTGACAACTGGAGCCAAGAGGCAACAGACGTTCGGGGGCAGACTTCAACATGCAGACGTCCAGTTCTTGGACTGGAACGTCTAAATGGCTGAAGGAATACCGCGTCACTTCTGCATCACGGATATCCCGCATGAAGAGAAAGAGCGGGAAGTTGCTGCTAGAAAATGTATTCGATACGTTTTGCGTAGCAAAGATGTAATTACCGAAAGAAAAACTCTAAAGGGTTTTCACACAAATTTTAGATCCTGTGAGTCCATTAATCTCATCTGCATTTTATCCTTGGGAGATATATATATCCATTAACGGGTATTACAGCATGTTTGTCTGACTTTCTCTCTCCCGATTCACACAAAAAAATACACATACACAAACAAACACAGCCACATAAATATATATATAAATAATTATATGTGTATATATATATATATATATATATATATATATATATATATATATATATATATATATATATATATATATATATATATATATATTTTTTTTTTTTTTTTTTTTTTTTTTTTTTTTTTGATAGACAAAAAGCATTTCCCTCGAAAAATATGTTAAATCAAGGGCAAATACCCTCAGTATCGAGGATTTAAGGAATTATCAAGATCATACACATACAATCAGCATAAGCGAAGCCAGGAGATTAGCTGATCATGCAAATGACGTTTCTTCAGAACAAAAATCGTTTTGTCAGGAACAAACTCCTAAACATAGTAGAAAGTATTGTACATGAGATAGCAGGGTTGCAAACCCTACTTAACCTAATTTTAATCTGTAGTAAATGTATCGCCCAAAACCCTTTGTTGTTATTCAAAGTAGTATAGAATCCATATTTCGCTTGCCACCAGCGTCCTACACAAACAGCCAGAATCTATTTTCCCTGTGGCTTCCAGTCTACTAGCCTACCACGACCGGCTATGCAATGATTCTTTGCATTGGCTTGGCTTGTTTGTCCGGCAAATGCCAGATACACGAGGCATTCTTCCGTCCATTCGGTGCCGGCAGTCGAGTAAAGAAGTTATTTCCATTGTTCTGTAGATGAAAGCCCAAAGTAAACAACGCTGTTTTCGTCACCCTGTAGTCTACAGCAAGTGAAACAATACGTACCATAACATCTAAACTTTCGAGATCCCAGTATGATTTATTTTTGTGTTTGTTTATTTAACGGTTTCTGTAGGTCCTATGTGCATAGAACCTTTGGCGATATGTAGCAGAAATGTATACAAAAAGTGAGTATAATGATAGTTATATGCAGGTAAGCACGGTGCATACCTGCATTGATGTAAGGTAATAAACATCATTATGTATCGAGAGGAAAGAGACTTTGCCGGATAACTAAGTTAATATAGAAACGATTACCAAATAAAGTGGAAGAAATCACGGCAAATATAACTAAATAGACCCCGGGCGCAAACTGAAAATTACTGTGATGAAAAAATGATAGAAATACAATATATACTTAATATGTACATATACTTCAATCAATGGCGGCAGGTATGACATAACTGGGAGGAATTACGTATTTGATTTAATCCACACCACTTCCGTTCCGGGGCATGGAATCTGACTGGGTCAATAATGTGGCATTATGGGTCTGAGTCTGTTATTGTGTGTGTGTATGTGTGTGAACGTGTGGGAGGTTTTGTTGGGGCGGGGGGAGGTTGGCGTTGAGGGTGTTGCAGAAATTGGAGAAGGCGCTCCTGAACATCAGAATTTGTGATTGTGATTTTTATTCATCGTGTATTGGGAGCTAAATTAAGCTCGCACAACACGCGTAGGACTATACTCTCTCTCTCTCTCTCTCTCTCTCTCTCTCTCTCTCTCTCTCTCTCTCTCTCTCTCTCTCTCTCTCGCTTCTTCACACAAGTGGCACTGCGCACGTCTTGCAAGGGAGTAGATACACGTTCGATCCACAGACCGTACTTGGGAAGTAATATTGTAGGAAACTTTCTTTATATCCAACTTTTATCAGTTTAACTAAGCACTGAGTCCACCTCTTAGTCAACGTCAGTTGGTCGTAATTAGAGAGAGAGAGAGAGAGAGAGAGAGAGAGAGAGAGAGAGAGAGAGAGAGAGAGAACTGTACTGCTACGTTCTGACCTCGTTTGAGCATACAGTTCTTTCTTTTCACGAATCGCAGCAGCTTTCAGTAAAAGTACAAAACATTTCGTGAGGTGATCACTAAAAAACTTTAAATATTTTTGGCAAAGAAAGAAACCTGTAGTCAATAGGTGAAACACGCAAATTACAACGATCAAAAGTTTGTACATGGTCATATGCATAAAATGTTTTCTTAGCCTTTCTTGGAGCAACATCAATTAAAAAGTTGGGTACTTCAATCTGAAAGCAATATCATAAACGTTTATAACATCGTCTTCTAAAAATTCAGGACAACAAACTCTTAATGCTCTTAAAACATTGAAGAAAATACAGAGTTTAACTTTCAAATGGTGATTGAAGTAAAAGTGAATGTAAGAACTTACATTTGTAGGTTTCCTAAAAACTGAAAATTTAAATCTGTTGCCGTGTCTATGTGCATTTACATCTAAAAAGGGTAAAATGGAATCTTTTTCTTCCTCAAGTGTGAATTTTATACAGGGAACCAGCGCATTTAATTTTAATCTAATTGAAAATCGGTTCACATCCTCACTCAACGACCACACACAAAATGTCATCGACATACCAAGTATAATCAGATCAGAGATAGAGGCATCTTTAAAACAAATGAAAAGCGATAAAGGAACAGGTGATGATGGAATAGCAGCAGAGATGTTGGTAGCTCTGGGAGAATACATCATTGATATATTAATGGAAATAGTGGAAGGAGCATATGAAGATGGAGAGCCTGCAACACAGATGTACAAATCAACATTTATCACAATGCCAACCAGGAACACTTGAGTGTAATAAACACCGGACTATCAGTATCATGAGTCAGATCACAAAAATAATAGTAAGGATTGTTTTGAATAGAATAAGAAATAAGATACTCCCAGAGATTGGCAATGAATAGAGTGGTTTTATGAGAGATAAAGGGACAAGAAATGCAATTTTTATTTTGAGAACGTTGATGGAGAGAGCAATAGAAGTGAAAAAAGATCTATATGTGTGTTTTGTTGACTATGAAAAGGCTTTTGATCGGGTTAGACATGTAGACCTTATAAGGATATTGGAACAGATAAATATCGATGGGAAAGATCTAAGATTGATAAAGAATTTATATTGGAATCAAGAGGCATCAGTGAAAGTAGAAAATGACGAATCAGAGACTCGGCACATCAAGAGAGGTGTAAGACAGGGTTGTGTGTTATCACCTGATCTCTTCAATTTATATAGTGAAATGATAATGAGAGATCTCAGAGATATGGAAGGAATTAAGGTTGGAGGAGTCAATATTAATAATATCAGATATGCTGATGATACAGCACTTGTTGCAGACTCTCATGATAAACTTCAAGCTT
>JANJGK010000017.1:15590799-15603299 GCA_039081455.1 Macrobrachium rosenbergii | reverse complement strand
TATATATATATATATATATATATATATATATATATATATGGATGTATAATTTTATGATTGTAAATATGTATACATCTGCGTACCAGTCTTCTTTACAAATTAGTAAAAGTGGATTCATTGTGCATTCATTCGCGTTTTATACTTCAAACTACACTATTTCTTTTGCAGGAGCAAAATTTTATTCAGGGCTCAAACAATTTTATGAAAATGTGAGTAATTCTTTTACTTCTAATTAAGCATTTTTCGTGGGAAATTTATATCCAAACGTTTTATGTTTCAAATTTACTTTGAATCCGCAACTCTTTTAATCATAGTCGAATTAAAAGACAACATTTCCATTTTGCAACACACTTTAGATTTATTTGTCGAATTGAAAGGAAATATTTTTCCTCTAGCAATAAATTTTACATATATTTGCTTTCAGTGATTATTGTGTCTGTCTAATTAATAATATATTATTTCTCATCTAGTTAGATTTAGAAAACGGCAATATTATAAGAATATCTTATTAAAACCAACCAAAAGAAAAGAAATGAATCAAAATGTAATTAAAAATAATGGATGGATCTCAGTATGATTCGGCAATATTAAAAAAAATGAATGCAAGTAAGTATTAAACGGACATTGGATTCAGTTACGGATTTTGCTTTATCTAACAGAAAATAATCATCCCAATAGATTTGGAATTTTATGCAGTTAAATCAATTATGCATCTAAAGGTATTTAAATAATTAACAGAAATGTGCAAAGGTTAAACTGAATAATTCTATGGTTGTCATTGAATACCTCACAGCAATTTAACAATTTCAGTACTCAGAGAAATTATAGTTACAGTGGTTAATATGTGCGTAACGTTTTATTTACATTCAAGCACATTTTATTAATATGGTAAACTAATTATCAGAGAGGTGTATTTTGATTATTTCCATTTTCATTTATAACTATTAGTTTAACATTCATTTTTAAAAGAATCACTTAATTGTTTTTTAGTTATCATAGTAGACCCGAAAAATTAAAAATTCAGTCTTTCAAGGTCAATGTATATATATAGATATATTTAGTCTCAGCAATAGGCTAGTCACTTGGAATTCCCAAATCGAAAATCCCTAATCTTCTGACTGAAATTGTTGACAAACATTATTATCGTTGAAAATACAAAAAAAAAAGTCTTACTAAAACCTTAATATAACAGTGTAAACCAAATAAAAATGATACAAATCTGAGAATGCAAATAGATCCAAAAATTAAAAAGCTAAAAAAAGGTAAGAAGAGCAGAAAGTACAAAAGTAAAAGTACAAACATAAAAAATGCGAACTTAAAAGAAGAGAAAATGCAGAGTATAACAAGTGAATTCAAAGTGAAATGGCTCTTGACTTATTGCGTACCTTCTAAAACCAAACAGATCATATAATTTCTAATTGTATACCGGACGATTTGTTGTTCAGTTCCGATTCCGTCTTTGTTTATCCCTTATAAACAACGAACCTGAAATTAGGAGGCCCGGTTTGTAAGCGCAAAACGACAGTACCTTCAAATAAAGGTCAGTGAACGGGTTGTCTTGTGTTAAACTGTCCTCTCTCATGACTGAAAAGGGTGGTTTTGAGAGAGGGAACTTTGCTGTAACAGAGAGACCTCTGGGTTCCAAAATTTTGTGTCTGGGCCAGCGAGAAGTGGCTCCCACTTGTCTCAGACTACACTGTGAAAGTAAACAAATAAGTTAGGCACGAATGAAGGTGTACGAGAAGAGTGGCGACCCAACAGTAAAAAAGTCAGTAAAAACAATTTGGAAGCTAATTTGAGGAAAACGGTGTTAGTTATTTTTTCTCTACTTTTTTCGGACTATATAACTACTGTGACCAGGGTAAGTTAATTTTATGTACTTTAAATCGTTAGTAGGTAAATTTTTAATGTACTTCATATCTTTGTTAGCAGTAATGTACAACGGTCTGGGACAAAACTTCTTGTTTAAAAATGTTTGCAGAATTTTATAAAATACATATACCTGTATAGGGTAAGAGTTTCCAGTAAAATAATTCTGGAGGATAATCATATCGTGATGAAGAAGTTTAAATTCGGGACAAACATTGTAAGCTCTGTTTCATTGTAAGCTCAGCGCGCTGAAATAAGTTATGAATTAAGTTTATATAACTCTGGAGAAAAATAGGTAATTCTAATCCCAAGGCAGTAAATTTACTTTTCCGGTAAACAGAAGTTTAAAAAATGACAACTTATTACTCTGGTAACAAGTTAAAGAAATGTTAGGGTGACTAAAATTAAAATATGTATTAAAAAATCTAGGTGTGAAAGTTCCTAAATCAAAAGGGAGTGTTATCCACACGTGGGTTAGTTATATGAATATTTTAATTTTCGTCAATTTAACGCACACACACACACACACACACACACACACTCACACACACACACATATATATATATATATATATATATATATATATATATATATATATATATATATATATATATATATATATTGTGTGTGTGTGTGTGTGTGTGTGTGTGTGTGTGTGTGTGTATGTATGTATATATATTATTTATATATATTTAGGAACCTCTTCCTCGTCTATGAAATTCTTATTTCTCGAGTGAATAAAACATCTCACCTTCCTCTTTTCTTCTATTCTTTTTGACGTTTAATGAGCCGTTTTTAAATCAGGAAGGAAGGCGCATTTTTCAGCCGAGACCGATGATTTTCCCGAATTCTTTGCGATTTATGAAGCACCTCAGTCTTAATTTAGTATTCATGGCCCATTTTATTTTCGCAGGTAGAATTTATTATAGGCGAGGGAATATCATGCTTCCGAAATCTAGATGATTTTATGCACCAGAAAACGTTTGAAATACTCGTAGAATATCTTAATGAAATGATTGTGGGTTTCCAGTTGTGAACATTTCTAAGAAATATTTTCAGTACTGAATTCACAAAGTTTTCTGGTTAGGAGGAGGAAAAACCGTAATAGCTGGAACCTTAGCCTCCGGCACCGATAGTTGACTTAAATATTCAATGACAAGTTACAAGATACTAAAGAAAACCAGTATCGTCTTATTTGGATTATGATTTTTTTTTTTATCTACGTGCTCGGAGAGAGAGAGAGAGAGAGAGAGAGAGAGAGAGAGAGCGAGAGAGAGAGAGAGAGAGAGAGAGAGAGAGAGAGAGAGAGAGCTGAACCCCATCACTTATTTGCAGAGAGAGAGAGAGAGAGAGAGAGAGAGAGAGAGAGAGAGAGAGAGAGAGAGAAGAGAGAGAGAGAGAGAGAAAGATAATTGAAGCCCAACAATGGCCTTCAATCTTTTGCCATGTCGACGAGCAAAAGAGATATTAGTTAAGATACATCTTAGTGCCTCTAAAACTGAAGGTTTAGGATGGGAGCGAACTTCACCAGGAAAACCAATGAGTTCATATCTCGTGTCGTGAAACCTTCGGTAACTTATGCACATACATCAGCCCTTGTATTCTGGCCAGTGGCATACAGTTACCGTCCCCATACCTGGGGACTTATTTTATGACGCATGGGCGAGATACGGCTTTTGATAGTTTTCTTTATATTATATATATATATATATATATATATATATATATATATATATATATATATATATATATATATATATATATATATATATATATCCTTTATGGGACATACAACTTAATCGAGTGCCAGTTATTTGTCTATATTTTATTGTATTTTTTTTTTGTAGGGGAGTATTTTTCCCCCCTCATGTTTTATTTTTATGAAAGTTAAAAATGAAATACCGTACTGTATGTTTAATTAGATATGAACGTGTTTCGAGTACTGCTTAGATTTATTCAATTATAACTTTCATAGATTAAAACTTCTTTTAGGACCATGAAAACATTAAGTCCAGGCCATATGCAAGTGTACAGATACTCAGTTGTTTTAACTCGCTAAGACAATAAGGAATGCATTTAGAGCACAATGCAGCATATTACCTGAAAAAAGAATAATACCAGGATAAGAATCCACTTTTCAGTTTTATCCTAGTTTATTTGTTTTGCAATAGGATCCATGACCTATCAGAAATAAATTTTTTTTGTTGCAATTATTGATAATCATGAAGGTGTAAAGTGTAAAAGACATGGAATGCTTCACTCATTTCTCCTATAATCACGGATAAGAACTTGGAACTTCAAAAATGATATGCATAAGCGGCTTCAAATGACGGGTTACCATATCATTAGTAAACAGTTCTACATTGCAGTAAAGATCTAAAACATTAATTTCATGTCTCAAATAATTACAAAGTAAATCATTCATCAACGCCAAGCGGTAACACCTCAAAGGTCTATATCGTATTCAAAAACTTTCGACCCCGATAAAGTACGCGGCGCAGTTATGTCCACTGATCCTGGAGAAGCCGTTTTATTACTTTTGACATGGGCGCCAAGAAGTTTTTACCTTAAGTTCATGATACATACTCAGAGTATTTTTGCATGTGGCAGCTACGAATTAAGTATGTCTTAATACTTCTGCCAAAAAGGAGCAATATGCTATTATCAGAGATATAAAAAGCAGGACAATTGTCTTAATTCATATATAGTTGTATTATGATATTGTACTCTAAATTTAGATTGCACTGTATGCAGCTCCAGTTATTATTTTTAACTTCAGACTGTTTTTCCCATTACACAAATCGAAACAGTTCTATGCAGGAAAAAAAAATATCAATTACTATGTCAACTCCCAGCTTGGTATTCGTACCTCTATTACTATAAAGTACAGTTATTTTCGTTGAGGTTATAAATAGCAGTTATATGTATATGTTCTTTTATCTATTATGATTCCCATAACCTCATGTTAGCGTTCAATAAGAGTATAAATGCAGGCAATTTGTCCGTGGCATAAAACGCAATTTCAGTCATTAAATCCATCACTTCTCAAAATTCGTAATTCACGTAAGCAGTAAATTTTGTGGGAATACCACTTCCATTATTTCTCAGTTACTCGAAATTATGCCTAGAATTGTCGTGCTCCTCTGACAGCAATTTACCTAATTGCGTTAGCGTTATAACTTTTATGAACCGAAACCGGCTGCTCACGCTGCCACTACTGGATAATGCACTTACAGTGTTGTTCATTTTTTAACTATTGCCTTCGCAAGCGAAAATAGGATTTTTTTTTTCTCTCACGTCTATTTGTCTTGCAATTTACTGAGAAAGGAGTAATGCGGTTTGTACAGTCCTTAACTCTTCTTCTTCTTCCTCCTATTATTATTATTATTATTATTATTATTATTATTATTATTATTATTATTATTATTATTATTATCGAAGTGGGAGAAGATGAGGAGAAAGAGGAAATTATTATTATTATTATTATTATTATTATTATTATTATTATTATTATTATTATTATTATTATTATTATTATTATTTATCCCAGTCTGTCCGGGGTAGTGATTTATAGCGTGGTGTTAATGTTTGCTTCCGTCTTCCTTAGGAATCCATCACTTTTTTTTACTACCTGTGCTGTTCTTAGTATGCATGAGTCCGGGCGCTACTTTGGCCTCCAGTTTAAAGAGATTTCTCTTTAGGGATTTAGGGATTGTGCTTATTGATCAGATGATTGTGGGCACTTCCTCTACTGGCATATCCCATAGCCTTCTCGATTCAGCGCACTTTTTTTATTATTTTCCTCTCCTTTTCTCCTCCACTCTTGTGTCATACATTACTACTGAAATGTTTGAATAATATTTTCCTTTTGATTATGTTGATCACAGTCAGATCTGGTCGACGCACTTGTATCAAACTGTCTGTCCTTGATACTGTAGTCCAAAGAACAATTTTACCAGCTCGTTTACTACTAATTGATTGATTCATGGTTGCTAAAACTAGCGTTACGACGTCGTTTTCTACAACTCCCCTCAGGTTGGTGTTCATACCAACTGTTGCTGCATGATTTCTGATATATTTTTTTTATACACAGAAACTTTTTATACTGGTTCTGTGCTGTCGCTAGACATTCGCTTGCCATGTGGTTTATGGTCTCTTCTTTTACGTTGTATTTCCTAAACTTGGACGAGATAGTGATGCGTCTATTGCTCTACAGTATATCTAACTACCTAACTATCCAAATATCCATATATATATATATATATATATATATATATATATATATATATATATATATATATATATATATATATATATATATATATATATATATATATATATATATATATATATACATATATATATATACATATATATATATATATATATATATATTTATATATATATATATATATTATGTGCGTGTGCCTGTGTATATTTGTGTGTATGTTAGCTTGTATGCGCCCGGCCAAGCAATGAACATGAGAATTGAGAACATGAGCCAGCTGCTTCACACACAACTTTCTTCTTCTTCTCTTCCCTTCTGTGCAATGAGAGATCGCTTGATCTTTTTTATGCCCACGTTTAGGAGAGCTCTATTTCAGCGAGAAACAAATAGAATCTTAGTAAATACAAGTTAAGGGAGTTCTGCTTCTTGCAAATGGTGTCAGAGGTATTTGCTTGAAACCTTCCGTTCCTTTTTGCTTGCAGGCTGTTTACATCGATCTGAACTCTTTACTCATTTATGGTATTTTATTTTCTCGAGGATTTATAGTTTTCTAATACATTGATGGTGTTAAGGTGTTAAGCAGTTTTATCTAGCAAAACCGATGAGTATAATGTATATGTATACACACACACACACACACACACACACACACACATATATATATATATATATATATATATATATAGAAATATATATATATATATATATATATATATATATATATATATATATATATATATATATATATATATATTCATGCGCATGTCTTCACAAAAGAAATTGTTGATTGCTTTTCATAAATTAAATCGTCTTTTCATCCCAGAAACGAGGAAAAAACATTTTACCCTTTCAAGTTTAAACTCTCTATCGTCATGACGGCAGGTGTTGGGAAATGGGTCATAAAATATTGACTTATGACCTCAAACTAGAGGCTCTAAATCCTTTCAGTAATTTTAGCAGAAGAGTCTCAGTAGACAAATGATGCTGTAAAAGCTCCTTTTGCAAATTGATTCTGCCGTTCTTGTTGGTTGTTCTTGATGTCCTTGGGAGGAGTTTTTGTGGAAACTACCTGGAAAACTCCTGATGGGTAACCTCCCTTAGGGGGATATATCCTTCAGTGGTGCACTGAAGGTGTTTTGCACTCTCCCTTCAGTCTCTAGCTGCACTCACTTTCTAGCATTTTCCCTTATCTCCATTCCACCGTCTTCAGTCTTGCTGTCCAACATCTCCAGCTCCCTCTTGTCACTGTTTCAAGCACTGAAAGCGCCCCATTTGTTGGGTTTGTGCAAATTTCCATAAATTAATTAGTCTCGATGGTAAGTTCCACAGATTAAAGCCATTTTTCAACAGAAGATATTGTAATTAGATCGAAATGTCGATTAAGCAAAAAATGTATACATTTTGACTTTTGCCGCGTTAAAGGTCGTTCTACTTTAAATACGCGTAGTACCTAAACATTAGTTTTGGAATTGACGTGTCACTTACTTACAGTTCCGTGTTAAGGTTAGCAAACGTTTCCATTTGAAAAAGGTTAATGAACATTACGCACCACTTTATATAAACAAGTTAACCTTTCCTCCGCACACCAGCCCTTCCCCCCCCCCAGAAAAAAGGAAAGAAATGGTCATAATAAAATCTATCTTCACGCCCTAGAAATAGCAGATTCGCATGCAATACGGCCCGCTTAAACTTTACATGACGTTGCAAAATGGAATTATAAACGTTAGCTCACATCTCAGATGCCACGCAAAATATTTCAGCTAAAAGGAAAGGCAGGTTAAAGAGAGAGGTAATGATAAGTGATTAAATATCTTTAAAGGAACATCTATGCAAAATATTAAGCGTGGTCGCAATTCCAGTCACGTTACTCGGCCCGGCACTATGTTAAGTAAAGCACAGGATGCAAAGTAATATTATACATGTTTTTTTAAACACTCATAAAAATTTAAGTGTTAATAAATGGAAAATAATATTAATTTTTCCGAATTAACCCACACAGTCTACCGAAAATAGAGAGCAGTATAGTATACTTGGCCCGGTTGCAAAATAACATGGATGCAGTGTCTAATATCCTGTGTTGCTAGGAAAATATATATTTAATGAAATTACAAATAAATTTTCGCAGTAATGTACTGGTAATAATAACAGAGACGAAAGAAGATAAGAAATCATCGGCCTCAAATCGTTTTTTTATTTATTTATTTATTTTTTTTTTTCGCGCCTTCAACACAAAACGACGGCATTTAAACTCTCGCCAATCAAGAGCCCCGTTACAGTGAACCACAGGCGTGATTTAAATGCCCTGATGGGGTTCCGAAGATTCAGGTGTCCGCTGTATAAATGGGGGGAGGGGTAGGGGTGATTTAAACCGTTCGTTCTCCGGGAAGAATATAAAAGTATTCATTCAAACTGAGCTGAGCTATTTGATTCAACGGAGTTTAAATGGCTCTCCCCTTTTCAAAGCTAGGGGCGGTGTTGCCATTTGGTAGTGAGTGATATTTTACTTAAATGTACTTTTAAGTATTTTTGAAATATTTTAATGAGATTTTATAGTTTAAAATAGCTTTTAAGCTTATGTTGGATTTAATATTGTTTAAGATATCTGATGAAAAGGTAACATACCATGTATGAGATATTTCATGTTTAATGTAAGTGTCTCTTGGCGTGAATTAGTTAGATCATAAGAAATGTAATATCAAAGATTTCTCTCTCTCTCTCTCTCTCTCAATCTCTCTCTCTCTCTCTCTCTCTCTCTCTCTCTCGTGCGCACATGAAGGTATACTCAGATGGGGGAAGGGGGAGCGAAGAGTGAAGGGGAGGGCGAAGGAAGGGGAAGGGAAGGAAGGGGGAGGGTAGAGGGAAGGGGAGGGAAGAGGGAAGGGGAGGGGAGGAGGAAGGGGAAGAGTAGGGTAGGGGAGAGGGAAGGGGGAGGGGGATGGCAGGTGCAGAGCAACTGAAACAAACGACAAAATGAATGACGTAATATGACGTCAGTCGTGTGAAATTAGTTACAATTTATTTTGTTTCTTTCCAAACGAAAATGAATTAAAACACCTTTTATTTTATCCAATTAAAAGGCAGTCTACAAAATACATTAATTGTTGTTACAAAACCTCAAAACAATCGAGCAAGAATAAAGCTAAAAGGTTATTGCTATTCACAAATTAAATATCTAAGAGTCACGCTCACTTCGCATGTAACATTTATGAGAATTAAAAAGATCAAGCTATTGTTGGCATGTATAATTCATCTGGACATGTATAATTCATCTTTAACGTGCATATTTCATCTAGAGATAAATACTATGATATCCGTGTTTCCGTTTTAAACAGAGCTTTCACTTGAACGCTCACATTTCTCTCTAGGCATAAAAAATTCAGGGATAGAATATTTTATACATTGTTAAGGATATTTTATATTGTTTCAAGATTTCCTAACGCCTTGATATTGGTGATATCAGATATCAGTGAGAATTTCACGTGTCCTGTATTTTGAGTAAAAAAATATGTAAACGTGAAAACAATGTAAATGAGAAAATTACGAGCAATACCAAAATGCTTGCATAATAAATTTTATTAAAATCTAAGAAAACAAATGTTTTGATATATTTGACCTGAGATACTGAAAAATAGGTTAAGGTGTAAATTCCTAGTCCATTTCATTCAGCTTCCGAATTCTAGAGACCACTGACCTCTAGGATAAACGTGGCAGCCATGGTTTTGGTTGTAATTGACCTCTGACCCCATAAACACTTCAAAGTTACTTAATGGAAAATAATCAGGAACCCACAAGGAGTCAGCCAATCAAATTTTATTAATAATAATAATAATAATAATAATAATAATAATAATAATAATAATAATAATAATAATAATAATAATAATAATACTATTCATCATGGTCGAATGTTAATGATGTAAATTTGCACGATTCAGTAACCAACAAGTCATGAAGTATGATTATATTTTGACCTGGCATTCTGTCTAGAGAAACCGCGGGTTTATTTACTTGACATTGTAAACATTATTGTTTAGTAAGGTTGCCATACTTTGGCAAGATTAACGAAATAAAAAAAAATATACACATCGCACTTTTATCAAGGTATTACCGAAAGTAAGATTAATTTGTATGATTTAAAGTAAGCATATTATTAAGACAAACAAGTATCCCAATAATATGCGTTTGTTATTATTATTATTATTATTATTATTATTATTATTATTATTATTATTATTATTATTATTTCATCGTATTTCGAAATAGTTTTGGGTATATCTGACAGAAATATAGCATCTTTTTCGACAAGAGAGAAATAGGCAAACGAGAACGAAGACGAACATTATCTTTCTACGCTTTGAAATTCATATTGGCGCCCAAAATGCGCCTATATAAACCTTACTGCTCCCGTTTTATGCGTAAGCAGCTCCCAATACGATGGATATTACTGCAGCGTAAAACAGCCCCTTTACAATCTCTAAGTACGTTGTAAGTAGGGTCACAAAATACCAGTAAACGGTGATTGTTTTTACATTCCCCAGTAGCTTACTTCGCTGAAACAGAAAGTGTTTTTTTTTTTTCTTTTTACGCTTCTCAGAGTCAAACAATGTGACAATGACAAATGAGGATTTTAAGCACAGTTTGAGCGGTCATATCAGGGATATTTCTCCTGTGCCTATGAGCATTTCAATATCGTCTTTAATTTTTACCCTTCCCCCCAAAAATACAATCTTACCAATAGATTTTTGCGTCATGTCAGACATTTGGTATTTTATTGATAATAAGTCTTTCCTCTTTCTGTCAACAGTAGAACTAAGTGCAGTTAGAACCATAAATAGGTTATTACAGTTTTCCTCTCAGTTTTATAAGATTTTTTGTAATGCATGTGGAAGTTTCAAAAACGAAGGAAAATACACCAAGCATTATGTTTTTCCCCCCTCCTGAAATGATTAAGGCTAGCATGAATAATGAGGATTATTCTGTCTTGTTCATTCGACGATAATAGTCATCGAGTAACGTCAGGCCTACTCTCTCTCAGTGTGGAAATGCCATTTCAAAGAGACACAAGATTATGTGGACAATGTTTATACCCTTTTAATATATTCGTGGGTATATACATCCCCGTAGCCAACAGATCTCTGATACCAATAAATGCCAACAGTTGTTGGTCGAAGAAAACTCGGCAAGAGTTGGCCGTGGAAATTTTTTAAGCGTAAGATTGCAGTAACATTTGCCGCGATAATTCTCCACTCAATCCTCCAAACATAACGCCAGCAGGCACCCGATTATCATAAAAGCAACAAGCTGCTCACTCGAGTCAGGAACAAGCCTTGTTGGCAGCAACGAGTTTAGTATTCTGCGTATTCCGACCAGGACGTCAGTCAACAGAACCGTTGGGTAAAATTACGGAAAGCTGTGAATTAGAATGAATAACCAAATTAGTGAGCGAGATTTCATCATTAATATTCCGATGCCCACACTAATTAATGTATTTCACAGAATTTATCATGCGAAACATTTTTACACAATTTTAACATATTTAGCCTGTTTCAGTGATATATTTAAAAAGTGTCCTACATTACAATATTATACATCATAAAGGGAAAGTATCAGGTAAAGTGATAACAGGATACGTGGTGACTTTTATGTGGTATGTACAGTTTATAATTTCATGCTTATGTGAAGTCTCTTTTGAAGAGATCGAATGTTTTTATGACTGATACCAGAAAGAATAGGAATACTTGAAATTCTTTTGTGCTGATAACTACTGTATATAAGTTTAGCTTGGCAAGATTCTTATAGCAATTTCAAATCTAACACCACCATACCCTACTATATTTTCATACTGAGATTGGGGTGAAAGGATATTTAGATAAGGAAATATGTAAATTATCTTAAGAAATAACAACCCCTTTACACTGCAACTTTTATATTTATTTTTTATTGTATTTTTGAAGTCTACAGTCAAGATAATTTAATGTCCATTTTCAAACTATTTAATTTCCATGCATTAGAACGACGAGGTTTGATCTACTGTGCACAGAATTGTCATCCCTGTACCTCCCTTGAAAAGAAGTTTCTAGAAGGCAAAAGCTATCAGATGGAATGAAATAACATGCCAAAATTCCTGGGAACACTATCATTAAAACCTCTCACTATATTAAGGCGCTTTAGCATTAGGTCTTTTATAAAAGGTGTTTTTCTCTTATTGGATTTAAAATCTAATCAAACAGTATATACTCCAGGCATAGAATGAAAATAAAGTGCCTGTTGATGTTCTATGAAATATTAGTTGAGCAAACAGTGGCATTTTCTATTTTCCTTTGTGAGGAAAACCACATCGAACTATGCACTTATTCTCTTAATTTGGTTTTCCTCGGCTCAAAATAAGCAACTCACTGGATC
>JANJGK010000017.1:15583299-15585799 GCA_039081455.1 Macrobrachium rosenbergii | reverse complement strand
ATTTGTGTTTCTCAAAATAATGATTGCCGCTCTGTAAATAACCTACAAAAATAGGCTGTAAGATGCATTCAATTGTACTTGTATTTAATAATACATCAAGAAAGAATAGATAACGTGGCGATTGCTATAATAAAAGTGAAGCAGCGTTTATGAAGACTTCCTTATGCCCTAGGATATTATAACTTTGGTTTTTTTGAAGATTTTAAGAAAAGGTGTGATTAGAAATGCCTTTTTAAAGTGCCTCTCCTAATTTTCTAAAAATTAAATCGGTGATTTTTATGGATATATTATTAAGAGAGTAGTTATTTATTTTGAACATCAACGATTACAATAAGGTATCCTAAAGAACATACTTCCTGCACGGACACGTATTCTTCAAGTATTATAACAGATACCACTAACCCTGTTGCTCATTTGATTCTCGTGACGTCAATGAAACAAGAGAAAAAAAGTAGGAAATGAAGCGAAGAGGGGAGACCCTGAAAGAAGCTACGAAAAAGAGACGAGTGCTGGGGAACGAAATGGAAAGCCTCAGTCACAATTTCCACTGGACAGGGATTATGAAACTCGATAGTCATAAATGAGACGGGGGAAAAACAATACCAGTTAATTCGATTGGCTAGCGATTTAGCAAGGTTTCCTCAGGTCACAGGAGTGAGGGGGGACCTAAAACCTGTTATGTGAAGGAGGAGAGTTGATACACAACTTTTCTATCGCACTCGGTAACAATGAAAATTAAGTTCTGGGAAAGTATTTTTCATTCCTGACACGGTATTAAATCTAGGCACAATTTCAGAGCGTAACCAACCTGCTGTCTGTAACGGTAGCAAGAGACAGGCTAAAGCATTTAACAGGCCGTAGAATCGAGATTAATGGACTCTTTCATTAAAATAATATGGGTCTGTTTTTATTTATTTTACAAACAGACCTTAAATATCAACAGCAGATATCACCGAAGCCATCTCTGATTGTTGGGGGCTCACGCTGTAACCAATCACTTGAGGATAAAGTTCACATGCACTGGCCAATCAGAATTTAAAAAACCAGACTCAGTGATATCACTATGGAAATTTACCATCTGCTCAAGGAAATGAGTAACACAAGGTGTTCTTTTTTTTCAATTTCTTAAGCTGGAACGCTCTACAACGAATTCTAACTCAGTCTACGTTATAAATAAGCTTTAGCCACGTTCTCAGATTTTATTTCCTTGATCGCCTTCATGATTTCCATCCTACAGTACATCCCTTGATTTTCTAATCGAACTACGCTAGTTCCTTGTAATTAGCTCATTTCATTTCAGAGCCTCTGTGTCTGGACTAATGAATATTTCTTACTCGACTTTATCTTTTATTTTGATGTTCGTTTGTCGTCTGTCATATTCCGCTGAATATTTCGTAATCTTTCCAGACTCTAGTTTTATCATAATACAAGATAGAATTCAATAATGATGAGCAGGTTTTATAAGGAATAATTTAGCAGGGTTGGTTCAGACTTTTAAATAAATTGTCATTCCACTTATTACTCTTTAATTTCCTTAGCATTCATGTGTAAGCAGCATTGTTTAATAATCAATAGTATTTGATTTCATTCCATCTTTTACGTAAAGTATTTTAATTTTCCATAGTTCTTAATTACTTTTTGAGTATAAAGGTAGTCTGTCTTCCACAATTCTATTGACTATATGGTACTATATCAATACGAGAACTGATCAATAAAATTTGTGATGTTAATATATCTATTTGTAGAAATAACGCGATGTAAGTCAGCAAATTTGTCTTATCGTAATTTACTGGGAAAATTTCCTTAACGAAATGTTGGTTCATAGTTCGGTACACGGCAGCCGGGCAAATAATAAACCTTTCAATCCTGTATAGCCCGCTGACTGGGAAATAACACTTTTTATTTCAAATACATACGACATGAAATGCCACAGAGTAAATTAAACACAGATTTGAGTTAATACATCAGATCCATTTCGATTTAGGTGTCTTTTTTCTTTTATTCTATCTTATTTTCTTTGGTTTTGCATATTCCAGTTTTGTATAATATATGATACCTAAGTCGCTAAATGCATTTGAAGAAAGACCCTTTCTAAGCAAGATTCAAAGAACGAATTTCTTATGGATGCCTTATGTATTTTCTTTTATATATTTGTAAGGCATTAAGATTACTTTGAGGTGATATATCAGATGGTTGAATAAATTTATCATTTTAGTATCAAATGTCCCCAAAACTGAAAAAGCAAAATTTAAGGATTTTCATAACTTGAAGGAATAGTATAAAATCATAAAAAAATCTCTAATTTATCCGAGATGACAAACAATCTGGAATTCTAAAAAAAAAAAACGAAATGAAATGACATATGAAATCTAAATAGAAATATGATGTAATTTTTTTTTATATGTCAAGTTCACGCTCCGATAACAAATGAACGGAACTCATGCAGTCAGTTTATTGGGGACATTTGCAACCGAGAATTGGGGGAACCTTTCAAAGGGTA
>JANJGK010000017.1:15525799-15578299 GCA_039081455.1 Macrobrachium rosenbergii | reverse complement strand
CATTTATTTATGCAAATAAAAAGGCACATCAGAAAAAAAATTAGCATTAAAAGTACACATTTATTTTACCTATTTGAAGAAATTGTTATAACCACAATACCCTCGTGACTTCTCGATTTCTTTACACATTTTGGATACACTTGTCACTACAGTAAAAAGCCACTTGGTTCTTCGGTATAACGGGTTGAGGTTCGAATCCTGCCACGAGCCTCAGAACTTCTGCTTTTATTTCTTCAGTTGGCTTTCTATTGGTAAGCGCACCCAAAAAGTGCTATTACAATTACATACCTTTGTGAGGTAATTTGAATGCATTTTAGTCTGCTTCGGCAATTTTGTGTGGGCCATCTTATAACGATAATGATAGAAAAATAAAGACTGAGAGAGAGAGAGAGAGAGAGAGAGAGAGAGAGAGAGAGAGAGAGAGAGAGAGAGAGAGAGAGAGAGAGAGAGAGAGAAGTTCAAGGGTTAAAAAGGAAATCATAAGACAAGTGTCTCCTGAGGCATCAGCTCCTTCCTAGCTACTCGACCTTTGGGAAAACGTATTTTCAGTTTCGCATTTTACTGTTATTTCAGACTTGCTGTTTTTATATATTTATTTATTTTTTTTTTCATCAACTTCTGCCTTGAAGGACTCAAGTTTACACTGAACATTTCTGAATAACAGATTTACTCAGTTTTTTTTCTAGGTGTACCACCACTTCTCAGAATGTAAAGAAAATTATTATTATTATTATTATTATTATTATTATTATTATTATTATTATTATTATTATTATTATTATTATTATTATTATTATTATTATTCGAGTAAATCTTATATTGAGTCTTCTCAGTTGTCCGTATAATTCTTTTCTCTTCTACGATACTATTGGAGAGAAAAGAATCATCCGAAAACTTGACAAAACTCAATATGAAAGTAACTCGAATGAGGATATTTTGCAATTAGAACCTCGAAGATGCAATGCTTTACTAACTTCATACACCTCACCTTGTACTTTACTTATTTTCTTTCGATTTATTTATCAGTCTATCAATTTATCTTTTTTTTTTCCAATAACTGATCTGTTCTTTCTGTTTTTCGTATTATCTTATGTAAACTCTTTGAAATGAACACCACTTTCTTTGGAAGCTTAAATTTCAAGTCAGTGAATAAGGGTTTATCTTCTGAATAATAATAATAATAATAATAATAATAATAATAATAATAATAATAATAATAATAATAATAATAATAATTGCTATATGAAAGACGAGACCATAAGTCACATAGCAAGCGAATGTCCGGCGCTTGCACAGATCCAGTACAAAAAGGGACATGATTCAGTAGCAAAAGCCCCCCACCGGAGCCTGTTCAAGAAACGCCAGCTAGTTTGCAGTAATGAGTGGTACGAACACCATCCTGAGTGAACGATAGAAAACGATCAGGCAAAGATCCTCTGGGACCATGGTACCAGAACAGATAGGGTGATACGTGCCAATAGACCGGACTTGACGCTGATTGACAAAATCAAAAAGAAAGTATCACTCACTGATGATGCATTACCATGGGACACCAGAGTAATGAGAAAGAAAGAGAAAAATTTGTTAAGTATCAAGACATGAAAATAGAAATAAGGACATGGGATATGCCAGTGGATATTGTACCCATAATCATAGGAACACTAGGCACGATCCCAAGATCCCTGAAAAGGAACCTGGAAAAACTAGATGCCGAAGTAGCTCCAGGACTCATGCAGAAAAGTGTGCTGCTAGAAACAGCGCACATAGTGAGAAAAGTGATGGACTCCTAAGGAGGCAGGATGCAACCCGGGACCCCACACTATAAATACCACCCAGTCGAATAGGATGATTGAGGTAGACAAAAAATAATAAAAATAATAATGCAGCCATCTTATTTAACAGGACATGTTTAAGGGAGGGTCTACTTCCTTTTTATATTATTATTATTATTATTATTATTATTATTATTATTATTATTATTATTATTATTATTATTATTATTATTGTTATTATTATTATTATTATTATTATTATATTTGTCATTTCTAGAAAAAAACTCTTCTGTATTTCTTGAATAATTTTATTTTAAGACAATTTGTCTTTAAGGGTAACCAAGCTTCTTATTAAATTTTCCATTCATAATTTATAATTCTTGGAGGAAAAATAAATCTTATTACGTCACATTTAATGGGCTTCTGTGACTCGATCTTCAAAGGGTGCTGCAAATACAGAAACGCTCTTGATTAATTCCATTCAAGAAACCTGATTTAGTTCCAGGGTCATTTTATGGGCTTCAGTTAGACATGAAACAACGAAGTTTCCTCTATCTGACTCTGTTGCCTCTGCTGCCAGGTGCTTCGAATGCAGTTTTCAGTATTTTATATCCATCAGGAAAATACTTTAATACGTCTAGCTTAAGCTGAAAAATATAACAAAAATTCCTTGACTGTTACTTTTATATATACAATTAAAATATCATTAATTGTAGCCTCACTTCTGTTTTTGGGTATTTAATTGTGTTAAAAGAAAAAATCTGAAAAATTAATTTAAATTTTTTGGGGTATAATTAAATTTCAGGGTACTTCATATAACCTGCTTCTAAAAGAGTTTAGAAGTAATAAGGATCTTATACCCAACCAAATCTCTCTGGGGAGGTAGTTTTCAGTCTTGTTTCTGTCATATGACGGAATATCAAATGAACTTAGTCGCTGGAAGGCTTCTTTGGGCGAATAATCTCATAAACATGTTGAAAACACTACTGGAAGTGTCAGGTGTAATTGTTCCATCTAAAATTAAGTTTGCTTTACTTTTATTGCCTTATTGCATTTTCATTATCGGGGAAATAATAATAATAATAATAATAATAATAATAATAATAATAATAATAATAATACTAATAATAATAATAATAATAGTTATTATTATTATTATTATTATTATTATTATTATTATTATTATTAATAAATACCATTTTCTGTTAATTTTTTTTATTTCACAGAACCTTGAAGCTTGAAATCGAATTTTTCCATACGGGTTCTTCAAGTCGTGACAAACAAGTTTACAGACATCCAATAAATTGCTCTTGGAGGATAAAATAAGCAGTATACAGTTTTATTATGTATAATAATCATTCAATATTAATTTGAGTAGCCTTTTTTTTTTCACTGGTATCTAACCCTGCTCAATCTAACTGCTAAATACGAAAGATTTTGACAAATATTCTTTCTGTCATGTTTTGGAATTCATGGCAGAGACAGGTTTGCGAATGCGTCTTTTTCATGTGATTTAAAAGTAATTCACTTCATAAAACAAGATCTCAAAGAAAGCATTAGATCTGGATATTTTTTCAACAGGTCTGGATTATGTTTTTTTTTTTCTTACCAATTCTAACGAGGTATCCGATGAAATACCATTCTCTCTCTCTCTCTCTCTCTCTCTCTCTCTCTCTCTCTCTCTCTCTCTCTCTCTCTCTCTCTCTCTCTCTCTCTGATGGTAAGAACAGCACAATTACAATTCAAGGTCGTTTACTTTCAGGAGAACCATTTGTCTCCATTCAAGGACTAATTCCGTCTCTAATTTGTATTCTGCCGCAGACAAATGAAACGAGAAGACATTTCTATTTTCAGGACACTTTTCCCCTTTCAGGGGGGGTTCTTGGCTCTTCCTTGCCACGTTATTGACTAACAAATGAACTTTGCCTTCTCTCCCTAGATATGAGTCTGACGATTTACTCCGGGTTCCTGCCCTCGAATGTTTGGAATTAAAACGCAATAGGGTGTTTATGTTTACTTACACTATTTTATTTACAATTCAAAGTTTATTTTGACAAGTATTTTTATTTGCTGTTGTATTTATTATTATTATTATTATTATTATTATTATTATTATTATTATTATTATTATTATTATTATTCTGTTGAATGAAATGGCAGCGCCAGTCAGATTGATACTGATTCTTCTTAGTGCCAGTACAATTCTTTTTTATTCAGTACCAGTGCTAGACAAGAGCTGACCAATGTTCGTATGGCTGAGAGAAATGGTACAAAAGCAGAGGTTCAGTACTTTTATTTTGCATAGAACAGGAAGGAAGTGAAAGACGAAGAGAAGTTTCCGTAGAGGTTCCTGATGGGAGGCCATCCGTCAGAAGAATTTCAAAGGTCGTCCGGGAGCAAACACTTCTGATTTGGTCTTACAGCGACCACTTGTTAGTGTCTGTGTTCAAGGCCAGACTCCGTCTAAGCATATGAAGTCGTGGTAAATGACTCGAGATAAATTATAGATATTTTTAAGTAGATAATCAGCATCATCATTAGCCTTGGTTGCCGCCACATACAAATGTGACTATCTTATTCGAACAGAGTCACAAATAAATTACTGATACAAACATCCGTGCGTGTGTATAATTACCACACTCATTGTAGACTGTAGGGTCACAAATTGGTCCAAAGATCGGCCATACTCAGAATAACATCTGGATTTCCTCTAATTTTTAGGGCGCTCCCCGATTTTTGGGGGTCCCAATTTTTTTAATTTTCTGGAAAACTCACTACAAAATTAGGATTATGACACACATACTCCATCTAATCCTGCTTACTGGTCCCACTTCCCTAATTAATCCCCCCCCCCCCCCCCCGCTCTCCCTGTCGCTGTCTGTCTGCCAGTCTGTCTCTGCCTTCTTCATACAAGACCCTGGCGTATACCTACTTCGCGAACCCGATTTCCACCAACTATTGCAGTTTTTTTCATGTTACTTTTTTAAATTCTATTGCTGGGTTAATAGTTTCAGGTGTCACTATCTCTAATATGAGTATGACACACTATCCTCCTCACTTATGAATATTTATTTTTAGGACATGTCAGAAGTCGTAAATTCATGGTTGAATGGTTGCAATGGTCTATGAATGATTTACCTCATTATTAGCTGTGTGGATACATTTCTTCACGTAGGACCAAGGTGTGTGAGACCGGTTATTGATGCGTTGGCTTCTCCCTCTGCCTAGGACGGCCTTTCACTCTGTGTATCCGTTGGATGGGTGTCCGATATTCAAATCCCTTTCTGTAGGGGAAATTATATTGTTGAGCATTTATTATGATGAGTCGGTACTTAACGGGTATTGTCGCCATAGTAGATGGTCTATGGACGTAAATGAACAAGATGAGAATATTCTTTACATTTCTATCATCTGTTTGTTAATGGCTTTCGACACACCCACAATGCTTTCGTACTAATATATCGTTTATGTACTTTGTATAAGACAGTTTTCGCGTGTTCATTGTTAACTGAGTTTACTAAAGGAATGTCAGAAGGAAAAGGATATGGCTACATATATACCTATATATATGTTATGACCCTATACTCAGGTCAGATAAGGTCATAAGGTCATAATCTCTTGCTGTATCTGTTTTAAGAACAGCGCCGTGACATCTTACTTCCCCAAGATTCTCCGGTAGCAAATGGCCGGCCCTGAGTCAGCACATTTTTTCTCTCCCGTCAATTACTCTCAGTGAATCTACCCTCAAACAAAGACCTACTGGAGTTAAACACTGAGGTGCAAAACTAGACTTTATTTGCAAATTTAATGCGTGTGTGTGCATGTGTGTGCGTGCGTGTATGTGTTTGCGTGCATGTATATGTATACTGGTGCCGCCCAGTTTCCTCTCTTCTTATATAATTTTTTTATTATTATTAAATTTTTTTACATGAGTTTTCTTCTTTATCTGGTTCCATTTCTGGTAATTTCAACTTTTATTTTTATTCCTACTCCCCTCTTCTACCTCTATATTTCGTAGTTTATTAGATAATTTAAGTAACTACGTATCAGTGCACATACATTCCCACATAGTGTTCATAACCATTCATATGCATGTTAAAAACCAATAACAACGACTTCTAAAGGGATATCATCTGAAAACTGGTTCTCTTCCCACCAGCTAATGGGGAATTATTTACGAAGACGTCTTGCCAAAAATCAAAGCTTTCAGCCAATGAAAGGGAGCGACAGAAAAGTTAATGGCGCGGGCCACTGATTGGCCAGAGGAATTCCTACCATGACACTGGAAGGAAGGCTCTCAGAGTCTCAGTGTGGTTCTAGACACGAAGACGGATCGGCTTGGCACACAAGAGCTTATACAAAGTGACGAAAAGGACTCTGGTAAGAACAATTTATTTTCTTACGTATTTGAGGGTATTCTTCAGTATGTAGACGTTGGAGGTTTGAATAAGCATTGGAAATCTTAAGTGTTATGGAACGAAGTATAGTGTGGTAAATGAATCAAGCATTTGCATTTCCGAAAAATATTTGTAGATTGTGTGCCATTCAAAACCTCTCTTTTCAAGTTTTCCCCCAAAATCTGGACCAGCTAATGATAGGTATGGTCCAGAGTCGATAACAGACCTTTCATTGTACGGGTGGATAAGTGAGGAAGGACGAGGGGCTTGGTGTGGACCTCTGGACACAGAGTAATCAATTGTCCTTTCCAATCTCATGCTAGGATAATAATTCTTTGTATGCAGTGTGCAAAGAGCCAGTGACCTAGATTAAACATGCTTTAACTTCCTAAACTGTAAAGTGCAATTTGAAGGCCCCATGGCTTTAACAACACTTAGTGCAACTTGCAGCAACCCACAAAGTTGCAATATTGGTTTCGTCAACAGAGGCATCATTTTGAGAAATTATATGATTATGTTTGTTTTTATTCGTCCATATTTAAAAACGTGCGACATTAATTATCTTACAACCACCTGCCAGCAAAGTTCACCTCCCGTAGTTACGTAGTGACTTGACAGTTAGCCGGAAGTGAGATTGTTCGTCGGTCAGGTGCACTAGTTACCTGCCTTGCTCGCGGCGAGGTCGACATATTTGTTGTTAATGGCTAAAATCCTTAGCAGTTTATGAAAATTCTACTTATTCGGTGCTATTCAATCCGTAGGTGCTTCTGGGTAGCAAATGTGTTTGTTCTTTTATATTGTATTTCATTTCGTATTGGCTGAATTGGTGTCAAGTGTTCAAACAGTGAAATATTGTCACGTAAACAACTGGGTATCTAGGGCATTGTCCTGTGATTATTATAGGTATTCCTGACCAATACGGTTAATGTACCTTTATGTATATATTGCCTTTGGCTTGGATTATGTAAGTAAATGGGTTA
The DNA here is from genome assembly GCA_039081455.1 of Macrobrachium rosenbergii. Classification (NCBI taxonomy): domain Eukaryota; kingdom Metazoa; phylum Arthropoda; class Malacostraca; order Decapoda; family Palaemonidae; genus Macrobrachium; species Macrobrachium rosenbergii. The sequence goes on along the minus strand of JANJGK010000017.1, from coordinate 15,571,150 downwards.
CCTGAATATTACTGTACGGAGACATTGACCAAGAAAAAAGGCTTTAGATGACTGATGACAGATCGAAATGGATATCCGCCCACATCTTGCGTTGGCAGAATATATGTAAATGGCAGCGTTTTAAGCACCACTGCATTAACCTGCATTCCTCGTAGGCACGCAGGGTGGGGGGCTACCCGAGAACGTTGGAAAATTAGAGTATTTCTGTAAATCTGAGGTTACGAGCAAGTTTGGTTTGAAATAACTAAACCACATTACTTGGCAGCATCATAAATTTTGTAATTTTATGACCCTCTCTAAAACTGTTGTCTGTTCTTGAACACTTCCTACTTGACATCTTTAGTAAAAAAAAATTCCTATTGATTTCTGTTGCAGGAAATAATGCGTAACTTAAACATACAGTAAATGAAATATTGAACTAAGCTAGAAGTAAATTTGTCATTTGAAAGCTGTGAAATCCTGAAGCTACACAGTTAAATCCTTAGGACCTTTTTTTCCCAGGCAATGAATGGTATTTGTTGAAATTAACCATTACACCTCATTTAAGCTTAAGCGATAGAAAGTGAACTGACTAAATAGTCTTCCACCTGGGATGATGTCATTTAACAAAAAAACATCTTTTATCTTTCCTGCGATTTCAAATTCTTATGGCAACTGACATTATAAATGAACTCTTCATTTCGTAGCAGTCTAAAATGACAACACTTTGAATGTTAGTGCCATTTAAGCTTTTATATATTTTATGATTATTATTTTAGTAAGACGCTTTAAAAAGAAAAAGAAATGAGGGTTTACAAGGAAATTAGTGTTTTGCGTCAGCTTATCGTCAGTTGCTTTGTCAGTAAATCTGGTGGGAAAGGGACGAGGGATAGAGCTATGGGTGGAAGTTAGTGGAAGGTACGGGGCAGTAAAATGTAGTTCTTTTTAATTTAATATTATACTGAGCCTGCTGTACGAAGCGTGTGGCAAAGTAAATGACTTTGTGATATTGGCTGTTCATATATGGTAGGTTTTCAGTTGTTGATTGAAAGTACTGTGATATTAGCTGCCTTGGCCTTCTTACTAGCTATTTTATATCGAAGTTAAAAGATCCATAGGTCTATATAATACCAAAAGGAAATATGCTTAAACAGATAATTACCATTGCCGTACCGATTAATTTCAAAATTGGAAGTGCCATTATGAGCTTGGTATCAGTTACTGATAAATGGTTAAGTAACTTCACATGAACATAGCGGCTTTAGTTTTTTTTAGTAATTTAAGGGAAATACTTGACAGTCCTGGATTAAGCACAAACTTTTTCACATGATTCAAGTCTAAACTGGAAAACTTTCGTATAGGTGTTATGAATCATGAAGCTTGCATGGGCAGAATGTGTCATTGATGGCCAGAGTATATATAATGGTAAATGTTTTGAAAAATGCTTCAAATATTCTCAGGTACCAAATCTTGTGCCTGATCTAATATTAGTGCATTTCTCGGCCAGGCTTAGCTGGAAGCTTCAGATCACCTGTGAGGAAAACAGTTTTCCACACTGTACCTATTGGTCAGCTATGGAAGTACCTTCAGATGTCAGTGATTGAGGTGGTTTTATTTGAATACGAAATGTTGCAGTATATTAACATTAAATACATTAAATATCTGAAATAAACGCTACTAAATAACAAAAACTTTACAAAAGCAGTTCATGAAGGAAATACCACATTCCCACCATTCTTTAAGAATTTGTCAATGTGCAACATATTCTGATCAATCAGGTAAATTCACGATCGTGTTTAATATCAGAAAATGGTAACTGATGATAATTGCCGGTTGAATTAGGCTTAACTGAAGGGTATTAAAGTATTTCTTATTTCAGGAAGAATAGACTTAAAACCTGTGCTGACGTAAATGTTAAAAATGGCCCAGTTCTTTACTCTAGTTTAACATACCACAAATAGTGATTTTCGTCTCCCCAAAGTTCTATAACTTGAGGAATTATAAGGTCCACTTTCTTTTTAACCTGAGACTTGTTCTTCTGTAATTATCATTTGTACATAACTTTTTCCCTAATAAGTGACTAATATAGATCCTTTTTTTTTTATTACAGAAAGGCATTGCTTCAAGGACTACGTCCGTTTCGAGTCAAGTCGTTTCAGAATATCCTTAAAGACGATTCGATGCAACCCACCGTCTTTCGAATTGTCCAAGTCATTAGTTACTTAACAAAACAGATAAGAAACGTATTAGATATGACTACTGACGCCAAATCCTGACACAGTATTTTTTAAAAAATCAGTAAAGCCAATCCCTGGACAGAGAGATACGAAATGTCCTCCAGTAAAGCAAAATATGCTACGCGGTCTGTCGCTGTAAGAGTAGTTTTGAAAATAATCTGTTTGTGAGACATTCTACTCTGGCGTATAAATTGCCGCCAGTTAACTTTTAGGGACCGTTAGGCTAAGCGTGATAATTTAGTGCTTTGTTACTTGTCAATTAGCATGTCGAAATTAGCATGTGAGTCAAATATAGCCATGGAAATTTAGGTTTCTAAAATCAGCGTGTTAGGCTAAGCTATTGTTATTATAATAGAACCACGGAATTATCTAGTACAGTATATAATGACAGCTGTAAAACATGTTACTTATTTACGTAAACTTCGATGTAGCTGTACAAAATAAAATTTTGTATGTGTTGTTTGAGCGCCAATAAATGTAACGCAACTGCGGCCATTTTGATTAAAGAAACTCGTAATCGTTTGAAGAGGTAAATTTTAGTGTTTGTCATTTTTGTGGAAACGAAGTGGGTTGTATCGAATCGCTTCATAGATGAACTGAAACGATTAAGTTTTTACCAAAACGACGGGTTGAGGAACCAGGAACCGCTCAAGTATTAAAATATGTAAACTAACAACGAGATTGGAAGCTATTCAACGTTATGACAGGGCAGGTGTCGACATATGACCTCGGTAAGTTTTTTTCCATCTGATCATTCCATAAAAGACAGGCACTTAGATCCAGGTATCTCAATTCACTACCTAGACACCCTGCATTATTTGTCGAGATTTTGAGCCTCCAAGTACTATATAAGGTCTAACAGTGTCGACATATGACCTCGGTAAGTATTTTTTCCATCTGATCATTCCATGAAAGACAGGCACTTAGATCCAGGTATCTCAGTTCACTACCTAGACACCCTGCATTATTTGTCGAGATTTTTAGCCTCCAAATACTAGATAAGGCCTAACCCCCTGTTAGTGTTGGGTTAAGCCCTTTGTTGGCCGAGTCGGTTGAGCTTCAGACTGTCACACGATGGGCCGGAGTTCAATTCCCGCGGCCGGCTGATGAAGAGTTAGAGGAATTTATTTCTGGTGATAGAAATTCATTTCTCGCTATAATGTGGTTCGGATTCCACAATAAACTGTAGGTCCCGTTGCTAAGTAACCAATTGGTTCTTAGCCACGTAAAATAAGTCTAATCCTTCGGGCCAGCCCTAGGAGAGCTGTTGATCAGCTCAGTGGTCTGGTAAAACTAAGGTATACTTTTTTTTTAGTGTTGGGTTACAGTCAACTAACACTGGACTAATAGAATCTCTTTGTTTCTTAGGTCTGTGGGGCGTTTTGATTGACTGATTGAACACGTCCGATCCACGACAAAGCAGTTTGAAGTTTAGATTTGGTACAATATCATCACGTGTCTAATTTTTGTTGAATGGTAAGGAAGTGTGTATCACTTTTATTTTACCTACGCAGTGCCCAAAAAAATATGGCGCATGTACAGTGTATCAGAAGATACCTATATGCAAACGAATATAATTAATTTTGTTGTTGGTTCGTCTAGTTTCCAGTAAAGTGGAGGATGTATCCATGATAAAAGCTTGAGACTCCACAAGGCAATACGCAGTGATCGGTAGAATGAATCCTTTAAGTTTTCATGGGCGAGATGGGAATAGGTTGTCTTTTTACCTTTCGATATTTCTGCCAAAATGCTGGTTTCCTCAGATTTTTTTAGTAAAAAAAGGGAAGGTCGAATTTTTGACTTATGGGTCTAATGAATAATTTGGAAAGAATGAATGCAGTAACCAGTTTTGTTCGGGAACTGGAAAGATAATGTTAATATGCTGTGCGCCTGGCAAGACTTTTTTTTCAAAGTTTTTTATACCTTCGAAGTAACAAGTTTTTGCTTAACGCTATGATGCAGTAATCGTATTGAGAACTATAATTAATTAAGTCTGTTGATAAGAGTGATATCTGGATTGTTTAACATTTAATTCAAAGTCTCATTTGCCCGGAATGTTAATTAGTTAGTGTTCTTGACTTTGCAGCACTCGTACAAATGACATTTCAGGCTGCCTTGTGTAACATGCAATTAACCTCTATAGTTATTTGTCATTTTATTTTAATTTTACAATATGGCTTGTACCGAGACGATTCACCTCTATGGGTCTGTGTCAGTTTTCATACTACACTACATACTATAGTTTGATCTCATTAAGGGAAAGATTAGGCTATATTCATATTCCAGTAAGTTTTACTTTCAACAGGGATTTTGTTTTCCTTTTGCAGGTTCATTGCTGCAGTACTTTCTGAGTGAAATGAAAGAAAGCTAAACCAAATTCGAGACATTCGGATGGTACGTAACGAAGGCAGAAGACAATTCACCACTTACGGAAATGTATCATAATCAGCACACTAGAAAAAATTATGGGTAGAAGACAATAGCCAAAATTTCTGCTACTGACAAATGAAACGATTGGGGTCGAACTTAACAGGATTCTTTTTCTTTGATCTTGTGTGCAAGCCATTTTCCCTGCATTTGGGTTTGATAGACAGTAGGCAGTAACACTGGTAGTCTCGCTAATCCATTCATGCACGTCACCAACTCGATGATGAATTATTTGGCTATCTTACAGAATTGAGCATCCTTCTCTAATTGTGTATTCATCTAGGTTGCAATGCCATCCTTTGAGTTCACCACTCCCCAAGAATGGGTACATGGCTTATCTGCTCTGGGGGGTACACCCACAGCATATTGGTCAAGTCACAAGTCACAGTCGAGTCTCAATCCGAGGAAGCCATGCACTCAGTGCCAAAGACCTCTACTGCCATTTTTGCTAGGCACACTTCACCAGTCTTGAAGTAGAATGAATCCCACAAGTGTAGCAGGAAATGGTATGATGGGTGTTGCCCCTCCACTGCAGTAAGGCAACTTTTTTACCACAACCGGGTGGCGAAGGCAAGATAGTAGTTAAAGGGTACCCATCAGAGACCCACAACATCATCATATCTCAGTCGCTCTCAATCGCCTCATCAGATGGCAACTCTGTCCGAAGACGTCGGGACGCTAAATGCAAAAGGCAAAGTGCTCGGCTATCTCGACCTATAGCCACAGATTGAAATTCCACGGCCAGTTCAACCCAAGCATGGGATGGGCAAGCATGGGTGTAACCTCCTGAGCACACACACCACAGATTGCAAACAACTCCCTAGTGACTATTGCATAGCTACCTACGATGTTACTTATCCCATTAGTACAGATCTCGCCACCTGGTGGGTCAAATCCTGCTGAATGGTAATGCGAATACATGAGTTAATGTGCAATGCAATGGCCGTGAATGAGTATCACAGCAATTAGTGGAGTTGGTAATGACTAATAGGTCAGAACCCTAGTTACTCCTGCCATTTACCATCACAGAAGCTTGCCAGGCTGCAATGTCCAGGAATAAATGTGTGCCAGGTTGCAAGTATGGGGAAGACCATAGGTATTTTATGTCACTGACCGCTTGCACAGAAGGTTAAGGACGCTAGAGTAAGGAAGCAGCTAGAAATTAAAATAAAATTTTGTAAAACTGACAGTCATTGAGAAGTTAAACTATTAAATCAAGAGAAGAGATTATAAAAGCCTAGACTGTACAAATAAAAACGCAAAAGATGGAAAATTAATGAAATGCTACTAATTGCCTGTGAATCTCATCATGTGCTGGGGCCTGAAAAGAGGAAGTGGTTCTGCAGTAGATAACCAACCAAGTAATATTTATGAAACCACCCTTAACTAATTGATTTCAAGTATGTCTGCACCATGAGCACAGAGAAATATGAGGTTGTGGAACCCGGTTGCTATAAAGAAATTAGAAAAGAAAAATGTTTTATATCCAGTTCACCGAGTACTTGGTTGCACCAGGAACCAAGGAAATAAGAAAATATGAATATATCAAGAGTGCTGTGATACATGAGAAGTAGTATTTCAAGTAAACAATTCACGTAAACTGGCGAGAGGACCTGCCTGAGTAACCAAACAAGAGCCAAAGGAGCGACTCCCATAAACAAACAGGAACAGGGAGAAACCGAACTACTGGGTTATGCCATCGAAGCCTCGAACATCATGGGTGAGTCCTGACATTTTTAGTAGTATGAAATTCTGCTACAGTTTTTCTGGAGACCATTCAGATTACGGGTAACACTTTTAAGGTCTCTGTTTTGCCGATATGAATATGAGTAAGAGAATATGAAAACTAAAGTAAACCATGATTGGTAGCACTAAAAGATTAAGGAAGTTAAAGGTTGCATTGACTGTGCAGCACAAATAATCATCATGTTCAGTGATTTTCTGGAAATGCTAAAATGACAGACTTCGAAGGAAATCCGAGTTTGTGTTGGGCTGTGCCAAAAGTATGAAGAAATAGTGCATTAGTTATTGAGAGAGATAGTTTTATCATTTATGAGGTGTTTAGGTATTACTAGATGTAGGTACATGTTTTCCCTTTTAAGGAGCCTGAGTTCCTGTATATAACCATCTCATTTCTGATAAAGTATAATGAACTGTTGAAAATCCATTAAAATTTATTCTGGACAGTTTATGAAATGGTAGAATTTATATCTTGAGCCAGATGTACAAAGTGACTAAATTTAATCTCTCACTGAAGGAACTACTGTAGATGAAAAGTTCATATAGATGTTTTAGTGTGATGTTATGGCCAACTGTCAGGTTTGGGTACTGGTATAAGCCACCCTAACTTTATAGAATTCGGATGTAAAAATCCATTAGCAGTAGATGTAATTTACTAGTACAGCTATCCTTAGCAGGTGGAACTAGTGAATTTGATGGCATACACTATGAACTTAATAGGTCATAATCCCCTAGAGAAGGTTGGCTTAAGATACATATATCACCTTGCAGTAAAATTCCACAGCATGCCTTGAAAATGAGTGATATCAATAAAAAGTTTAAACTAAGAGTTTACAAGGCAATGATGAAATCATATAAAACTTTTCTAACAGCATTAGTACAGGACAGACATTTGCTGAGCAGCTTTGCATGCAAGTCATAAAATACTGGATGTCGATAATGTTTATAAGTTATCAGTATCTGATAAATTGTTTTCCTTTTAAGCTGAGGACTTCTGGAAACTGCTCAAATATGAGGAGGTGATGAATGATGAACCATTTTGTCACTTGAACCTACGATCTTTCAAGGTAAAACATTGCTCAAATTAGAAATGCTCTACTGATTACCCATGGTTGACTGTATAAAGTTGAAACCGGGTTATCCGCTAACACCAATTAAAAATAAACTGTTTGTGTTGCACAAATATCATACTCAACAAAAGTCAGATATGGTGCTTTTAGAAATATGTGCTATATTCTATAATAAAGTGTACAAGTATAGAATTCTGTAAAAACTTCGACAAAACAAATACAGTATCAAGAAATAATGGATTTTGGAAGAGAATAATCTTTTTTAGTATTCATAACTTTTATATAAAAACGTTGGTGAATTATGAAATTTGGACTTCTGTAAGACTTATTCAGTTTTCTCTGCTACTCCGTAGTGATTGTGGATCAATTTTAGGGTTATAAATAAAATGAGTACCGTGAGAAACTCAGTTAGTAAGAGCGGTAAAAGTTAATTGCTTAAAAGAATTAAGCCAACTAGTCCAGTTCTAAGATAATTTAAGTAAAATTGGAGATAGATGGGACATTGCTGGCAATGAAAAATCCTACCAGACTACGTGAAAATGTTGAAACTGGTTTGTATATGTTGTTATAGCCTGGCGGAATCAATAATAATAATAATAATAATAATAATAATAATAATAATAATAATAATAATAATAAATCCACATTGATTTAAGTGTAAATACACATTTACATCAATGTGGATTCATCGTCCTAATGACTCGTGTAATTGTGAGGTTATTATAATAATGACAAAATGTTGAAAAGGTTTTATAAATGATGTAGCCTGGTGCAAGCAGCAGTAATAATAATAATAATAATAATAATAATAATAATAATAATAATAATAATAATAATAATAATAATAATAATAATAGTGAAAAGTCCACATTGATGTAAGTGTCAGTATCCAGTTACATCAATGTGGAATTTTCACCATTTTAATGATTCGTGTGACTATGAGGTAAAAATATGGAACTTTTTATTGTAATTTGCTATTTGAAACTTACACGAAGAAGCCTCTCACTGTTTTCAAATCAAATTTGCATTGCTGTCCAATTTTAGATTAATATTTACTGTACCTGTGACCAAGTAAAATTTCACCTCATCAAGATGTTCTTAATACAAAAAAAAAAAAATTGATACGGGTCTAAAAAGACTTTGTTTCACCTGTGCACCTTTTAGGGGCCTGGGTTAGGAAGTTTGGGGACCCTGTTATAAACAACCATCTTTTATCTTAGTTCCTTGTAAGCCAAAAGAACTCACCCTGACGTGACGTCATTAACTTCTTCCTCATATTTTCAGGAAATTGTCTACATGTGCAACATTGAAGCTTTCCGAACAGAAACTGAACAAGAGAAGCAAACGCAAGTTTCACATTAGATTTCCACAACGTATCTGCTATGAAAGAAGAGCATGAACTTCAAGAAGCAACTCATTTATGCATTAAATTTGTACAAAGGGCCAGGATGTAGATTCACAAATGTTATCTTTTGCTGTTAATAGAACCGAAGTAGAGAAACTGAAAAGAGCCGTACTCTAGTTTCTAGCTTGTACAATCTTACCTCTTTTCACCGTCAAAAGTAGAAAACGGTTACATTTTTAGTATTACGTAAGCATTTTATCAGGATCAAAGCAGAGCCTGATGACCCAAAAACTGAGGCAAGTTCAGCTGTGCTGCTTATCATTTTTAAGTAGAACTATTGGAGTATTTGTTATATCAGGGAGTTCACTGATTCAAGCTGATCATTTATAATCTAAACATGCTACTGTTTAGATTATCAGTCATCTGGTAGCCCATTATTATTCAGGAGCTTTTTATACTTAAAACTTATATCAGTTTAATATTACTTGAATTTCTCATCCTGCCATTAGGTAGGTCAGTGTTTCAGGATATTTATTGTTAACATAATTTCATCATCAGTTTTACAATAGGTATGTGGTACTTCATTATAATTCAGGACACACCGGTTTTTTTTTTTTTTTTACGTAAGATTCCCAAGCTTATTTTATCAAGTACTTCAGTACATGTCAGGAATAAGCTTTTTAACATTTTTTACCAGTTTGCAATTGTTTAGGATGTATTTGTAATTATGTATATTTCTTGTTTAACATCAGCTATCAAGTAGTTCACATGTTGGAGGATACAAAGTTTTGTTTTTCCGAGAATCTGTAATCGGTTTAATGACGGTTGCAAATAGCTCGGTGTGTCCGGATACATACTCGTAGGTTATTTAATTTTCTTGTTCGTGTTAGCTATCTGGCATTAGCATTCTTTTTTCTTCAACATAACAAACTTAAGATCGGCTTTCAAGAAGCTTAGGTTGTTAGGCGATAGACTCACTCTCTCTCTCTCTCTCTCTCTCTCTCTCTCTCTCTCTCTCTCTCTCTCTCTCTCTCTCTCTCTCTCTCTCTCTCTCTCTCTCTCTCTCTCTTACTTCGTTTAATACAGCTACGCTTCAGGAAGCAAAGTTTTCAGTTGAATCTCTAAGCTGTTTTTATATCAGCTTTCAAGTAGCTTAGTTAGTGATATTTCCGGCTACATATTATTAAACACAATATTAGCCTAATAGCAGCTATTAGGTAGTCATGGCTACTCTGACTTATTTTTTATTTTACAGTCATGTACAGTATGTTTGGGGACAGTTTTTTTTTCGGTAACTTGGTTTTGATTTGCCATATCTAACAGGTCATCATTCAGTGCATATTTGCCTGGGTAGGAAAGTCACGTGAGATTAATAGAAGGCTATTCTTATTATTTTCAGTAATTTTCCTTAAGTTCATAATGATCAGTAGCAAAAAGTCATTAGTTAGAAGGAATAGGTTTTATCTTGGTGACAGTCAAAATGGTTAGGAATAGTTTTGTAGAATGAAATCTGTTAGGCATGAACCCCTCAGAGAATACATAATATTTCCACCCAAAGCACAAATGATTACTGTTAGTTTATCGCAGGAAGTCTCAGATACTCTTAAACTAGCTTCCATCACAGTAGGGACTTGGAGGTAAGCTTTTCATGTAGTCCTCGTGGCCTTCATCCATAGTATGTTTCAGTTACTGATTTATATCGGAGTTCCTTCAGAATTAATTTTGTAATAGTGTCGAGATCTTGAATAATTACATAGGTACTTTTACTCTACAACTTAGACTATTGAAAGGCATTTTTTTATACTGGGGAGATATCACAGCCTGAAGCTTTTACACGTTTGCACTGTTAAGAGGGGATATATTTCACAACTTATTTTACCAGTTTTATCTCAAACTTGATGACAGACGGAAATCTTGCCATTAGTTTCAAGCAGTTAACGATTCTCTCTAAATTCCGTAAAACTCTTGCCATGAAAATGATGCTTCTTGCTTAACAACCCGTGAAAGGTGTAAACTTGAGTAAGGTTAGGTTAGCGAAGTTGAACAGCAAAGTTGAAGTAACTAAAGGGATGTAAAGTAAAAGGAGGACATCTAATAGTGAAGGATTTTTGCTACGCGTACGTTCCCAGAGAATAGTCACCAGAAGTGAAATCTTAGTGGAAGAATTCTGTCTCTTCTTTGAAACTAAGTCAATTCGGAAATTGTCTGTAGCTACATTTTGACAAGGTGTGTGTCATAGAGGCTTGCTGCTTTGTTAGTGTCAATTCTTTGAGAAATTCGTGTTTATTATCACTCAATTACAGGTTTTGTAAATTTCAGAATTTCAAGTTCAACAGGGTCTTCACATATGGAGATTTTTTAGGTTAAGGTATTAATTAATCACTTTTTTGTAGTAATTTGATCAGATTAAGTAAATTGATCAGATTAAGATTCAGTTAACCATCATTGTTAGTAGTTTAATTTTAAAATTTTAATACTGGGAAAGTTATTGTAATACCAAAGTGTGTTGATTTTATTGTACAAGGACTTCTGTATTTCAGCTTTTGCTCAGTCCTCATCAAGTCTTCGCCTTCATTTAGCTATAGAAAAACAAAGCAGGTCGAAAAACTAACTAGAAAAACTGTAATGGCACCAAAAAAATATCGAGGAAATTACAACAATATCCAGTGTCTCCTTAATTAGGGTATATCATGTAGAGCTTTTAATCTAGGTTTGAAAACCTTTGGGGACTCATAGGTATACAAAATTTTCCCCATTGGCCAACGTTGGCAAATGACTGAGGTGGCAATACTTACTTGCAATGTTGTTAGATATAGAAAGTGGATATAGCCAAGGGATATTTTTTCTAAGCTGATATGGATAATTTGGCAACTGATCTTGGTAATTTCATTCTGACTAAACTTCCCTCTTTATAACTTTAATTCACACACACTACATATTCAGGGGCATCGCTTCAGTCTCTTGTTAAACTTGTTACATAGAAACACTGCATATTTATGGAACAACTTAGAAGCCCCAGAACTACACACTTTTTCGCTAATCCTCTAATCACTTTGCAAGAGAAATCCCGGAGTTTTCATACTGGAATGAAGCTCACATGCTTTGTTTATGAAGTGCTACACATTTTAAAGAGGTGCATTACATGTTTTAAAGCATCATTGTCTATTGGATGAGTCTTGGATGCTCGACACACGGATTAAAAACCTCACTCTTAACATGTTCACAGTTAAATTCTCAACTCTAAACGTATTCACTTATAATACCATTATAGGTGTTCAGGTGTTTCATGGTAAAAGGTATTTGGATCTTAGGTTGTTAGGGTATGAAACTTGAGGCAAATCTTTAGGTGTAAATATATTTGCGTTCATCACTAAGTTCTAAAGTTAATTTTAGAGTAATTTTTTGTGGTCAGTTTTGAGTAGTTCATGTTTTGTAATGTCATGAAGTTGGGAGTTTCATCTTATCTTATTATTAAAGAGAGGAGACGTTTGTAGTATACTGTAAATAGTGAGAACTAGAGTAGTGTCTAAAAAACAAACATTAGCCTGTGAACCTGAACAGTTTAAAGAACACTATGAATTTTCGGAAGTTGAAGTACAGAAGCCCTCATGTATGATTTCATGTATATACTGTGTACAGAAAAAACCGGAAAGATTGTAATTAGGGAACTGGAAAGACCTAAAATAAAGGCTCCATGGAGTCAGCATTGCAGTGCCCCGAGGAGGGGAGGTCCCCAGCAGGAGGTAACCAGTCAGTTACCAACTTTGAAACCGACTCAAAGAGCTGTTTTCTGAGCTGACAGCTGAATTGCTGAGATGGGAAAAGCCTTTTATACTTTCCCTGTGCTTTCTCACTTGTTTTCCAATTTTCTGTTATTACTGAAGAATGTTAGACCATTTCAAATGTCAAAAAAAATATTGGTGTACAGGAAGTCCAGGTGGGGTGTGGTAAGGTTACTCTTGAGACAATCCTTAACTTACGCTATGGTTGCATTTGTACATGAGGAAACACTCGCTTAGTATAATGTTTGTGTCTAATGATCAGGTGTAGTTTGTTACTGCCAGAATTTTGTATCAATCTATGTACGGTGGCCAAAATATCCCTAATTTAATTTTCTATGAATAACTTGTTAAATCTGATTTTGATACACATTGAAATTCTGCATTTTGTTTTCATGCAGGATTTTCTCCCTCACCTTGTTACAGATCTTGAGTCTTGTATTGAATCTCATGGAAAACGAGAAACATGACGCAAAAGACCCGGGATTATGATGTCTATATTTTCGAGTGCATTAACCTTTGTGTTCTTGGTTTCGTAGCTGTCAGAATTCTCTCCTCAGAACTGGGTATAAATTTACTTATATACATTTGTGGATGCAATTACCTGAATTGTCTTCAGAGATGTTTATATAAAAAATTTACTTGTTTCTTACGGATTATTGACTCAGATTCTTAATGTACTTCAGTACAAAAGTTCTCTATATTCTTAACTTCAAATACTTTGATTATTTTATGAGAAAAGCTGGGAAAAATTTTATTCAGGAATGTCACTTCTTACTTATAAGTTAATTATTCGATTCCGTTGTTTAAAATACCATTTCAGGCCAAATTTGGGTAGACTGAGTAGTGTAATATAGAAAATTCTAACTTTCATAGCATCATTCACCAGGATTACAGAACTTGTCATGAGCAAAATTTGACATTTTTGCTGATAATGAATTTGATTTAGAGTATCACATGCTTGCTTTTTCTTTAAGAAATTTACATGAAACAATTTTTACAAGATTAATTTCAAATATTCGATATCATTTATCTCCTTCCAGATGTCAAAGATATAAAACAAGTTTATCGAGACTTTTGAAAGTTAAAAGTTGTCCTTTTGGTCAAGTATATGACAACACTATTAATTATATTTCGGACACATACTGTTGTTCCAAAAGGGGGTACCAGCTTGGGGCTTAAACACCTTCTCGTCTTGGCTGGCATTTTGTTCGTGTATCTGAAATAAAGAAGGGATAAATAACCACGAAGGCCAGCTTTATAAATCTGTGAGAGAAACCTTACAAGTACATCTCATCGTTAATAATTAAACAATCAAAATTGGGCTTGTGTTAATCCTGGAGGATTTAGATCTTGTGGTGGAAGTCTTTGGGCCAAAGTTGGCATAAACAAAACTGTTCAAGGCATTTAACAAGGTTATATGCTATAATGTGGGTTTTGGTATATTGGTATATTGGTATATTTTTGGTATATTTGATTTATTATGCCTTCACCAAAATCCTTACCAAAGGGCATGCTGGGATTTTCAGCCTGTATGAGGTAATGTTTAGATTTGACCGAGTTGAAAAGATGAATTTTAGAACAAGGGTTTTCCATGTCATTTAACGGGACGAGGAAATTGTCATCATTAGGTTGCTTTTCTAATGTAATGCTTAATTTCTATGAAAGTATTCTCATAAAACTTTTGGTAAGATTCAGATGAATCAGATGCTCTAGGAAGCCTACTGACCATATGCAGTTACAGATTAAGTACGAGTTTTTTTATCATGCTGGTTTGTATCTTAAGTAATTGCTCGTGATGCCTTGGGATTCCAAGATAGCGAAGTTTTGGAATTCGATAAAAATCTTTGTTTGATGTTCATCGAGTAATGCTGTGAGTAAGCTAGGTTAATGTTAAGGGCAGTGCTTATTGTCTTTATAGTTTGTAATAGTAAATTTTGGTGTCCACGAAAGCTTGATAATGTCTAGCTTCTGATTGTTAACGTTATATCATGTAAAGAGTCTCTTTATTCGGTCATTATATAGGAATCACAAGTGTTCGTGATGGTCTAGTTTCGGGCTAAAAAAAATGGTTTATGACAATGAAGTATGGAATGCTGACATAACCAGTTCGGAATAGTCATGAAGGACGTTTAGTTAGTGTTTGGTATTTTAGTGACAGTGGAGTTAGACTCCAGGACTTGCTTTTGACAATTTATACTGTCTTTTTGGAGCACAGTGATAGAACCAGGATTCATCTTGATCAGTATCGTCTGATCACATGATATAAAGTTTAAAGCACAGGATAATTTTGCTGGTATTTGAAACAAGTCCAGGATTCGGGAAAATTATTGATTAAAGATCACTGGGATTCAGGAGATCTTTGCTCCTGCTGTACTTTTGTTCGGAAAGTCTTTCATTTTATGATAGCTTTGGTTTTAGAAGGTTCACTAGTGTCTGACACTTAAAAATTTCAGGTTCTAAAGTTTCGGGTAGTTTTTTTTATATTTTGAGTTCAGGAAGTTTTTGGTGTCACTTTTCATTTTAGTTTACTTTTAGTGACACTTTTTCTTTTGGTGACACCTTTGCTTTTAGTTTGTTATTGTGAGATGCTTTAAGTTTAGAGAGTCAGTTAATCTATGAAACTTAGTCAGGGAAAATCTGATTCCTAATGACTGTTTGCTTTCAGAAAGTCTGCTTACCCTGTTTTTGCATTCAGAGGTCTCTTGCTTTGTAATACCTTTCGGTTTAGAATGTCGACTAGATTGTGATACTCTCCTTAAAGTAACTCTGGTAGTTTGCGCCGTATTTTCTATTTATAATGTCAGAGTGTTGCTTTTTTTTCATACAGTTTGTTACTCTGCGGTTGTCTTACCTTCAGGAAGTCTGTTAACTTAATATGGTTATGCCTTCAGGAAGTTGTTAACTTTTATGGTTTTGCTTTCAGGAAGTTGGTTGTTCTACCTTCAGGAAGTCTGTTAACTTAATATGGTTATGCCTTCAGGAAGTTAACTTTATGGTTTTGCCTTCAGGAAATTGGTTAACTCTTATGGTTTTGCCTTCAGAAAGTAGGTTAACTTTTGTGGTTTTGCCTCGGGAAATCTGTCGATTTTAATGGTTTTGCCTTCAGAAAGATGTTAACATTATGGTTTTGCCTTCCTGAAGTTTTAAATTTATGGTTTTGCCTCTTGGAATTTTGTTAATTTTTATGGTTTTGCCTTCAGGAAATGTTAACTTTAATGGTTTCGCCTTTGGGAATTTTGTTAACTTTTATGGTTTTGCCTTCAAGAAGTCTGTTAAGTTTATGGTTTTGCCTCTTGGAAATTTGTTAATTTTTATGGTTTTGCCTTCAGGAAATCTGTTAACTTTGATGGTTTTGCCTCTTGGAATTTTGTTAATTTTTATGGTTTTGCCTTTGGGTATTTGGTCAACTTTTATGGTTTTGCCTTCAAGAAGTCTGTTAAGTTTATGGTTTTGCCTCTTGGAATTTTGTTAATTTTTATGGTTTTGCCTTCAAGAAGTCTGTCAAGTTTATGGTTTTGCCTCTTGGAATTTTGTTAATTTTTATGGTTTTGCCTTTAAGAATTCTGTTAAGTTTATGGTTTTGCCTCTTGGAATTTTGTTAATTTTTATGGTTTTGCCTTTAAGAATTCTGTTAACTTTAATGGTTTTGCCTTTGGGAATATTGTTAACTTTTATGGTTTTGCCTTCAAGAAGTCTGTTAACTTTTATGGTTTTGTCTTCAGGAAATCTGTCAGTTTCAGTGGTTTTGCCTTCATGAAATCTGTTAACTTTTTTGGTTTTGACTTAAGAAATCTGTTAACTTTAATGATTTTGCCTTCAGGAAGTTTAACTTTTATGGTTTTGCCCTCAGGAAGTTTGTTAACTTGTATGGTTTTGCCTTCAGAAAGTTGTTAAATTTTATGGTTATGCCTTCAGGATGTTTGTTAACTTTTGTGGTTTTGTCTTTAGGAATTTTGTTAACTTTTGTGGTTTTGCCTTTAAGAATTTTGTTAACTTTTAGGTTTTGCCTTCAGGAAATTGTTAATTTCAATGGTTTTACCTTCAAGAAGTCTGTTAACTTTTATGACTTTCCCTTCAGGAAGTTTATTAACTTTTGTGGTTTTGCCTTCAATCAGTCTGTTAACTTCAAACTGTTTTCCTTTACAATGTCTGTTAATATTAGTATTTTGGCTTTTAATATGTCTGGGTTCCTGAGTATTTGCCTAAAAACTCTGTTATAGTTTTTTTGCTAAGTCTGTTAATATTTGATTTTTGTAGGTAGTCTGTTAGCTAATATTACTTTTTTCATCCTTGAAGTTCTTCTTGGTTTGTATTTTTTAGTGTAGAAAATCTTTGGCTAGAAAATTTAGTAGTCAGTATTTTTTGGGCAAGAAAGTCTGTTCGGGAGTTTCTTTTCTTAGGAAGTGTTTTATTTGAGATTTTCTCTGCAAGGAGTATTCTGGCTTGGGAAAGTTTTTGATTAGAATATCTGTTAGCCAGAGAGTTGTTCTTTGGCTTCACGAGCTATTTGCTTAAAATGTCTTACATATCGTGAATTTTATGCTCAAGAAGTTTTGCCCAAAATGTGCAGTTTCGCATGAGCAATTTAACATGCAAAAGGGGTTAGCTTGGGAGAGGTTTTTGCCTGAAATGTGTGTATACATCTTTGAAGGAGACGTTTTCATAAAAAAGTTAATTTTACATTGAAGAATTTTGGGGGGGAGGTTTACTCCCGGAAAATTTGTTAATTGGATGTAATTTGTTACCATTATGTTAGTTCTTGAAAGTTATTTTGCTTACAAAGAGTGTTAGTTGGGTGAGCTAGCATTGTGAAGAAAGTCTGTTGATTCAAGGGAGGTTTTTGTTTTGACTGGGAAATACTAGATTGCATTTTTTTTTTTTTTTTTTTTTTTTGAAGAGGGACTAGAAAATCTTTAGGTCTGAAAGTTTTCTACCCAGAAAGTATCAATTTACTTTTTTTTCCTTGCTCAGGAAGTCTTTTAACAATAGTATTTTATCTTTGCCATGGGATTTTTCAGCTATCGGCCTAAATTGTTTGTTTGTTTGGTAGAAAGTTTTCTTTTGCCTACAAAACGGAGTTCATTTTCCTGCAAAGTTTGTTATAGACACCTTTTCAGTCTGGGAGCCAGGGCTGATTTTGAGCAGAAATTAAACTTCTTTTTTTTTCATCTAGAATTATTTTTGTATAGGAGTCATTTCGATTGAGATCTTTGCCTGCAGTGTCAATTGGGGAGAGATTTTTACCCAGAAGGTGTTGTTTTTTTCCCCTGAGTGTTTTTTTTTCTTGCTTGGCCCAGTAGTATGTAAGTTTGCAAGTGCCTTTTGCCATACGGTACCCACAAGAACAGACCTCGAAAATTCTCATGGAAATTCTGGATATAAAGGGTGACTTCATCGTCAAGATCATGTAAAAGGCCAAGATTTAGCGTGTCCTGAAAGCTGTGCAAAAAAAATGTTGCTGAAACTTAGTTTGTCTATAGTTTGGTATTAGCCTTTTAAAGGCAAATCTTGAGGTATAATATCTAAATTAGATGAGGTAAACTTCTCTTGAAGTTCTCCCAAACCAGTACTCATTCTTGATCTTCATTGTAGCAATATTAGCACTGTCGCAATGGTCTACAAAGGCCAAGTTTTCGGTGTTAATAGCCCTGTTCTAATAAGTGAAATGACTTTTTTTAGTCTCCAGTCCTGTTCTCGCTATCAATACAAAACTGCTTTTCATAGTTTTGTAAAAACTGAAATCTAAGATTTTAGAAGACATCCTAACTTCAAAACGCCCAAAGGAATGTTCAGTCAGTTGCTGAACCTAGTACCTAATTATCTGGCAATGGGATGGATTTTGTAAGGAGTATCTCACAGACCCTAAACTGGCCTGGTGGTCCACGTGTAGGGTGAAGGCTGACGTTAGTCCGACCTGCTGTCCTGCTGGGGGAGGAAGAACGGGGCAGGAGGACACTAGCTTTGCACGTCTCCCACCATTTACCCGACTCAATCACTTACATTGAATGGTGTCTCAGGGCCAAAGACGAGTTATTTAAGGCGTTTGGGTCACTTGTCTGCTTTTGGAGGGACGGCATGTGTCATGATGTAATTAATTGCTTTTGTTGTAACAAAGACTGAAGGATGACTTGTAATTTGAAATAAACTTCACTAGCTTTTGTTTGGTTTACTTGTGAAATTCCAGTAATTCTCTTGTTCCGAAAAGTATCTTAGAATATAAATGAATATTCATTACTTTACAAATAAGTTTCGTAAACGAAAATCTCAAACTTAAAATGGAACCAAATTGACCAATTAACTTAAGAGTTTAGAGTGGATGAGTTGAATATCAATTTACTGATACTTAAAGTTTTGAACAACCAAAAATCACGGTGCAAGACGTTGTGCTGAGTCTCAAAATCATGTGATCAAAATAATGCAAAATTAAGCCAAAGTTTTATTATGAAAGATAAAATTAAAAGTAGGCACTTATATGATTGAAATGCGGCAGAGCAGCAAAAATGTGATTTTGCAGCATGATTGAAAGTCAACTCCCAGTGGAAATTAATAAAGTCACTTTTCCCTATTGATATATCTGAAAGTAGGGTTGATATGCCCATATCGAGTAATATTTATGAGTTAATTTCCTTTCACTGCTCTAAGTCGGTTCTGGCAGGTGCAAAGTCGTTGTTAACTGGCTAATGCGCACGAAAATATATTCATCGTAGTCAAGGACGTTGGCTTAATCGCTTCTCCGTTTTCTGTGATGAGTAAATACAAGATCGGTTTTCTTAAATTGTTGTGGTTTTAAAAACTCAACGAAAACGGAAAGTAGTTTCGTCCTCTACTGTATACTTCGCGAACGAATTTGGGATTGCCCAACTCCACGGGGTTTTAACGTCATTTTTTGTGAGGTAGGAGGCGTCAGCCAAGCACGATTGCCTTACCACGAAATCGCAACCATATGAGTGAACGTAAGCCAAGGTCTGGTCTCAGGGGTTAGATTACCCCCAGCCCCCATGGACTTCCAATACATTGAAGCTTTCTTTGACATTTGAAAGGGTCTACCATTCCTCAATACAGTAGTGACAGAGAAAACGGAAATACGTTTAGGAGAGCACAGGGGAAGTATACATGTAAGGCTTCTCCCATCTCGCCAATCAGCTGGCAGCTTAGGAACAGCCCTTTGGGTCGGTTTCAAAGTTGGTAACCGATTGGTAACCTCTTGCTGAGGACCTCTCCCTCTTCGGGTCACTTCAATGCTGACTCGGAGGGAAAAAAAAAAATCAATTGTTACGAGACACCCAGCCAAAATGTTAAAATTGTATCTTGTGGATTTAAATAAAAATACGTCCGGTTACTTGTTAGTTTGTATTTCCTCACTACAATCTATGTTGTTTGTACAGTACGTCATTATTAAGGTACCTTCTCAAGTACCATGGTACGTGACCCATGACATCACGCTCACGAAAAACACTATTACTGTGACTATACATAATATTCTGCAGTTTACCCTATATTTCTTCAACATACTTTCTTTGCATTGAAAAGCGGTATCTATGTCACAACCTATGACGTTAACAAAACACAAACTTCTCCCTATGACGCTACACATAGCATCATGATCTGATTACATTTTCTAAAGTCATTTATCGATTCTTTAAAGCTAGCCCTTTTCGTTATCTTGTTCCAACGGCCCAATTTTCCATCTATATTCGGCAGCTTTCGGTGCATTTTTAAAAGGATTTACATCATGTTAGTATAGAGTACCTTTTCACACCTATCGATTTGTATTCTTATATCATCTTCGTTATTCGTAATCTACGGGAAAACAGGCTTTCTTAAAGGCCTTTATTCTCTAGTTTTTGTATCTACCTTAGCCGTATTTCCACAGAATTTGAACTTCCGGGGTAATTTTTTTCTGAACCTGGTGTTATTTTTCATCTCGACTCGCTTTTATTGCCTTTGTTCCCACAGAGAGAGAGAGACTTATCAGATTGTTTTACCATATGAACAATTACGAGAAAGAGGAACTAAATCAGTTATAACGAGAGAGAGAGAGAGAGAGAGAGAGAGAGAGAGAGAGAGAGAGAGAGAGAGAGAGAGAGAGAGAGAGAGAGAGAGAAAATTTTGCGAGCTCACCTTGTTTAAAAACTGCTCACGCTTCTCAGCTTTACAATGCCTTTTTTTTTGTCTGTCTCTGCAACAAATCAAATCAACTCCTGATTTACAAATTTCGTTAGGACTACTAAAACCCGTTCTTGCTACTTTCGGGACCCAATCAGCAGGAAGAAAGGAAAGAACGAAGAGGGGTCCATGAATTATAACCTTAAAATTGTTGGTAGTTTAGTTGTAGTTATTACTGTACTCCTCTTCAAAGTCAATTACTTGAAAAATCAATGGTTTTATAGCAGCACAAAAATTAAAATTCCAATTAAGTCAGCTGGACCGTGGTGGGGCCAGGTCACTTTAAGAAGCAAGTATCTAAACTGATGATGGTTAGATTGCTGTTGCAACAGCCCTGGCAGCAAACCAGACTACTTGAAGGCAATAGTAAAATGACCACGCAGAGCAAGACCTAATAGTTCCACCATGATCACCTAAACTAGTTGTTTCAAGCAACACTGAGTTTTACTCTAGAACGCAACAACGCTCTCTGAATAAAATCTCAGAAAAATAAAAATATACGAGAAGGTGGTTTGGTAGGGACGTTAATGGATAACTATCTTGAAACTACACTGCTATGGACCAGACAAAATATGCGCTTGCAGTGACTATATTCGTCTGAAATTCACTGACAAGGCCTGACAGAACTCTCAAAAGAAAAACTAGGCAGCCATCATTCTTAAGCTTCCTGGAAGGATGCCTGAAGCAAGGACTTGCCTAAAAGAACTCGACTCATGGCAAGGATAACTGCAGGTAGTCCACGAACATTACCAAATTGCCCAAATATGTAAAGACCCACGGCCCACTTCAACACTCCATGGGCAGCAATACAAAGTACATAGCCATCAATGGCTGTTAGGTTGATGTACGACATTAACGGTGAGAGGATACTCATGAAGAAAGCCCTGACGCATTGCAGATACTACGCTTGTTCAGCTAGGCTGCTCCTCTCCTCCCAAAAGACTGGAAGAGTTTCATAAAAGTAGCTACCAAAATACGGGCACCCAAACGATTGTTAAGTCATTCAAGGATTTATGGTCTACAACTGTGGTTGCAAATAAATTCCAAAAAGTTTTTCACAAAAGAGGAAATCAAGCACTGAACAGAATATTGCTATTCGGAGAAAAAGATGTAATACTGCATGCATGAATGTCTACCCTTATGAACACAACTGGACATAAGATACACATATCACTTGCAAATACAGGGAATGCACAGACTAAAATGTCTATTGAACGTCAGAAACCAATGAATGCAATTCAGGAAGGCCCAGCTTACCAGCAGCTGCAATCAAGCCATAACAGTAACCTTTAAAAAATCAGGACTTGCTCTAACCACTTAATGACAGGCAAAAATAGCACTTGTAACCAATGGTTTGTTCTCTGCGTTAACATGGCTGAGAGAGAGAGAGAGAGAGAGAGAGAGAGAGAGAGAGAGAGAGAGAGAGAGAGAGAGAGAGAGAGAGAGAGAGAGAGACAAAACACAAACACAAAATTTATTACAAAACTGAAATAACTCAAGATAAAACATAAAAAATTCAAAATGCACTTGACGTATACCACACATTTTTATATTTTCAACTTTACCATGAAGAAGGGGTCATCACGACGAGGCAAGACATTGCACACTCATTTTGTTTTTCCAAACATGCTCTGTGTCCGCTCTCCTCCTTTCATAGCTCAAAAACAGCAGTTGCATAGTATTCACACTGCTTAAAGAGTAAATGAATCATATTGCTTAAAGAGCAAATAATAATTACATAAGAGTGACAATATAAATCTTAAAATTGCATTATTTATTTTGGTCATTAAAGACTTTGTCTTATACCAATAAAATCTCCCAAAACTTGTACGTTTAAAATAGAACAAACCCTGAGATTCATTCTTATCCCTGTACCAGGTCGTTTGTGAGAGACCACATTTTATTCCTTTGACCGTTGTAGAGTGAATTTTCATTTCTATTTTCACAAGTTTTCAATAAACTGATGAAATGGTCACTAGTGCAGCAATTGGTTCCACAGCTAGTAAATCAAGAATAGATAATCTTTATATAAATAATATCTACATGAAAGTAACGTGCAAAGAAGTTCAAAACAAAAGTTTTTAAGATGGTATCTGATAGAGTACAAGTATTGAGACAAGCGGAGGGCACCAGTAGGACTTATTGGACAGGTATGGACACTATAGAATAACATGAGACCTTGGACGTAGACAATAACATGAGCATTACATGAGAAGCATTTGAGATAAAATTCCCAAGAATCAGCACTGAGCCTTGTACTTGTAATTGGAGTCAGGGCAGAAAGCACAAAGGCATGAAGAAAGACACACAGTCAGCATGACCTGGTGTTAACAGTAGAAACAGACCAGGGAAGAGATCTTGGAAAGGTTCAGAATGGAAAAATGAAACCTGAATTTAACGGCAGTCCTATTCTGAACTCTGCTGATGCAAGAGACCGACCACCCTCATTAAGTCACAAATAAAATCAAGTTATCTTGAGATAAATACAGAACAGTGAACAAATAGAAGCAACAGTACAGGAAGAGGTCCAATTGCACAGCAAAAAAGACAAGAAAATATCACCTGTTATCAAAGCTGGATAGAGGTAAGAATCACTCTGCACCGAAAAATGCATAACCTTTTCAACCTCAAATAGAATGGAAGAAGGCTAGAAATGGCAAAACTCCAAAAACGCAAAATAATGAAAACATTAAACAAAAAATAAACAAACAAACAATCTTAAAAGCCTTCCACCAAACCAAACTGAATATGGATTAAAAGACTGAAAACTCGCGGGAACGTCATACACCTAGTGATTGACAGAGATAATGAAAGTGAAGCCAGGTAAAGCTAAACAGCCTCAAGGAGCCTTTGTTATATTACCGAGTGGTGGTGTAACTTCTATTGTATAGGAATGATTCTTGTTAAGAAAAGTGCAGGTAAATCTAAAAAACAATTTTAGTGTACATTATACCAAGATAGCCTCCAAGGGGAATGAGAGGCCTTGGACAAACGCACAAATAAAAAAAACAACAGCTATCGTAGTTAGTCACAGTACCCATAAGGCACCATAAATTTAAAGACCTGAAATAACACATCCTTGGCTGAAGGTTAGGGTAGGGAGAATAGTTAAAAAAAAAAAATTAGACAGCCCTCAAACACTGACAAAGAACTTCAAAGGAAAAGCAAGAATCCTTTAAGGGCAAGGTGAAGGTAACCAGCAGGCAAGTGGATAGGGTAAAGAGAATGCGGTAAAAAAAAAAAAATAAATGAATAAAATGATGTGAAAAAGTACTTGAAGATTATCTAAATGATGACAAACAGACCACCACAAAATGTGGCATCTGAAGTTGCTGGGAACCCTTTGTCTCCAACTTACTAAAAGCAAATGGAGTACCAATCATTGAAGGGGTGACCATAATATATGGATTTGATATAATTATTATTCATTTGGAACAAACCTTAAAGGTATTCAGCTTGAAAGGGAACTTTGAAAGAACAGACTAGCCAAACGAAATTAATCACATAATAAAGATAAAAAATATATAAATATGTCAGAAAAACTAAAGCAATGGCGTATAGGACACTAAAGTCATACTTAGGAGGAGGCTGGATCAGAAAAGAGGAGACATTATGTGGACAATTCACAAGACAAGACTGCTGGACCATTGGTATGAAAGTATGGGAAAGAGGTTGAACCAATTTTCGAATCAGCGAAAGCCTGTTTGACTTTGTTCCAGGAAAATCAACTGGAGACAACCTTTATGAAGAGCTAAATACATGAAGACACCATACAAAAAAAAAAAAAAGTAATACTGTACTTCTGTATATCTTTAGAAGGCATCTAACAGAGTACCAAGCTATGAGATGGATAGTATGAACAGCAAATCGTACCAGGTTTCCAACTGATCTAGAGTGAAAGCAGCAGAAGAAAATCCTGATTAGTTAAAAGGAACACTGGTGTCTGTCAAGGACCAGCACTTAAGCCACAACCATTTTTTCACAGTAAAAGAGGAAGTTGCTAACACAGGGAGAAAGGGAAGCTCCTATTGGTAATGTTAAGTTCAAGGAAGGTCTTAGAAAAACATTTGAAAGGTAGGAGACTGGAACACATAATGAGAATTGATAATCAAAGCCAGCAAAACTTAGGGTACGATGACAAGAGGAAACAAAGGATAAGATGTGGTCTGGATAGTTGCCATGAGGCTGCTGTAAGCATGGTGTAGGTAAACTGTGATATCGAGCATCGAATGTAACAGACAGTGTTGCAAGAGCTCCTTAGAATACCAGAGTTTGAATGGTGCAACAGATGTTTTTTATGACCAGCGTGCGCAAGAGCTAATACTGAGACTTGAAAAAGAAGGGGGACTGCATCAATTAGAGGGCAGACCTTTGAGGAGATAGAGCAGTTCTGTTTTCTTGTTGACTGATTGGGCTGTGAGGCTTAAACTGAGAGGGCAGTGAAAGAAGTAAACAGCAGCAACGCTTAAGATTGTGGAGAGATCAATGGGATACGGGCGAAACACGAGTTATAAATTAATTTGCTTCTGCAAGACCTTTGTTACTGTCACCAGCAACCATGGGCACCAACCGAAGAGAAACAGAGAAGGCATGATGATAAACTTCATGGCTGAATTGCCCTTGGAAGTTCTGTCTCCAGATGAGACTATAGCGAAGTAGAAAGGCTGGAAAAAAGGTGCTCAAGATCTCACAGATAAAGTTTGGTCAGGTAATAAAGAGGAAAGGGGAGACTGCAAAGTGATAGATACTAGCGATGAAGCTAGAAATGTTTTTTTTTATTTTTGTAATGTTTTTTATTTTTGTAATTCGTTAACGAGGACCCGGACCATGAGCAAATTCAAGCAGTAGGTGTACAACATAGACGAAAATAGAGAAAACTATTTAAACATCTGAAGAAAAAGACCAAATTATCTAAATCATACTCTGGCTTTATGACATTAATATTACGCATCCAATAGTATGTTGTTGCACATTCAAAACTGCTTTTTCTACAATACTTCCCCTCTCTTGGCCAAGCCTAAAACCTCCTTTAGGTCCACACTTATTTAATTCTACAAACTCATTTAATTCTAATGTTAAGTACAGTATTACAAAACACAATACTTTCTCTCATTAACAATAGGTACATAAATGCAATCTTATATTTGCTTGACAGAGTTAAATGTCTATATCAGTTTTAATTCTTCAGAATTATTTTCATTTCACTAAAATTTTAAGATTGAAGAGCACTAATTTAACCATAATTTACTTTGAAATTTGGATTTTGGAATTGTTAAAAGACTGAAATGTAACTACCTTATTTCTTTGAACCTTGTACTTCCACTAAATTTTTAACTGTTATCTTTCTCTTCTATATTTGAACACAATCACAAATATGCTCATGCAGCTTAAGTCACTGTATACAATACCAATTATGACCTTACACTCTATACAATACCAATTATGACCTTACACTCTATCTTCATAAAAATGTACAAATTACCGATTTAATTGATAAATTTCTCTTGTTATTGGTTCTCAGAAACAAGCCTCTTTATTTTCATTTGTGCCTAAACTACCAGTTAAAACCAGAGAAACCAAATACGTATATTACACCTGTGAACAAGTGGTGGTTACCATCTATCATGTATGTCTGAGGACACAAAAAATGAACCAATCAAAGGAGCCGAAAAGATGGCACTCCCAGTGATATTAGTATAGGGAATAGGAAAATACATAAAGCCAAGAAGGAACTATATAAATGAAAGAACGAAATCATCATAAATAGGTCAATTAACTGTAAATTCACATCTTATTTTTACTTACTTTTTATGGATAATGATACAACTACCTTGCAATGACAGACAATCCCCAAGGACTTGAGTAGGTTTTTGTGAGCTCCAAACTCCATAACTGGCCCTTTTCAACCCCTAAATCATATCAGTGAAACTGTACAGTACTACTGTATTTTTATGTAGGACACAACACATTTCACTTCATTTAGACTAAATTGGAACTAAGCTTAATAAATTGTGGTTTAAATTGGAACTAAGCTTAATAAATTAGAAAACCACACAGGGTAATAAAGGAAGCACTGTGAACCACAAAGGATACACAAGATGCTGTACATTGTGATGCCACAAGCTTAAGACAAAGAGCTTGTCAGAAAGGGAAACCTAAGAGAAATACTTAGCAACAGCCCAAGCCACCCTGAATCACTTGTACATAACAAGTTGCACCCATTCTTGACAGTGTCTTCACTATATCAAGTAACATCTGCTCTGGCCAAAATAGTGACAGAAGTCTGTTATTGAGAGGTACTGCAGTAAAACAATATCATAAACCTGCTTTCTGCTGACAGGCAGTCAAGTATAACACAAATGCATTCCTTAAAAGAAACAATTCAAAGAAGGAAATTACCAGTACCTTTGCCAGCATTAGAGCATAGGCAGACAAGCATGAAAATGTCCCCAATCCTGTATACTTGAACACTTACCAGCTCAAAAACACCTGGAAGGTTGTACAACAAAGTATACACAGTTCGTGAATACAAACAACACATCGAAGTTCCATAGGCCAATCCCCGCAATAACAAGGAGAGTACTGCCTTGAAGAGGCCCTTTAGATGGACGAGTGACTCAAGGAAGAATACTGTACTATCAGAAAAGGTAAGAAGTTCAATGGACATAGTACAAGTGAGCAAGCAACGCCTAGGGGGGACACAGAACTTTCACTTGTTGGGAGAGGTCACACACTCTCAATATCAAAACATCACCAAGTTGGTTTCAACTTCTGCCCAAGCACCCAGTTTCTCAGCCATTGTTGAAAGCTAAGGCACAAGTAAGAATAAAAAGGCTTGTAACTTGCATTAATATACCTGGACAAAATTAAAAACGAGCAAAAAATCTTTTAGAAAAGGCATTGGAGAAATTCCATCTTCTTCAGATCTTGAAGCTATCTTGAAAATTTCAGGATAATGAGCCCAGGAATCTGAAATATAGTCAAAATTAATATCAGGTAAAAGATGGTAATCCTCACACTACTTTGTAAATTATTTTTCAAGAACCTCAGATATACAGTTTACACATATGCCAAAAGATATTGATCCCCAAGTGCAATACTGACTAGATTTTCTTAATGCTCCTCATAATACATTTCTTTTATTAACAGAATATATTTATTAGTATTACTATTATTAGTATTGTAATTACCTTGGATTAGCTCCACAAGACCATTCATTTCTGTTTCTAACCTCCCACAGGACTCACTCAAAGGAGCAATGCAACAAAGAAATTGACCAGTTAAAGGCTTAAGGGTTTGAATGTTTGAAGGCTTGAATGAGTGGTAGAGGCTAAGGACAGGTCATTGTGCTGTTGCATAACTGCGCTATCAGAAAAACTGTAAAATCTTATTGGTTATATTGTGTTAATTACCTTTGGCTAATTCTTTGCCTTTTCCAGTACCAATCCTTTGGTTTTTAATTTACCCTCTGCCATCCTTGACGAATCAGACTGCTTTCACAAAGCAGGTCTATGGATCCTTAGAGTATAAGATCCTTTCCCCTCTTCCACTGCTGCTCTGCCTTAAGGTCTCTGTTACCAAAAAAAAAAAGTATTCTTTAATGATCCTTAGTAACCCTTAGTGGTTCAGCCTCTCCGGCCTCATTTCTCAAAGATTCTTTGGCTGAACCATATGATACTCTTGATATGTGACTTAGCAATCTCATACATACAAGAGCATAACCTAATTATAATGCATCAAGATACTTACCAATATTTTTACACACATATCTAAGTTGTCTACAATTGTTGCATATGAAATTTCTTGCTAGATTCTCTTGCTCTTGCTGGATTTAGATCTCCCTGTAATGAAAGAAATTAAAATATGTTAATTTTGTCCACTAACAATTTTTATCTTAAAAATTATCCACAAAATACTTCTCTTGAGAAGTTCCAAAAATATTTTTTCCTTATTAACTTCTGTTCTAACCAGAACTTTTTTTTTTCTATAACTATTTAGATGGAGATCATTCAAGTGGAACTCTTCATTTATGAGCACTGAAGAATGGATTGAAAAATTTCAGTTCATGTCCATCCATATGATACACAAACCTCTCCTATTTCCCAAACTGAGTAATTAGAATTAACTGCAATTAGTTTTCTCAATATCATTTCCCACTGTAAGGGAAGCCCAGCCTCCGAAAACCCAAATTCCTTTCTCAGTTTAAATTGCATGGAAGGTTTGTTGACAGAGTATTTAATGACGGTGTATTGTTTAATTTTCTTCCTTCAGAAGGTATAATCATAAATGTCAATGTATTTGAAATGACTAAGGAAAATATACGCTCATCTACCCACCTTATTTCTCCTTAATTTTATATGAGAATCTTACACTTTTTATTACAGATAAAGTGTACAGCCAATGGGCAATGCTAATCCACCAAAAAAAAAAAAAAATATGTCCTTCCTGGAACCCCTGATGAGAACACCAACGTAACGTAGAGAACAGGTAAAATAACGGTAATGCTTGAAAGTGTACAATGCCAACAAAGCGTTGATTATATCAGAAGACGGCTGCTGCCACTTTAAAAAATCTCCAGAAAGTTGCAATGGGCAACTTACTGTTTTCATAACCTAACTGAAGTCACAGGCAACTTGGTGATTGTTATCTTGTATCAAATGGTTTTTATTTTGCACAAAGCACTGCACTTTGCTACTCATAAGCACAATCATTTGAGTTATCATAATTTATGGCCTCTGCTTATCAGTAAGAGCCAAAATTAGGCTCAGGGATACAAATAATATTTCAACAACTGACTTCTTTATATCTTATCAGTACAGTATTCTACATACCTGAAAAAATAAGTACATTGCATAGTTTGCATGATCAGGAATCACTGTCTGACTGGGTATTTTCTACAGCCACCAGAAGTTATTGTAGGTGTTCAACAATTCTAAGCCTCAGAAGTCTATTCAACCTTTTCCTGCACAATAAAACATACACATATGATCTTCAATGTATCCACAGAAGTTATGTCATATCTACAAACCGTAATGAAAAGAAGAGAGTCTAAACCACATTTTTCCAAGTCATTAAAACACCTGATGGCAGTGCTTGCAGATAATCTGTAAGTGTTAATCACAGTTATTTTTCTCACATGGAAATAATTCAAATGAATTAATTGGTTCCACAAGCTGAAAAATAATCATACTCCTTTACACCATGTAAAAGGTGACAAACCAAAATCTTGAAAGACTTCTTTAACTGACTAGGCAAAACTTAGCAATGAGTAAAAACAAAATTTTACTTTAACGGGTCACTTTTCCAAATGCAAAGCAATTACTCCTGAATTGTCTACATACTAAATGTGTGCAAATGTGTGCAAGCCAAAGATAAAATTATGTCACTAAACGTCATGGCTAAGTTAGCACAGCTGTCACAAATAACAAAACAGATATTTTCACACATAAAGCACCAAATGAAAGATGG
Source organism: Macrobrachium rosenbergii (assembly GCA_039081455.1). Taxonomy (NCBI): domain Eukaryota; kingdom Metazoa; phylum Arthropoda; class Malacostraca; order Decapoda; family Palaemonidae; genus Macrobrachium; species Macrobrachium rosenbergii. Next base: position 15,540,936 of record JANJGK010000017.1, on the reverse strand, counting down.
TAGGAGTTGCTGACCTACCAATGGCACAAGATTAAACAAAAATACAGAACTGAATATCATTTGTATTCATACAATATATTGGTTTTTCTCTCCGTAATTTTATTCCTCAAAGGTCCAACAACAATACCATCCAGCAAAACACCAGACATGACAGGTCTAGCCTTCGTAAATATGCAAACAATTACTGTCTGCTTTAAGTCAGTTTAGGAAATCCAAATGAGACAGAATACTGTACAAAGCTTCCAAAACCAAAGTTACTTTGGGTACAACTACAGTTGTTTCTCCAAATTCACAGGGGTTAGAGGCAAAAGCCCTTGAATTTTGAAATTACGAGTAATTTATGACTCTCCAAAGATCAAGCCATTTAACCAAACCATAGACTAGCTTATACTAAAAGACGGCCTATGCATTGAGCTGGCCGTCCTACTAGGCTCTGCACTACAAATTTCTTATCTGCCACTATTCTGACCAACTACTCCTCAACCCTCCTAAACTTATGTGCAAATCATTTCCATCTGTACCACAATGTCATATTCTATAACAAAAGCTTTTTATGAGGTCACTAAAGCCAGCCCTTAAGGGCTATTTAATGTAAGACACCAGGTTAAATGCAAGGAGCCACCTGAATGCTGTCCAGAGCTACCCAAGGGAACCTTAACTCAAGAACAACAGACCTCCCTCCCCTGTGAAAGAAGTACCACCATCAACAGATGCCTGGAGTAGCATTTTACTGGTTCAGTTAGTAAACTGTCACTCATATTCTGAGAGTTTCTTTGTTTGCATACATTTTTTCGCTGAACTTCTCTCATTTTTCAAGATATGATGAACTTCGATTACTTAAATTTACAATGATGTACACCCCATTTTCAAAAACACAATAGACAAATTAAAAATTAGGAAACAGATTTTTTAAAGATTTTGCTGTTTCCTTTAAAAAACTGGTACTAAACTTTTCCCAAGTTATAAGATGGACTGGACTCTACCTACAGCTATTCAAAGTTGGTATGTTCAGCTGTCATCCATACAATATTTAACTATTATTTCATGTCTCAAATTGTGTACAACCTGCATAAAATTTAACTTTAGTAGAAAAAATAGGAAAATTTTGCCCAAATTATCCACAAAACCTTTTCACTTTCCTGCTTCTAGTGAGCCAATGGAACAAAATGTTACTACGAACACAAACAACCGGTAATTTGTAATAGGAGTGGATTCTGTCAATACGCCTAATTCATGGCTATATTTCATCATACACTAGAAGGGGACATATGGTAACTATTTTTATGAACAGACATCACCTACAATGAACGTAACCCTATACTCATTTAGCCAAAGCATAGAAGGTCCACTTGAAATTAAAAAGTAGAAATAAAATGCAAACTGGAGTTACCTTTAAAATAAACATGAAGTTTCCATAATAAAACTAATATTGTAATACTTACCTGAACATCTGAATTCGCCATTAATCCCACTAGCCCGAACAACTCTCAATTACCAATCCACTCTTGGGAATTTTAAAGCCAGCGTTACCAACACTGCAGGTAAAATTCTGTCACTTGAGCTACCATAACAAACGGCTGGCAACGCTGACACAGGTATGCACTGACACTCCCACTTTCGTCAATTGCTTTATTCAAGGTCAAAATTGATGTGGGGAAAGGAGGGTGGGAATCATTTAGGTGTTCAGGTAAGTATTACAATATTAGTTTTATTATGAAAACTTCATATTGCAATACACTCCCTGAACTCCTGAATTCGCCCGATTAACATTTAGAGGAGGAGGGATCAATTCTATTGCACGCCTTTTGATAACCGCAGAGATGGTAGCGCACCAATCTGCTCTGCATAAAATATCCGTTTAGTCATAACACTCACCATATCAATCAATGCTTTTAGTTAAGAGACATGTTGGAGAGTACTTTGATCGACAGTCAGGTCAGTACTCTTGGTCCATCGACCTCACATGTTGCTCTTCAGAACCTCTCATGTATGGAGGAGAATGAGGCAGAGTGTGGAGCCGCTGGCCCTCTGGGAGAACCATCTAAGTTTGCGGCCCACCCACTTTTTATAACCGCAGAGATGGCAGCTTACCGATCTGCTCTGCATAGGATATCTATTTAGTTATACACTCACCTTATCAATCGATGCTCTGGTGACAAGACATGCTGGAGAGTACTTTGATCGCCCGTCAGGTCTGTACTGTCTCGGTCCGTCGACCTCCCATGTGACGACCTACAAGCGAAGAAGTATCTCAGCGCCGACGAAAGAGCCTAGCCTACTAGAGCACCCCCTTGAACTCTCGTAGGGAAACTATCAAAGACTAACATACTTAAAACGTACTAAACCTAAGTTCATGTGATTATACTATCACTGTTGCCTAAGAATTCTAGACTAAACAGAATTCCTCTATCTGGTTAACATAAGAATCTCCTCACTAAGTGAATACCACCTCAGCTAAATGAATGCTCCCTAGATAATAGACTTCCCTGCTACACATGGACAAGAGAATAACCCTCCGAACCTCCAGACTAAGCAAAGACCACCTCAGCTAAATGCTATGAAGCAAATTGAACGTCTCTTAAGTAAAGGAAGTAAACACTGAGACGGACTTCCAAGTAGCTGCCTCCAGAATAAAAGGCACTGAATAATTCCTTAGAGAGGAAGATGAAGTGGGCATACTCCAAATACTGTGCAGTCAGGGAAATAAGAGAGCTGAAGACTACGAAGAAGCAGCCTAGGAAATCACCTCCCTCCGAAAGTAACTAATCGCATTCTTTGACAGCGGATGGGAAGGATTCCGCTGCGAGACAAGTAGTGTATGCAGAAGCCAACGGAGTTTCTCAACCTTTGGTAAATAGACTTTAATGCTTGTACCGGACATAAAGATATCTCCGTTGGATCGCCGGTAATGAACACTTGCAGATATAGAACTTTAAACGAACGAGGCAGAGTTTTAACCTCCGACTCTGTCTTCTGAACTGCCTGAAGCTTGTCCAACCCACTGGCTGAAGCTAAAGTCGTAAGAAAAAGCAACTTCTTAGTCAGTGTCTTAACATTATAGCTTCAATGGGTTCAAAGGCAGGGGGATGCAAGAAAAATATTGAAGTACTTCCGACAAGTCCCACGGAGGGGCCCCGAGTCGGCAAGACAGGACATTCAAGCTTAAAATAACATAATAAATCATCGATTATCTTACTATTAGAGATTTCAGGAAGGTGGAAACTAATTGTACCGCTAAATGTTGAGTGGTAGTCAGCAATAGTCGAATACGAAAGACCCTTGACTTTCCAAAGGAATAAAAGAAAATCAGCTATTTTGGCTATGGAAGGTCTAGAGATGGAATGACCTTCCTTACGACACTAACTTCTATACCTTGTCCAGCTGAACCTGGTAAGGCTTATGGGTTGACTTTCTCAAGCTAAAAGAAAACTATCTAGACACAGCTTTAGGGAGTCCTGACTGTCTAGTGGCTCTCTCGACAGGCACCCTGCACCTAGGTACAGCACACGAGGGTTTGGATAATAATGGTGAGAATGCGGTCGTCTGAGAAGTAGTTTCGCATGGGTAGGGACATTGGAACTTCCGTAGGGAGCCTTAGGAATTCCGGAAACCAAGCGTATTATGGTGAGCAGGGAGCTATTAGAGTCATAGGCATCTTGACACTCTCCCGCAATTTCCTTATTACCTGATGAATGAGACCGGATGGGGGAAAGGCATACACCTGCATGTGATTCCAATTTGTACTGTCACATCGGTGCCTATCGACATGGGGACCACCATTGGTGAGAAATAAACTGGAAGACGATGGTTTAATCACATCGCGAATAAGTCCACCATTGCTGGCCACTTCCAGAAAACTTGACATATTGCTTCCCGAGCCAAAGTCCACTCTCCTCCCCAAAATACCTGACAGGAGCGACTTAGTGAATTGGCCAGTACGTTGAGACTCCCGATATAAATTGGGGAAGAAGAGACACTTTTCGTTCTTCGCACCCTCTCAGGACTCTCTGTGCTATAGTATGGAGTTCTCTTGAGCCTGTCCCCGCCCCCAAGTTCTTCAGATATGCCATGGCAATTATGCTGTTGCTAAACATAGCCACTACTCTGTTGCGCACTAGGAATGAAGACAACTGAAGGCTTCCTTTACAGCCTTGATTTTCCCGAAGATTTAGCGAGTCCTCTCGTTCCTGAACCACGCTGCCCTGAGGCCAAAGGCCTGGGTTTCCTCCAAGGTTATCCCCCAACCTTGATCTGAGGCATTTGTGTACAGATGAACGTCAGGAAGAAGGGAGTCGATAGACCTTCCCGGTGTCAGATGCACTACTTCTGACCACCACAGACAATCCAACAGGCAAGAATCACTCCCGACTATAATTGCGTTCTCGTTGCGGAAGTCCCAGCGATTCCTGAGACATACCTGAAGAGAGCGCATCCGGAGATGAGACCCTGGAATTAAAACAGAGAGAGAGACATTCTCCCTAAGAGGCTTCTCAAAGCTGGTACCGGCCGTTTCCTGTCGGACAGGAACCCTTCTCCCTGCTGAAGGATCGACTGGATGTTCTCCAGGGTTGTGAAAACCCTCAAAGGAAGAGAGAGAATCCTCCTACCTGAATAGGTTAAAAATTCCATAAGAATTCCCTCCCTCTTACTAGCTCCTCTAGAGAGGAGGCAAGGGTCAACCAATCATCTAGTTTCCTCAACACTCTGTACACTCGACGATGCACAACTGCCAACACCGGAGACATGAGTTAGAAGCAACCACGTTCATCATACTGGCTACGTCATCATCCTTGAACAAGAATTAGTTACGGCTAAAGGTGTTCTAAGCAATCCCTCTTATGAACATCCAGATACTGAGGGGGAAGATGACCAATATAGAAATTTCGACTTTCCTGCTCCAAACGTCGTAGATGAAGCCAAAGCATTCGCTTGGTGAGCCAGACCCCTTGAGATAAATTTATTAGGCCGCCAACAGCCACGGATCCGAAGGGACATAGCTGTCACTCTTTAGAACCCCATTACAGTAAACCTTACAGCATCCATAGAGAGTGCGCAAGAGCCTCAGTCTGATTGCGCAACATATCCTCCAAGCACCTGCTTCCCTAAGAGAAGTCCCTATCTGTTTGACTACCTCTGAACTCGCTAAATCCATCAACTGATCTGTAGCAGAAGCCTGAGACACTTGAGGCAATGAGAATCTGACCGATGTCTGCCGCCCTTACTAGCCACAGACTTGCGATGATGAATGTAATCCTCCATCTCTTGTGCCTTCCAATCGGAACATTCATCGCAATGAGTCTGCACATCACACTTAGCCTTCCTACATACCTGACAGAATGTCTATCGTGTCTCAAGGTACTCATCCATCTCTGGCAGGAAGAAGCGATGAGCTCCAGCATCCACAGTCATAAAGGCAGTTGAGGTCGACATCGAAGCCGAAGGCACGGTAGTAGAAGGTGAGAGAGTCCATGATGACCAATCGAGAACAGGAACCAGCAAATCCAATTCTAAAAGACGTTCCACATCGAAGATATCCAGAAAAACCAGGAGGAAAAACCAGTAAATACAATCCAGATCTTCACCAGAGGTCCAAAATACAAAGAGAAATCCGAAAATAGGATTAAAACCTCGCACTGCAGAAGGAAACAACCTTCCAGCAGCGCGAACAAAAAGCAATTGATGAAAGTGGGAGTGTTGGCGCACACCTGTGTCAGCGTCAGCGCTGCCAACCATTTGTTATGGTAGCTCAAGTGACAAGATTTTACCTGCAGCGTTGGTAACGCTAGCTGTTAATATTCCCAATAGTGGATTGCTAATTGAGAATTGTTTGCGCTAGTGGGATTAAGGGCGAATTCAGGTGTTGGGAGTGTATTGCAATAAGATAATTAAGATATTGGGTCAATTTTTAGTCTAAAACTAAAGCCTACGCAACCATATTTAGAAATTCACTGGGGTCACCCAAATAATTCAAAATATGACCATGGTAAATTTAAGTAAGCTGGACAAATTAAAAGTGGAATTAACCAGAGGGAGTGATTGACAGGTAAAGACTGAATGAAGGAAGCTGGCCCTAAGAAGGACCAACGAAAAGAACCTTCAAACAAAAAACACAGAAAGGCGTGGCCTCTACAGGGAGAAACAATTAAATTCAACAAAAGGCATAGGGATCAACTACCATCAAACAAGAAACTGCTGGTGAGCACTACTGATGAGAAAACCAATAACTCAGGTAAGCAGTCTACCTACTGGATGATCTGAAATTTACCATACATTAACAAGATGACACTCTATAAACAGTGTAACAGCATCTCAGGCTCCCCTGGTTCTCATCCCTCATTGTACATCCCAACCTTAGCACTTTAATCCTGAAAAGCTTAGATGTATTTATATTTAGCCTATTAAACACCTGCAACACCTCAGGTCCTGAGAATGATGCTGAACCACAAAATATCTATGCCTTTTTAGCCTCTTTTTTTTTTTTAAATTTCTGAATTAACTGAAACATTCAAGACTTTGTACTGGATCAAACATGACCACCCGATCCTCAACAGAGCTGAAATTGCACAGCACCCAATAATGCTGAGAGATTCTGCTAAACCACCAAGGACAAACTGCTCCTTCCACAAGATTAGTCTGCATGATGCTTGATTCAATTAAATGTACAGTACTCTGGAATGCGACCCAACATGTAAAGTTCAATGAAAGAAAATGTGAGAGTAACAGCTGGACGTTAATCTCCTTTTTAATACCTGTACTATACTCCACTCACTCATACACCTTTATTAATCAACAGCACTTGACTAGCTCAAGACCAAAGAAATCATGGGCAGGATGAATAAATATGGTATGGCTTAACAATGGATGAAGCAACAGAATGTCCCTTGTATGAAATGAGGGTACATGGCAAAAAAAAAAAAAAAAAAAAAAAAAAAAAAGCAGGAGTAGATTCCCAGGTCTGGTTGCAAAAAGTTAAGACTTCCACAGAGATTGGTAAAAACAGGTCCAACAGGCATTACTAGGTCACCTGACCAATGGAGGAATATAACTGACATTGTAATTTTACTTTTACTTCACAGGTAGAGTATTTTCATACCTCCCCAAGTCATCTCAATCACAACAATGATATTATTTCAGTGAAGTTTTGAGGTTATACTTCCTAAATCCCTGTGTCAGTTTCAAAACACAGCAGCTAACTTCATTTCAGGTATGGAGCCTCTACCTCTAAAATGAAGTTCTAGGTCGCACCTACAGCAGGAGCAATTTCTTATTACATACATCATACATGTAAATGATATTATTTCCATATCCTTCATGTAAAATAAACCCACCTGGATTTCATTATTACCAATATCTCTTCATATCAAAAGTACCTTAGCTAGTACTGAAACAATGAGCATGTGGTTTTACAGAAATAACTGAACCCACACTATGACTGGGAATGATCTAGTACTATAAAATTCCTACTGTTCACAGAATGCACAGCTGATCCAAGTTACAAAAGCTATTTGTAGATCTCCTTGCAAGTAACAAGATTAGCTATTTGTCTGCCATTAATGTTGTACACAGTACCATTATTATCGCTCTTTCACTTTTAATGGAACATAAGGAACCTGATCTAAAGCGCAACCAAATGATACAGTATAGCAGTCTGTCTGAGTCAACCCCCATGTGTAAACTATATAAACTAGTAAATATAATGCACAAGCATGCCACTCGGACAAAATGACCTTTAAGAACCCTTCCCTCTGGTATGAAGTGAAAATCCACCAGCAATCCATGGACTCGCGATGCCAATAACCAGTTATCTCCTCGAAGCTATAGATATGCAAAATCACCAACTAGCCTCTGTCCCTAATTGAGGAGAGTCAAAATCATACTCCTCTCAAATGTGTATTTTGATATCTGTTATATAATGTGGTGGACTGTACATGTTATAATGTATACAAACTTAAACTCATGATTGTCATGGAAAAGTACAAAGACTATATTGTGCTATCTGAGGAAATTGGTTAAATGGTCCTTACCCTAAATCACACTATTATGGAGCCTATGATGACACAACAGTCACAAATTGTGTCACCGAAATGCCTATGTAAGTAAGTCACTAATGAGGAAGTACAGCCATTTTCACTATTTATTAAAAAAAATACGTGTATAGGAGTAAAAAATATCCAGGTCAATTTTCACAGCAGGATAGTTACTAATCTCAACATCCAGATGTGTGTTTGGTATGTAATGGCACATAAAAATACTGGCTGTTCATCTGATACATCACTGAAGATCAGTGTCAAATGTAACACTCTAATACAGTAGCATCTCAACTTACCAGACTCTTTGGGGATCTGGCTTTCTGATAAGTAGAAAAAGTAACAAATGTGTATTGGTTTTATTTGCTAATCCCTGATATTTAATTGTTTATCACCTTTTCCTTGAACTTGCTTATTTTTTGCAGGCTGATTTCCCTTTGGAGCCCTCTAGTGTTAACAGTCTGTTGACTCGGCCTATAAGGGTTTTCATCTTTAGTTTAGAGAAAGAAAAAGCCCATCATCATATTAGCTAACAATAATTCCACAGAACAAACCTTTGCTTTACACTTAAGAAGAGAATTATTTAAAAGTTTATATCTTCTAAAATGGTAGCATAGCAATTCATGATTATTTTACACATCTTCACAGGCTCTAAGTTAAAGATTTTCATAATAAAAAAAATTCTTTGTAGTTGGCAGTTCCCTCAAATTTGTTTCCTCTTTAGGCTATTATTAAGAGTTTGACTAATAAAACCTATTTTAAATCGAAATCTAAAGTAATTTCTTGTAAAGCAGAATGGCAGCCATTCTTGGTGTATCTGTCTTGGAAACAATTCCCTTGTCTGAGATGGGTTAGGTAGCACCAAGCACCAAAACATTTTTCACTTAAAATGCGGTATTATTCCACTGTAAACTATCATCACATTTAGGACTTGGATATATAAATTTTTTTCAGTTTTAATGTGCGCTTTTAACATTTCTGTTATTTGATTAGGTAGCAAATGGTTACTTTTAAAGACAGTGTATCCCATTTTATATCATACAATTTGGGGGACCAAACTGAAAAAAAAGGGGATTTTTTTGAGCGAGTAACATAACAGAAAACGACTGAAATAGAAGGACCTTAATCCCACTGATAGTTCTCATCCAGATTAAGGCAAGTTCATGGAATGTTTTTAAGCTAGGTTAATATACACTAGGATAAGGACCTGGTACTCTTAAGTTAGGTTGGGTTAGGTATGGTTGGTTGGTTAGGTAATTTCCCAACGAAACGAACGTCAGAAACGTTCAAAACGCGCATTAAAAGCAATGAAAAATAATATTTTCAAGTCCAAAATGTGACAATGGTTTAAAGTAAAATTTTACCTCGAATGCATCCTCTGGGTCCTCTGATCGGCAGAACTATAGGGTAGCTCCGCATCGCCGAAGGCACTATAACTTGACTTTTTCTACAGTTTTTTGGTTGCTAATTGTGAATTTACCTTTCATTTTTGGCGCTCGAGTCTAATTAACCTGTAATTAACCCCCGAAGACCATCCAACAAGGGGTTTCCATACGCGATCTTCACAAGACAGAGCACGGCTATGTAAGTTTCGAACGGTTCATATCCCGTCCGGCAAGTGCAATAACTTGTTAACGTATGGGTACCCAACCCCCCGGGCCAGTACTAAACGGGTGCGGAGCTAATATATAGAATTACGCTCTGATCAAATACCTCAAAACAAATCATTCATTTCTGCCACACAAAGTCAGTTGCAACATCATTAAGGCATCAGAAAATGTTCTCAATCTCTAATCAGAATAGGCTGAGATATAATATAAAGCTTGGCCCGTTTACAACAGTCTAGAGAAATTGTATGGGATAAAACTGCTTTCATCTTAGTGTCAGCAAGAGGCTTATGTCTGGGATGTCAACCATAGGCCTAGGCTGCCTGGTATTATTTTATAAGTTGCCAATAAAGGTTATGAAACTGTAACCTACAATTTTGAAAAGAGCTCTTTATTCTCGTTATTTCGAACCCCATAAACACTATGCACAAACGATAAATAAAAAATGTAAATTACGACTTATAAGGTAAAACAATACCAGCAGCCCCCGCCACCTCCATACCTAATGCAGTAAAAGTGTAACCTGTAAACACCCCTAGGTTACGTTAGGGGTATTTTTTTAGGTTCTTTTAGTGGCCTATCATTTCCTTGCCACTTTTCCATGAAAAACCCTAAATGGTTTTTCGTGCAAAAATGGCTGGCTGGAGTCTTCTTGGCAACTTGTAAAATTTTACAGGTACCCTGCGGCCTGCGTACAAAGACTAACCAAAAGGCTCCAATATTATCAATTACCCACAACCTGGAAAATATGACATTCCTAAATAAAAGAGGTTCATCCTGGAGTAGCCTTCCATAAATTAACATTAAAACTACGATTGTCTGCCTAGGCCTAGCTCTTGGTGGTAGACCTTAAGTTCTAGGCTAAATACCTACCATCTAGCTCACGTGTTTCCTTTCAAGTGACTACTCCCGTGCCGTGAGCCCTTCACCCCTACGGTTTTTCTGAAACACAAACATCAGGATGAAGTGAAGACGTTGTAGGGGTAGGGTCAGGAAGCCGGCCCATGAGTACCGAGTAGTCAGTGCATCCATGACTAAGTGACAGTTGCCAATTATTTAACTTCTTACATTACTCAATGCTCACGCGAATGTGTAAAAATATTGAAGCGGATGCTTACGTATAAATATATTAGAATAAAGGAGAATGTTTTCATCCAGAGTATTTTAGTGTGCATAGACCAAATGAATACTTATAAAATATACTACAAAGCCCCTAATCCAACGACTTTAAACAGGCGTTGGCAACGCCTATAACGGTAAGTAAACTGCAGTAAGTTTAGGTAATGATTCTTCACATCAACGACAGTAGTAGTAGTAGTAGTAGTAGTAGTAGTAGTAGTAGTAGTAGTAGTAGTAGTAGTAGTAGTAGTAGGCAAAACCTCCACAAAATATATGCGTCGTTCGATAAATCTGTTAGGGACAAATTCATGCAATTAGCACGAAGCAATACAGCCAGTTCTCATCTCACGGAAGGAATATGAATTTCATTTCGATATTTTCCATCTTCGATCAGCGTCTGAGATGTTTATTAATTTCGAAGTGAAAGTTCTCCGAGTTAGGCGCCAATAATTCATAATAAGAAAAAGAGACCTTTAGCTTAACGTTCATACGGATTTTTAAGAACTGAAAACACTTCAAGACTTGTGAAAACATAACGTACTGTACGCTAGTTTCCAGGAGCCCCAAAGTGCAACGTGTGTGGGCGTCTTTGCGTGTGTGTGTGTGTACGGTTGATAAAAAAAAACCGACGAACATTTTTTTTTCTCACCAGATAACCGTATGCTCTACAGATTCTAATTAGAAATTTCCGCTGGTTAAAACGTGGGGGAGAAGAGAGGAAATCCTGTAAAGCCTTTTCTCTTAAATGTAAATTTCCCTTTCTTTGACGAGAGCAGCGGGAAGGGCTTGCAGTTTATCCTCTCATATATTTACAGTTCTGCTACACAACATTTTTACAGCACTTACAGTACTACTATAAATTCTGACAAGTTCTCATTAACGGACGAAATAAGAAGAAAATGATAGTGCTATATACTGCATCTTTAAATGGCTAATGGGTAGATTTTACTTTGGACATGGTAAGAATATTGAAGAACGTTACGAAAGAATAAGTTAATTGTGGAGAAATTATTTAGGTTATTGGGAATATCAGCTATATATATATATATATATATATATATATATATATATATATATATATGCATACATATATATATATATATATATATATATATATATATATAGTATATCTATAATATATATGTCTTATGAGTCCTTCTCCCTGTTTATTGATGTGGCTGTAGGACAGGATGGCTTACTCTGAGAAAGTGTTCTTAAAGTCGAACTATTTTTGCACCGCTTGCACCTGGAACGCAGGTACAGTTAAGCTGACGTAAATAAACCATTTACTACTTTATTCTTTCGTAAACAGAAATATTGTAATATTTACAACGTCAATATGTACGATACTGGTGGTATGAAAGATTCTTAGAATAAAGTGGTTGTGCATGAATGTGAACCGTGGATGGCAAAATTTATAATAATTATCACCTTTTCCAGTCGTAGAAATTCTCTCTTTATGATTACGACACGGGTACTGATTAATGTAATGAAACGTTTGTTAAAGAGCTACAGATAGTGAGTGTGCAAGTGCTTTTACTTGCTATTTTGTTTTCAAAAGTATAATGTATATATAAAAAGGGAATTAGCGTGGGTGTCCATCAACCTACAAAATTGGATTTTACATTCTTCAGCACCAACTTATCAGTTTCCCTTAATTGAAATGATTTGCAGCCATAATAATTCTTCAAGAATTTTTTAAAGTAATTCTGATAGAATCAAATATGAAAATGAGCATACAATTTCATCCCTCCAACACTTCAGTGCACGTTTTTTCTTGATCTAAAAAAAAAAATTACTCTTCCAATTTGGTTGCAATTGATGAAATTTATGTACGTCAAAAGGCTTTCCTGAATGTTTCTTCCTTATGATGTATTCCCGGTACTACTGGCGGTGGGCTAATGGACTTTTCTAGCTAACTCTTAGTGCAATTTTCCGCGCTATTTCGCAGGTACTAATATGAAGAATAATTTCACTTAGCATTTATCAGCAAGATTGGGGCGTCTGCAATTCTTACATACTACTGTTTCGGTATATGGACTTTTTTTTTTTTGAGAATTTGTCAGAGGTTTTGGTCTCACTAATGAGGGAAAGAAATACAGTAATCCTCTTAAGGACCTTAATTATTCAGGTGTTCATTATGTATTTACCTGTTGGAAGTGTGGTCCACGGCATGTCAGAGGCTCTTCTCGTCGTCTTCCGCGCAGCGTTTTGGAAAACAGGTACATTCCTCTCAGGACACGATTTCTCCTCTCTAAACCACAATTTTCATCATTCAACCGAACAGAATATTAAATATATTATCTCATTATTCAAAAAAAGATGAAAACCAGAGCCGAGTAACACTGTCTTTTTTAAGGTATTAAAACATTCAACTTTCTTTCCTTCCTCTGTATTCACTATGCTGCTTTTTCAAGGTTCAAATATTATAATTTCTTCTTTAATTTTACATTTCATTAATTTCATATTAACAGTTTTGCTCTTCAGTTTTAAGCTCCACCTGATGAAACATTTAATTTTGGTATTTTTGTTTCAGTACAAGAACAAAATGTAGACACTGGCATTTATTACACAGGTCTGCCTTACACCTTAATTCCCAAGTAAGGATAAAATGACCAACTCCTGAAAGGTTCGTAATTAAATCTTCATCATAAAATAAGGAATTCCAAGTAGATTAATTTACCTCCAAGGGGATTATAAATAAGTGCGCACGCCTCGGCCAAGGTATAGTGAATGCGATATGAATGGGCTTCGTTAACCGTAATGTTTTGTTACTACAGAACCTGAATTCAAAAGCAATATGCACAATAGAGTCGAAAAGGGCTATTATTTCCCGTATTGTTAAGTGCGTCGAGTCACTGTTCCCCATGTCTCGAGGCTAAAGCGCACGGATACTGAATTCTTGGCTATTGGGCTATATGAGGTTTATCATTTGAATGCACAAACACACGCACACACACAGATATATTTACTTAGGAATGCAGAAGGGTCACACAATACAGTATTTTATCTGACTGCTGAATGATTCCTACGTTTGAGAGAGAGAGAGAAACGGGTGATTTTGCATCATGAATAAATGCATATGCACGGTATATTCATTTGTATTAGCCATTCTTAACAAATATGTTTAAGGAATAATATGTGATATGTTTGTTTAATTTAAATAGATAAATTTAATTTAATAAAACTAACTAGTTTAAACGGAGCAGAATTACTTTTATGTTTCAGTTCTGAACTAAGTCTTCCAATATCTTTTATTTAATGAGGTACCCAGCCCCACTAAGAAGCGTCTTTGAAGTTCGCACGAGTGTCTTTCGATAAAAAGAAAAAAACTTTCTCAGCGCTGTAGAAAGGAAAAGTTTCCCACGAACCGCTATTGGCCACAAAACTGCCCTTCCAAAAGAAACCTGCAACATAAGGTCCAAGTCTAGTTACTTTTTTATTGTCTTGTTATATATATATATTTTTTTTACCACGAAGAAATCTCGAAGGGCATGGCTGCCAAATATGACAGCAGAGTTATTGCAAAAATAATTCTGCTGTCATTTCTTCGTCTATGATACAACAACGACGATTTCTAAAATAAATATGCTTTTAGAGCAACCCGGATACGCAGACAAAGACAGGGGTTTCAATCTAAATGCAAGACGTATGGAAAAGAAACCAAATTTGTTGTCTCGAGACTTTACAATCACAGTGAGTGATCACAGTAGCTAACGTGAATTGACTCTAATCTCCCAACGAAATCTTCATTCTTAAATGCAAAAGTGTGGTGGGAGCTGCAGACGGCATGACATCAATGATTCATGTACGCACAAATTAGTTCTGCATAACACAAAGGAATTTCCAGCTGCTTTTTTTTTTTGTATACGTGACTATTAGCGATTGAGAACCTAAAATACTGAAGCAATAACTGGAAGTCAATTGGGTATTACCTAATTCGGAGGAGAGGAACTTCATTGTGAAATCTTCATTCCGAGTCCAGCTGTCTTTCCTTTCTTATGATACCATGAAGGCTTGCTACGACAGTTCGTCTGAACAGAAATTACCATTAATTTAAGAGAAAACAAGCATCAGATCATATCTTTGGAACACAACGATCTTCGAATTCTCGGAAAATATGTAACAGGTAAAAAAAGTATGCAGGCATTTCCCAAACGTTCGCTTATGGTTATGTTTGAAATTGGGGTTTCTGTTTTGTTACTGTAAAGTACACAATTTACCCAGGCATTTCAATAAAGTGATCGAGTTATTCACGTGCTCAAATTCACTTTTTTTTTTTTTAGAAAGAACTGTGAATTTTGTTTAGTGTTTTATTAAGTAACTCATCACTCTCATTTCTGGAATCTGATTAATAGAGCTATTTATTTTATTCAATAGCGTT
>JANJGK010000017.1:15513299-15515799 GCA_039081455.1 Macrobrachium rosenbergii | reverse complement strand
ATGCTGTTCCCACCTTTCTTTTACCCGGATGACTGATGTTGCTATAGCTGAGTCATGACACCGATGGAGTGTCTGATGAGCTGGAATCGCCGAGACGACCACTTCGTCGTTCCAGCCGTCTCGCCAGCAGGAACATATGGACAGGGGTTACCCGACCAACACTTTTTGAAGAATCCGCTTTGTACCAGTTTCCTGCGTCGGTGTCTTAACACTCCCTCCAGCCTCTACTGTTCTACCGTTTAGTAGGACTGATGAGGGATACGGAGTAGTATCTAAAAATCTCTCCGTATCATTTTTAACTCTGTACACAAATATTTTTAATACTACTGTGGCTTTTAATTATTATTATTATTATTATTACACAGAAGATAACCCCCTATTCATCTTAAACAAGCCTACAAGGGCCACTGACTTGAAATTCAAGGTTACAAAGAATATACTATTCCTTTGAAAGAAGTTACAGAAGATAATGGGAAATACAGAAAGAAAACATGAGTTATTAGAAAAGAAGAAGAAAGATAAGTAAAAAACATTACTAGGTAAATGCATAAAAATATAAATAAATTAACAAAATACAGGATGTTTTAGGGAAGTAATGCATATTGCATCTTCGCTCGAACTTTTGAGGTTCTAACTGCACAACGCCTTCATAAATATTCATGAATGAATAACGGGATCTTTATAATTATTCACAAATCATCACTCATATGATAGGCAAATGCTCATACGTAAATAAGTACATGTATGAGAGAATATTAATTACTTCTTTTCCCACTAAGGATATATATATATATATATATATATATATATATATATATATATATATATATATATATATATATATATACATATATACATATATACGAGTATATATATATATATATATATATATATATATATATATATATATATATATATATATATATATACACACACACACATACATACATAAAAGTGATTGCTTTTATATTTGTTTGTCCGCTACAGAAATCCGAACCGCTTGACAGACCCAGACAAAATTTTGCACACGGCCTCTATGTCACCCCAGAAAGGTTTAAAACTCGAAATCAAACGTCTAACCCATGACAGACATACAAACACAGACAAAGCAAATTAAATTTTCGTTTTGACGTCACCTTTTCCTTCAGTTTTCTGGGTTTACTCTCATTTTTCACCGGACACTCCACCGTTTTTTCCCAGCGCTGCCACACGTATGATTAAACTATACAATAAATCCAAATCCCCTATAACATCAATTTTTACCTGAATATACGCGAAATTTGATCATAATTTATGAGATTATTAATATAATTGTTTATTACCACAAAAAAATCAACATTGAAAACCTATATCAGTTTAAATGTGGTTTACAATCCCCACCACGGAAAAAAGTAAGACCAAATGCTTCTGTGATATACTGTACATACCACCTCATTAAAAAATTACTCGCGACGAAATTACTAGCTTTTTTTCAGTGTTCATTTTAAGACAAACTATATCTTAATCATACCTTGCCAATAAAACACAAATTCTTAAGTACCCTGTGGTATTACCGTCATAATAATATCTAATTACTTAATCCACAAAAGAACTTCGTAGTTATGGGCACAACTTTGGAGATCAAGAAATAATTCATCGACGAGACGAAACAATCCATCACCATCCGCGCAAGCGTATTAGCAGACTAAATGCTTCTGGGATCAAATTACCCCCTCATTAAAAAATTACTCTCGATGAAAATACCACATTTTTTTTCAGAGTTCATCTTAAACTAAATGTGTCTTAATTATACCTTGCCAATAAATTACAAATTCTTAGCTACCTTGAGGTATTACCATCATCATATCTAACTACTTAAAGATCCACAAAAAAATCGCCATTTACCGACAATTTCTATATTAGACCATTCAGACATCGGCCTACACTTTCACTCAGAAACGTCAAAGGAAACTGAAACGCGTTCGTTAACACGTACAGGAAACCGAAGACAGTTTCAGCTCTTTTTACGGTGTCTAAAATTACAATTGCGAGAATTTAATATTCATATAGCCAACAGACACTGTATCTTAAGTAGCTGCTGGCTAAGATCGACGTCAACGTGTTTGATATTTCCTTTTTTTTTATTCGTTCAAATACGAATTTCCTCATTAATTCGTTCATTTCTTCTTCGTTTTAACCTTCGGAATTCGCAATAGAGACTGCTTCGTGAAGTTACGGCGACGTATTCCTTAGAAAGTCTCTCTCTCTCTCTCTCTCTCTCTCTCTCTCTCTCTCTCTCTCTCTCTCTCTCTCTCTCTCTCTCTCTCTCTTCTAAATGAGAAAAAGACACAGTTTATCATTATTGGATCCAGGCAATATGTGTCAGATATTGGAGATGAGGTACAGATAAATTTTAATGGAAATATAATTAAGCCAATAACGACTGTGAAAAATTTAGGTGTTCATTTCGATCGGTACATGAACTTTGACTGTCACATAGATGAAATGTATAAAAAGGTAA
>JANJGK010000017.1:15480799-15500799 GCA_039081455.1 Macrobrachium rosenbergii | reverse complement strand
TATATATATATATATATATATACTACATTTCCTGACTGCATTTGAATGATTTGCTTGTCTGACTCTGAGTTCTAGACGATCGAAATGACACATATATGAACATAGAGAAATAAAATCCACAGGAATCCCTCTCCGCGCATTTCATACCTCGACATCAGCAAAGAGCCCATAGCAATTTTTCTCCACATTTGCAACGAACGTGGAACGTCATTTCCCCCCGATTTCCCCCAACCCATTAGAAGCGCGTTCAGAAGGCAGCGGGAACATTTTCTCAATTTACTCATTATGGTACCGAGAAAGCGTTCGCTTGTTCGGCTAACCGAGTGGAAATCTTCGCTTTAAATTTTCGTTCGTCTTTCTTCGGCTCTTTCACGATTTCTTACGTTCGTTTTCCCTCCTATTTCTCATGAAAGGATCAGACATAATTGTATTTATCGTAAATTGTATAATTTCCCGATTACGGGAAAAAGATGTCGCCAGTTAGGAGACCCTACGATTCAAGTATTTTACTTTTGAAGAAGTCAGTTTTTCTTAACATGAATTTTTTCTGATAAAATGTAATTTTTTTTAAAACTACTGACTTTAGGATTTTCTTTGATTAAGTGAATTTGTTAGCGAAAAAAATCTTTATAGACACACACACACACACCCACACACACACACACACACATATATATATATATATATATATATATATATATATATATATATATATATATATATATATATATATATATATATATATATATATTATATATGACAGGTGTGCCTTGGAGAGGTTTCGATCACATTTTGGCAAAAAGAGACTGGTGGTGCCTTTCTCTATGTCTCACCTACAAGTTGTTTCTATTTGTTTTACTTAATTGAAAATCAGCGTGGAGGAGAAAACTGATTCTATTAAAGCTTTTTTTTTCTGACGTTTATTTTCAAACAGTTGACAATTTAAGTGAAATGTAACTTCTGTATACTGTGATTATGTCCTGTGTCTTTTATTATAAACTGTAATAATAATAATTATTTAATAATAATAATAATTATTATTATTATTATATTATTATTTATTTCGTATATCATGGAAAAATAATTACCGACACGCTAAGTATCTGCTTATACATTAAGCTATATCTAAAGCAAACCTAATAATAATAATAATAATAATAATAATAATAATAATAATAATAATAATAATAATAATAATAATAATAATAATAATAATCTATTTCGACGTAGTTGATTGCCAGCTAGTAAAATCAAAAGTCCTCGCTTTTCTGTCAGAGGTGTTTACTTGTGCTTTTTTAAATGAACTATTTTACCAATGCAACACCATCTCTTTTCATTTAAACGTAATCAGTACGACGGGAAGACTGGTATGTCTTAATTTACTTCTGCGGAAATGAATCTTGATGATTCGATCACTAGGGAAACTAATTTTGAGTCCAACTTGTATTTTTTCGTTTCTAAATACGAAGCTTAAAGACACATTTTGAACAGAAACCCTTTCAGAAAGCAGTTCTGTTTCTTTTACAAGAGGTAGGTAGAAATTCAAAAAAAGTTGTTATATAATAAGTCATCACAGAACCTTCATTGACATTATTGTTTATGATGTTAAGTCAACCAAACCAGCGTGATACACAAACTCGTAAATCTTCACCTATTAGAAACCTGAGCAGACATTTTAAAAGACGAAACTGGACAAACAGTTGTCGTAGAAATCTGGCTTTTTTGAGTTGGGTTGCCATCAGGGATTTGAAAATTCAATTTGCCCCTGTTGGGTTATGGTTACAATTCACTTGATAAGCGGATAATGGAACGAACTGAAAAACCCAGAGAACAGGAAGGTCGAAACGTGCTGCAGAATTCAAAGGGAATTAGCTGAATTTCACAAAAAGGAGAATTGCATCGATAGGTGGGGATGACTTATATTTTTGGAGTGGTGTTTAAAGGTCTCTATTAGATTATTCCAGGATTTTGTCTTCTGTCTCTGAAGATTAAGATCCATTTGAGTTTTTTCATGAAAAACATCTTTGTACATGTCTCGTAAAATTATCTTGGATGATTTACATAAAATTTTTTTTCCCGCATTTGATAATAGGGGTTTACTTGCCTCTAGTATCGGAAGGCATAACACTAAATAAGAAGAATATTATTAATTTTAAATGCTAAAGAAGTGTCTTTCATGAAGGGCTTGTAAAAAGTCAATCAAATTTATGGAAGACTTGACACACTTTTACCTGGAATTTTCCACCTTTTCCAAAATATATTTCGTTGTTACTAGTTAAGTGAAGCGTTCTAGTTTCCAGGGACATTTCTATTCTGTCCTTCATTTATTACTAAGAAATGAACTACCCATGAGAAGCCCTGTTAAGAATTTTGGCGAATGGGTGCTATATGGATTTACGTACTCATCTGGTTTCATACCCCTAATTTGTGATTACGAATAAATGGAATGTTGTGTTGTATAAGAACTTAACGATAATCCTGCACAAAAAATTCGCCATCCAAATCTAAAGCACTCCGTATGTCTGTGAAAAAGTGAACACAAAATGAAATATAGAAAAAGTGGAAAAAATTAACACAGGTTGGAAAATATTTTGTTCCTGGATTTTGAAAGTATCCGGAACCGGCACTTCATCCAGGGAGACTCTGAAGCATTGTCAACTAAACTTGAAGGTTCCACAAGAATCTTTGGTTCTGTGCGCAGGAGAAAAGGATGATGAAGAAGAAAAAGAATAAAGTGAAGAAAAATAAAAGAAAAAAGGGGTCATTTTTAAAGCTGTGAGTTTCCAAGACGACACCAGGCTAGGGACCAAGTCCTTCGCGGAAATGCAAAGAATTAAGTCTTGTTTATGGCACTGTGATGTCAACGGAAGAATATCTAATAATTGGAGGAGGACTAAAATTGGGCATTTATAATAGGGCGAAAAAAAACTGCATTTATTCTGTCTGTTTTCTCTCGTATGGATATCACCGTGCGAATATGAAATTCTTCTGAATGTATATTTATATATATATATATATATATATATATATATATATATATATATATATATATATATATATATATATATATATAGTATATATATACAGTATATATCAATGAAAAACATTTATTCATAGGTGTTCTAATCCTCCAGAGCCACTTGCGAATTTTTAAAAAATTTCTCTATCAGCTAATCATTATGCACACAATATAGCAACAAGAGACGGCATATACTTAGACAACTAAAGCTATTCACATACTTTCTCAAGAGGGTCCTGTAGCAGTGGTACTTCTCTTGGCAGAAGTCTTTGTTCAGATTCATTTGCTAAGTATTACAAGCGTCTTCCATGAGGACGTCTTTTTCACAGATTTACTTGACAGATGCCAAGAAAAACAAAGGGGTATACGAAAATGCGGAACATTTCTCATTTCATTCCTTTGTGAGATCCAGGAAACGAAGTATTCTGGAACACCTGTTAAACAGACGAAGCCAAACCAAACTATTTCGGAACGGATTCCAGGCGAGTTTCTCTGCGCAATTCGAGAGCCACGAGTCATCGTATCTCTCCGGCGTGGCCACTTAGCTAACACCCATATATTGGCAAACAGAAAGGGTCGAATTAATATAACCAAAGGGGAAACAAAGGCACCTATTGGCAAAGCATAAATGATATACTAATATTCAATCAGTTTATTTTATTGTTGAATGCAGGAAGAGAAAGCTCGTGTTTCCTTCAGTATCGAACTACCTGAAACAGAAGGAGGAGCTTTATCATTACTCTGCCCTTTTGGATCCTTCATTAAGCTTGGATTTGCTTTTACGATCAAGTCGTTATCTTCAGTCTGAACGAGAAAGGGTTCTGTAATGAATACATGAATACTGAATGCATGTAAGAAGGAGAGGGTCTCTCTCTCTCTCTCTCTCTCTCTCTCTCTCTCTCTCTCTCTCTCTCTTATATACATACATGCATGCATACATACACTCACATGTATGTATGTATGTATGTATGTATGTATGTATGTATGTCTGTGTATGATACTAGCACATGAACGAGTACCGTTCATATAGACTTGTTACATTAATTCAGGATTCTCTTTCATTAAACATCTGAGGTGATTTCAGTCCGGACATAAAGGCTCTCCCGACCGTGGGTGGAGGACATCAATAAATAAGAATTCATATATTGAACAAAGTCTCTCCTCTCCGATACATGCCAACGTTAAGTATTTATTCCCAGCCTTTGCGATCTTTTGCTGTGAATGACCTGGTTTTCCACGAGCAAGTGCTTGTAATTGAAATTTGGATATATTTGTGATGGCAATAACTATGACATGGTCGAGTTTATATTATCAGCTGATTCAACTTTGATCTCGGTGCACGAATGTAGATTTCAGATTTCAGGATATCTTAATCAGTAGACGATACTCGACGCATATGAGTTTTCTGCGGGATTGTTATATTATCGGCCACTTTTTCTTCTTACGGAAAGATGAGCCTAATGCTGTCAGTTCAGTGACATTCTCAGAGATGGAAGGCTAAACGTCTTCTTCGGTGAGCCTCTTTGCCTTTTCTCTAAGGTATCGCAAAACTCACTTAACGATTTTTCAACTTTAACTGCTATGGTATTCGAATCTCTTTTTTTCATCGCTTGTCCATTTAAATAGCGTCAAGATAAAAAACATGTTACTAATTTCCCTGGTTTTACATCTCTGATTACCTGGATGAAATGACCTTCAGATATTTGTCCCTTGACCTCAACAACATCGCTCCTTGCTCTTTTAACCACATACCCTATCCGACAGAGGGAATAATTAAGAGAGGAAGTCCTCATTTTATTGAGATTTTTTTCAGGAAGAAGAAGAAAGACGAAAACAAACAGGAAGCTTCCGCTAAACTCTGGCGTTCAGTGAAGATTTCCGTCGAAGTGTTGTGGAACTGACATTTCTTCAGTCAATCTAGGCCATGACTGGATTCCTGATGTACATGGTTTTAACCAAACAAAAATTTCGTACTAATTCGCATTACGTAGATGGACAGCAGAGTGTCACATTTGCACCACCATACTAGAAGCTGTATAGGAATGTCCTTTGTGCATATGTAAATATTCACGTCGGGTGACAGAGAATACATGTTTCAGAAATGGCTTGACATGTATAAAAGTGGGCTAATACATAAAAAAAACAGCTGCTAGGCCGGGTAGAAGAGCCATCTTTAAAACTAACAAATTCTGATGTGTAAAAAACTGAAAACATGATTGGGAAGTCCTGAGGTGTTGGCAAACAATGAACGTGAACTCAGTTGGAAGTGAACAAATGAAATGTTTGTTTAAGACGTCAGTTCAATCATTACGTCAAATTATTCACGCAAAATATATTATTTAATGCCAGTTATTGTTCTTTGGGATGGCTTTTTTTTGGTGGGTGGTAATGGACTTATGAAAAACTTAGTTTTTTCTGTTTTCAAAATAAAATATTATTTTCCTTTTACAAAAGCTGTCATTTCAGTAATAAATTACAATAATTTTCAAAGAAAACATTAAACTTCATGAATTACTTATCAAATTAATAAGTGATATGAAATTGTTTGGTTTTAGTGGATTCATTACTAGAAAAAAGCTGATCTGGTTTAGTCAAACAGATGTCCAAGCAAGGAGCAAATCAAGTCGTGCTCTCTATTGACGTTTCCTGGATTCAGGTGGATCAGTGTCATTTCCTATTCCCTTATGTAGGTATATGAAAGACATGTTCAGTATGATGTATGAACCTTTATATATATATGTATTACGTTCTTTTATGTTTCATGTCCGTTTACAGTATATATCTGCCTAATGTATTAAATGTATGTCATTCCAATGTATTTATCATGTACGTTATGTAATGACTGAACCTTGTCCGTCTGGCAGTAATGTTTCGCCAGTACGGGACCGCTCTGTTTCCCGTGTAGACACATAATTTGTACCTCTGTGAATTTGTCAACTCCACTAGACATTAAGGACCTACTTTTTATATTTCGGTGTTTTTCATCCCCAACCTTTAGTGATAAGGATAACGCATCGAACACACACCTTATATTGATTTATTTATCACCTCTGCCTATAACTTGTCTCTCTCTGCAGGGTGATTTCCCTCTGGAGCCCTCTTGGGTTTATAGTCCGGTGACTCTCTCCAATAGGGTGTTCAGTTGACGATTAAAAGAAATGTATGAATAAATAAATGAATAAATAAATAAATAAATAAATACATAAATAAATAAATGAATAGATAAATATATAAATACATAAATAAAAAAAGAAAGAAACATGACATATATCTCAAACAAATAATAAGAATTCATGTTTAAGTAAAGCGTTAAGATCATCAGGTTCCAATTAAGTTGAAAGTATCAATGACAATCTTCTGTCCATTCAGTATCGAATCTTGGTTCTTGTGGTCTGTGACCGAGGGATACCATCAGCCAATTACATAATAAGCCTTCAAGTCCCAGAGAAAGTCTTAAGACTTTCGTACTCGCTATTCCTTTCTAATTAACAATTTTCTTCTTGCAACCTCACGTCAAGCCTAAGCGCAGCGTAGTTATGCAGTATTTGTAAAGTTTTTCCAGTTACAATGATCAAGTTTTGTAAAGAATCATTCCATACTTATAGGATATATATTCCTTGCGAATGACGTGTCTGTCTAGGTTACAATCGTTTTTATTTTCCTCCCTGACATTTTAAAAGTAACAAATAACTATTTCATTTTCACCACGTTATTTTCTCCAGTTTTCAAGATAACGTCGCAGCAAATCTGAATAATAAAACTGAAAGCTATAAAAATCCTCAGGGAGTAACCACTGACATTTTTCTCTTGCTCCGGGTATTTACACCACTTCTTTATCCTGCCAATTTTACGTGCCGCCGAGTTTTCAGGGTAATGCGTGACTTTTACAGATGAGTTTGAATTCGTTTTCATTCTTATTTTTGTCTCGATAGAAAGTTCCTGGGGAGGATTTTGTTCTGCGGAGGAAAAGACACGGAAGTGGACCATCAGCCTGAGGATAATTACTGAAAGAAAGGCTTCACGCATGAGCAGCACGTTCCCTGTAAGGATTTTCAGTTTGTGAAGAAAAATACCTGACACTACTGTTAAAATTGAAAGTTGTAGAAATTGAATTTTATTAAGTCTGCCCACTGCCAGAATGGGAACAGATTTAATTTTATATATATAAAAAAGTAGAATAATCAAGTGGACGAGTAAACACATTAAGGTGGAAAATTCAGCGTTCAAGATCACAATGGTATGATAGATCATTTTTGGATTTGTAGGTACAACAGGGATGAAAAGATTACGATATCTTGTATTTCAAGTTCCTTATGTGGGTAAATATCGTTTCAGTTTAGTAGTTTTAACTGATTTTTGCCGTAATTGATTAATCCTTATGGTCTAATACAATTCCGCAAAACTTAATAGCTTTTGACTTCTTTAGCCATATTGCAATATTTAGTGCTATGTTTTTAAGAAATTATATTTTTAACAAATACATTTTTACAGATAAACAGGGAAGGGACGGACTGTAGTGAAAACGAAACAAAATACATAAAAGTAAGGAACGAAGACCACCTGTAGGGAAGAGTAGAAAAAAATTCCTCCCAAGAAATATTTTCAAACTTATCTATATTTCCTGCCATGAAAATCCCATTTACATTAAAATACAATTTAACTAAAAAGAGGAGTATCGCAAATAAAAAAAAATCGTAACTTTCATTTTTGTTGATAAAGTAGTTGGAGAATATATAATTTTTTAACGAGTTGATTCCTGAAGAGCAATTTTATAATACAAAATGTTAATTAGGGGAGAGAGAGAGAGAGAGAGAGAGAGAGAGAGAGAGAGAGAGAGAGAGAGAGAGAGAGAGAGAGAGAGGGCTGGGGGAGGAGGCCGGGGGGCTTGGACCATGCTGATAGTTACAAAACAGAAATCTAAACAAATTAGTAAATAAGGCCTCTGAGCATTTCTGTTGACATATTTATAAACTCCTGTTATCTGTTGATTTGGTATTAATTGACCGAGAGAAATTATTAGAACTTTCTTATTTTCAAATCATTTGGTAATTTGTCATAAACATAGGCGAGATATCCACGTACAAAATCGCAAAGGTCTCTTTTCAGTCCTTAAGGACCCACCAAAGAAACAGTAACATTTATAGTTTTGGGGTCACGTACTTACTCCAAACCAGACAGGTGAAAGCAGCAGTTTGCTGCAACATTTACACCATTATGCACACACTCGAGTTGGGGGGCGGGGGGGGGGGCGGGTTCTGTTGACACTAGAACATTCGAGAAGTTGAAATTCTCGGATCTTTATCCTCTCGGAATTCTTTTGGGGGATTTACCGCGGCTTTGTTGCGCTATACTCTTAACCTGTTTAAAAAGGAGATCTCTGCTGATGGAATTTCTTATTACTGTTTACACATACACACACTATCTATCTATCTATCTATCTATCTATTATTATTATTATTATTATTATTATTATTATTATTATTATTATTATTATTATTATTATTATTATTATTATTATTATTATTATTATTATCTGGTAGTCAACCAGCTCGGAGGAGTCAGATAAGAAAAACCAAATAATTGCCGCTGAAATTGATGTTATTGCATAATTGATTTTACAAATATACAGTCTCAAGTCAAGTTGGACGTAGATGCCTTCAAGGAAGAGTCTGATTTTCGCAATTTCAGCTCGACAAAGTCAACATTGGCGTCACGGAAGGAATGGAACCACAAGGGTTTGGCAAAATGAATTCTGTGTCGTGTATTCACTCAGGAAAATGCGCATATCTGTGTTAGACTGTATTTCAAAAGCCTCTTTTGTTCAAGATCTGTCCAACCATCAGCTGTTTGATAATATATAATCGGACTTTTCTGTAGAGTATTTATTACGAAAAAACGGCTATATTTACTTAAGGTTGTATCTTAAATTACGTCTTATTCTTGTTAAAAAACCGACAGTTATATATTTTTAATTTTTTAAAATGATACAGTGACGTATAAAAAATATTTATACAAAGAGAATAAACCGAATCCTTCGTTTTGGTAGTCAAAGAAAGCCAAATTGGTTGGGGAATTCAGCAAATAAAAGTAAGACTTGCTGCAGCTGTAAGAAAATCTTGATGTGATTTGCAACAGAAAAGAAAAATAATTTCAATACAAGTGCTATTTTGTATATCATATTTCCCTCCTCAATTTTCATAATTTTGTGGAAATCAGAGAGAAAGAGAAGCAAAAATTACTTCGACATAAAACGGATCCTCGCTCTACAATATCTCGTTTACGACTAATAAATATTGATAATGAATTAAGCTTGACTGGTCATAACCTCAGGGAATGGTAATAGCTCGTATTGACTTATAATTGCCTTTGTGTTTGCGTTCCTGTTCATTACTCTTTTGCTATTTATCGAGAAATTGATTCCGCTGTAACCCAATACGCACCCTCCAGGCATTTAACCGAATTAACATTGACATGAAACAAGATAATAAGATTACGATCTCACACCTGAGAAATAATAATTATTTATTTTTTATTTTTGGAAAGAGTTAAAATTAACGCAGCGTAAGGTCGTTATTGTAAAACAAAGATGTCAATAAAATATAGGTAAATATAAGATGGAAAAAAACGATAATATTTTATTCATGGAAAGACTGGAAAGTAGCGCTACTTAAGGAAAACTGTTTTAGGTCATGTATGTAAATAATAAAAGATTGACAAATAACCATAAATTAAAAAAAAATTGCAATCAGTGGGAGACTGAAAAGCCGCGAAGATGTTAATTCAGTTTTCAATAGTTTTATTTACTTGGAATGAAAGCCCTTGCAAAGAATATCACCTGACCACACTGACTGAAGTATCATTCTAAAAATTATGATTCCCAGATAGATCCGGGAGAGGGGCAGAAATGCTCAATAGCAGCGATCAAGCGTCGACCGCTGGAAGAAATCCTTCCCTCTGTATTGTTTGTCCTGCATCCATTATTGAACCAGAAATTACCTAATATATAAAAGTTTGTAGATAATGAGCTGAGATTTTTCTGTCAAGGTCTTTGCTAATTTCACTTTCTTTTTCATTTATTATTTTTGTGGCGGGTAAATATTCTTCACCGAACTTTAAGCAAAGTTAAATAGAAATATTTATTTACTCATGTATCTATTTATTCATCGACAGCAACTTCATATATCAATGAGAGTGATTGTCTCAGAGGCGTTTTTTTATTAACAAGTTTATATATTATCAAACAGCTGATGGTTGGACAGATCTTTCAGCTCTCTTCCTTTTTAGCAATAATGAGTTTTCACGTTGATGATGAAGTGTGAGACTAAAAGAAAATATCTTCAAGCACAAGAAATAAACTTAAAAAGTTCTTGTGCGGTGATGATTAAAACATCTTAGGTCTAGAGGAAATAATTAATATCTTCCCTTCCCTCAGTGAAATAAAAAAAATAATCTAGTAGCACTAGAATTATTTATAACGAATTAATTAAGCCTTTTCAGTCCATTCATAGGATACATTTACATGCGCGCAGTTCACAGTTTACTGCTTGTGAGGACAACCGTATAGTACAGCAAATATTCTTGTCCCACGAAACATTATTTCACTCAATACATTATTATTGTTAAAAGCCTTAAGGACTATACGCTGAATTTATAAAGTGAAATAATTCAGTCAAATGCTCCGAAGGCGATGTGACCTCCTTTTCAAACATTATATATCGACCGAAGCTTCATTTTCAGATGCCTCGTTTCCCACACAATAAATTAAGAAACTTTTTTAATTCATTAACTAAAAAAAACTAGAACTTTAAGGCAACTGCTAAGCAATGTTATTCTTTTTAGAGAAAAAAAAATACGCCATTTTTTTTTAATTCAAGAAAACATTGCACAGTATAACTTCAAGGCAACAGCAAAACGTTGTTAAGTTCTTTAGACATTAAACTACGAACATTTTTGTTATTCATACACAAAAAAAAAACCTAGTTCTTCAAGGCAACTGCCAAGGCTTGTTATTTTTATCAGAGAGCATGAGTTAACTATGTTATGATCAATGCGCTGGATGGAATATGCATGATATGTTTTCGTTTGCGATGAGACCCTGATGTAAAATAACTTTTTTTATTAGAAAAAAAAACTTTGAAGTTATCAGGTGAATTTTCTGTAAGATTAGTGGAAGTTAGTTTTAGGTGGTACCAGCCGCTCATTATATCAAATTGCGAACAGCTGAAAGCACAAAGGGAACGGCCCTCATACCGGCAGAACTGTTTTTTTTTTTTATTTTTTTTTATATTTTCAATAAAATAGCCTTCGATATCAGGTGAAGCATGTGCTGCATTTACTTCTGTGTATAATTTTATATATATATTATATATATATATATATATATATATATATATATATATATATATATATAATATATATATAAAATTATATATATATTATATTATATATATAAATTAAATTATATTATATATATAAATTTTATTTATATATATAAATAAAATTATATATATATAAATTATATTATATATATATATATATATATATATATATATATATATATATATATATATATATATATACTCGTATATGTGTGTGTGTGTGTGTGTGTTTATGTGTGTGTGTGTGTAATACGGAGCCTTACCCCATTTTTAACATATATTACTATGGGGGCATTGGGTATAATATTTAACTTGATATCCAATAATATTTGCAGTATTAAGATTTTTGCAATTTTAATCCTTTGGTTGTTGGGGAAATATGAAAGAAACATTATTATTATTATCATCATTATTTCGCTAAAATGAGAATATAAACTAGTTTTGACCAGAACACAGATGTAATATAAATACAAATAATGATAACAGATTATCTTGTTCATAGAGCTTTGCTCGCAGGATTCAGTTCACTGCGAACTGATTTTCCCTCTGCGTTATCCTCATTCCCTTTAAGAGCCGAGATTATCACTAATGGCTGCGATATCATAGCTGGATTTTAAATCAGTGAACATTAGTTTTTTCTATGATTTGCTCATTTTCTGTTTCAGGCATTCAGAACGACAGTTGCAATGATTTTGCAACACCCGGACATTCAGGATCATAGTTGCTTCGATTATGTAATATCCGGGTGTATACACTATATAGAAGAAGGCTGTGAAATATAATACGACTTTTAAGAAAGTTAAACATTCTGACATTAGCCGTGCTGTCTATCCATAAAATAATCAGCTTGTATTTGTGCTCAGCTTTATATCATTGTATACAATGAAAGCTGCCAGCTAGCCGCTTCGCTCATTCATCGTTCCAGAATTATTCGCCAAACTGGAACATAATGTCTGATTAAACGAAGGCTGAAAGTCTGCAGCGTTTTCTCAGTACATTTGCCCATAAGTCGACAAATGTTTTAGTAACTCAGAGAAGGGACTGGGAGAGGAGTGTTACAGAGAAGGGACTGGGAGAGGAGTGTTACAGAGAAGGGACTGGGAGAGAAAAAGGAAAAGTAAAATAAAAAAGAGAGAGAGAGAAAGAGGAAAGGAAATGACAGTAGGCGCGTCCTTCAGGCACTTTTGGCCTCAAGAAGAATGGACTCTGGGCTTTGGTGGGAAGGGAAAGGTTGAGATAATCGGCAGATTAGGGCAGGCTCCTCTTCGAAACAACAATTAGTTCTTACCGAGGATGTCCTCCGGGCAGTTTCCTCGAGACAATGGATACGAGGAAGAATGTACCTATTTTGGCCCACAGTGTAAGAGAGAATGCCGTTTCAATGGGTTCGTTCGGAAAAAGTTGGAAATAACACCAATTAAAGCACATGTACTTGCACGTTTGCTTTTTTTTTTTTTTTTGCCGGCAACATTATGCGATCAAGAAAGTGTGAAGAGAATTCTCTCTCTCTCTCTCTCTCTCTCTCTCTCTCTCTCAGAAGTATTAGAAATTCTGAATGGAAACTCTTTCTGGGGAAAAAAAAAACAACCACTCAAACATGCAAGTTTAGAGTAAAGGCAGAGTCAATCACGGTACTTTTAAAGTATTTCAAGGGTTTGTAAAGCAACAGTAATCTGAGGAACAGTGAAGAATATAAATCTCTCTCACAAGCGGACTTCACTAGTGATTACAGAATCAATGACAGTCATTAATTAAACTAAATCATGATAATAAAGTAAGTCCAAAACTTTTAAATCAGTAAAAACAGCTGGAAATTCAAAATACTCTATGAAGGCAAATGATAGAGCAAAGGATCTCTGAAATGCCGATAAGCCCGGATTGCAACAAAAGGGGAAGTTTGAACTGAAAAATGAAGACATTTTCGATTACCGATTCGTTGTTGGAAAGGGAAGACTTGCTGCAACTGAAGATTAAAGGGACGCAGGAGGAGGATAAGACGACTAGGAGACAAAGAAGGGCCGAAATGTTTGATGAGGTGAAAGTGGAATTTTATCAGAGGATAGAATCAAAAGATTTCAGGGAGAAAGAAAAAAGAAGAAGGGTAGGGATAAAGTCTATTAAAGAGGATGCACTGGAAAATGTTTTTCCTGGAAACATTAATGTGAATAGATTATTAATGACCAATGTCATCATGCAGTTATCAAATATTGTTCCATATTGCCTAAATTTCGACTTTACATGAAATTCGCTTGGTTTTATGTGTGTGTGTGTGTGTGCGTGTGTGTGTTGGTATACATATTAGGTGTACATTTTTGTAATATAAAATCTGTAGAGATATCTATTAAAAGTTACCATGTTAATTTTATTTACGCATATATTATGGAAAATAATTAACGCCCAGTTTACTTTCAGTTCGCAAAAACTATCCATTTTAGGAGTTAATTAACCCTAATGCATCCAAGCCAAATACTGTGAGCACAATCGACGACAGAAAAAACATCCCAGGCCTATCACTGTTGAACTCCCTTAGTCTGTGGTGTCTGCACAATCCATGTCCAAGATGAGGTGTGCGCGCGTATGTTTGCTCATTATGAAGCAACATTCAGGTAAAGTTTGCGCTGGCCAGCCATTGTGGAGCTAATCACCATGGGCCCGTGTCGACGTGTCACACACTCTCTCTCTCTCTCTCTTACCTCATGCACTTAAGGTAACGACCTCCTCATGTTTTCGAGGCCACATCGCGGGTGCCTGTGAAGCAGAGTTTTGAGGTTATAAATTCTAACACGATGAAGCGTTCTGGTTTCCAATTCTACTAAATGAATTAATTGTCCTCACTCGACTTTTGAATGGGACAGCAAGGTAGGCACTAATTGTACTAGACTGTAAACTATTACTGCAACGACTGTTACTTTTTCTGATTTCATGGGGCCCTCTTAATGACGACTTCGATAGCAATGAAAACCATCGCTGTAAAGCTCCTTCGAAAATTTATATATACAGTATATATATATATATATATATATATATATATATATATATATATATATATATATATACATATATACATATATATACACACACACACACACATATATATATATATATATATATATATATATATATATACATAATATATATTATATATATATATATATATATATATATATATATATATATATATATATATATATATATATATATATATATATATATATATATATATATATAGTCTTCAGCTTACATATAGAAAAAAAAAACATACAAAAATTAAATCGAGATAATGATGTGCATTATTATTAATATTAATGAGCGGCATAATTAAATGGGAGATTTCTTATCACTTTTAACCTTCATTAGAATTTCTGCATAACCAATGCAATATAAAATTTATGCTGAATGTATATAAACTATTAATCCACGTGATTTAACACGCACTAATTAGTATGTAATATTCTGTCAGCTGTTTTGAAATACATTGGAATAAACAGAACTACTGTATTATTTTCAGTGGTTTAGATTAAAATGAAAATGATCTTGTTCCGTTCGATGTTCATCATATCTAAGCGTAAACAATTCTCGTAAATGGCATCTGTAATGAATGAAACTGATTATTAATCAGAGACCATTGAGTTTCAACTTCGCTTTCATTAATTCTGTAAAGCCCACGATAAAAAGATCAAATTAGATTTAAACGACGGGGTTTGGTTTTTCCAAATAATTTGATCACAGGCGCCCGCCCCCCACCTCCCGCCCCATAAGAAAAGAATCTTCACTTATTGTCAAGAAAGTCAGACCACTTAACAGAGGTGTTACAGGTTTAGTTCCCCATCAAAATAATCCTATTTTGACGAAAAATGTTTGCGTGTTTTTTTAGATATGAGCTTGCCTGGAAAGTATTTACTCCATACTGGAATATGCCATTGCCTCTTATATTCTCTTAACTTATAGGATAAACTAAAGAACATCAGCAAATGTGCAAATGAAAAAAAAATCCTTCAGATTTTTAAACATATGTGCAACAATTTCCAAGTTTTTTCTAGTACATAAATTCATTCATTTGTGAAGTCTTCTGTTGATCAAGATATCTGATTAATCTCAGTGATATTATCCTTTACAAATTTTGATGTTAGACATGAAATAAGTAAGAGAGAGAGAGAGAGAGAGAGAGAGAGAGAGAGAGAGAGAGAGAGAGAGAGAGAGAGAGAGAACCAACAAAGAAGATGCAACCAGGGCTAAAAATGTGTCACCTTCTTGAGTGGTCGTTCTCTGTAAGGTGTAAAGAGAGAGAGAGAGAGAGAGAGAGAGAGAGAGAGAGAGAGAGAGAGAGAGAGAGAGAGAGAGAACTCTCCCTCTTGATGCTTCAATGAGTTAACATACTTTTTTTGGGGGGAGGGGGGGGGGAGGGTGGCAGAACTGAGCTTGGGAGAGAAGCAGTGACGAGCTTAGAGCGACCAGAATTACTTTAACATAATCGCACGTAAATTACATTACTTTTGTAATCATGGCGGGCGGGGATGCCACCTTTCGGGCTGAGGAAGGAAACGTAATCATTCCGAGATGACCTCACTCACTGAATGTGAGTACGTGGCCAAAGTCGAGCTCTTGTGAATACTGTGTCATCACGTGTTCTTTTGAATAATCATTTTAACTTCAACTGCAGTCAGTAAAAAGGTAATAAAAAATTAATATATTTATTTATCGCGAATGATGTCGATAAACAGTTTTGTTTTATAAAATATCATATACTACTTAAAGCAAAGTGTGTTTATTAAATATTATAATTTTAAGTGCATTAGTAAACATAAGAATGGATTTTCGTGTATAAATATATATATATATATATATATATATATATATATATATATATATATATATATATATATATATATATATATATACATACATACATATACATATATATATGTATATATATACATATATATATATGTATATATATATGTATATATATATATATATATATATATATATATATATATATATATATAATAAGTTTTTAAGATGTCTTTTACAGAATGTATTTGGATAAGTAAAATTAAATTGCCTTAGTTACTACTATGATGGATCCTGATGGTACCCCCTTATTGTTGCTCGTAAACACATGGAAACAAGTTTAAATGACGTTGACATGGGCGAGGGGCAAAGGGCAGCCATCGCACTTGAGCAAGATGTCTTAGAGACCTAACATATACTGTACACATATAATCAGAGGTGAAGCCTTCTCTCCAACAGGTAAGAACCTTTGAGAACCAGGCAGTGGCTCTGTGGTTAATCCTATCGGCTCCCCAAAACTCCGCTTACTTAGCTTAGCGTATAAATTGTTATATATTAATTATAATTATGTTATTACATGTT
Organism: Macrobrachium rosenbergii; assembly: GCA_039081455.1. Lineage (NCBI taxonomy): Eukaryota > Metazoa > Arthropoda > Malacostraca > Decapoda > Palaemonidae > Macrobrachium > Macrobrachium rosenbergii. The sequence continues at coordinate 15,484,029 of JANJGK010000017.1, read as the reverse complement.
GCCATCTTTATTTTTGTTTCGTCCTTTTCTGGAGCGCTTCCCAGTTTTACTAAGTGAATTTGTATGGAGATTTTTTATTAATTGGACCAAAAAATTATCTTTTGTAAGATATGAAAGTATTGCAAATTTGAATCTTTTGTAATTATGGAAGTATTGTAATAAATACCTTTCTATAAACCTATCTTTTCCAGTGAGATGCGTCATCAACTAAGTAGGACCGCACAGTGTACCCCAGATGAGAAAAATGAAGCTGCTCCCACCTTAATTCCCCTGAAAATAAACCTTATTGCATTCGAAATGCTCTTTGCAGTTCATGAGGTTTTCCGATTCGTTTTCCCTATGCTTCAGGCTTTATTCTTGTCTCTTGCCAGTCAAGGTTTTTATTTTTTTTAGTTATTGCAACCAACTGTCTCATCTTTCCTGAACTGAAAATTAATGTTTCAGATTCCTTTAACTGTAGTCTTAAGCCTCTAGACATATCAAAGCCAAGTCTTAAATCCAGATCTCCTGTATTTCAGTTATTGTAACTAGCTGTATCATCTCTCTTAAACTGCAAAGTAAAACGGTCGCATTTTTCTTAAGCTGTAGATTAAAAATGCCTTATTTTTCTTTAGTTTTAAAGAAAAACCTGTCTTATTTTTCTTAAGAACAAATTGCATCGTGCGTCTTCTTGCCATAACAGACTATTCAGTCACTCTTTCTCACGAGATGCCTCTCCCTTTGTGCGAAATGATTTGTTTCCCTCTATTCCTTTTCTTCTGGACTTGAATGGGGGAATGGCAAACCGCTGTATTGTATTGGTCATCAGAGCAATTGCTCACATGATAGAGACAGTAAGATTTTTTTCAAGCGGTTCCCATCTGCAGCCCCTTTCCGTTATTAAGTGTTTTCTGCATTGAGCGGCGAAACAGATTTTCCTGCTCGCAGAATATCACTTGCAAAGCATTCTCTTGCAAGATGAATTTTGAATTTTTTTGGCGGTGGAGACCTCATGATTATGTGAAAATGAATGTTATGCACTCGACGATAATACCACAGGCATAACCATAAGGTGCGAATTAGGGCGAAAAAATAAAACAGTATAACCGACAGCATAGGCCTAATTACTCTTCGACAAGAGAAGCTTGCTGTTTTTACATGCCGATTGCAACGTTACCTTTAGCTCAAATAAACTAAAATTTATATATATATATATATATATATATATATATATATATATATATATATATATATATATATATTGTTTTTTTGTTCAGAGAGATAGAATGCATTCTTAGAATATCCGTCGATCTTTTGTAAAGTATATTGATCCATCTGAAGTTGCAATTTTTCGTTATTAAATCCAGTGACGAAATTTTACGTATCTACTACTTGAAATAAAAAAAAAAGAGAAAGAGAACGTCTAGGTAGACCAATTAGAGCAAAAAAAAAAAAAAAAAACCTGCTTGAACAGGAAGGCATACAATGCATGGATACTCCAATCCCCTTACTGGGGAACTGAGTGTGGTTAGGATGCTCAATAATGCTTTGTGAAGCGTCGACAGGTTGTCCCCTACGAGCATCTTGAGAAAAATTGCGATTTTTTTTAACAGAGAGAGAGAGAGAGAGAGAGAGAGAGAGAGAGAGAGAGAGAGAGAGAGAGAGAGAGAGAAAAGTTAAGTATATCTTAGTTTAACCAGACCACTGAGTTGTTTAACAGCTCTCCTAGGGCTGGCCCGAAGGATTAGATTTATTTTTACGTGGCTAAGAACCAATTGGTTACCTAGCAACGGGACCTACAGCTTATTGTAGAATCCGAACCACATTATAGCGAGAAATGAATTTCTATCACCAGAAACAAATTCCTCTTGTTCTTCACTGGCCAGTCGGAGATTCGAACTCGCGACCACCAGAGTGGTAGTTGAGAACGGAACCCGCTCACCCAGCGAGGAACTTAGAGACTTAGATAGAGAGAGAGAGAGAGAGATGAAATCATTAGCAAAGTTAAAATGAAAGAGGGTAAGGACTTTAAAAAATTCAGTTTTAGTTTCCTGGAAAGAAAACTATTGTGGCGGCTTTGTCTGTGCGTCCGCACTTTTTTCTGTCCGCCCTCGGATCTTAAGAACTGCTGAGGCTAGAGGGCTGCAAATTGGCATGTTGATCATCTACCCTCCAATTATCAAACATACCAAATTACAGCCCTCTAGCCTCAGTAGTTTTTATATCACTCAAGGTTAAATTTAGCCATAATCGTGCTTCTGGCAACGATTACGATAGGCCACCACAGGCCAGTAGTTAAAGTTTCATGGGACGCGGCTAATATAGCATTATACCGAGACCACCGGAAGATAGATCTAATTTCCGTGGTCTTGATTATACGATGTGCAGAAAACTCGATTGCGCCGAAGAAACTTCGGCGCATTTTTTACTTGTTTTTTAGATGCGCTTCGAGGTATTTAACATCTTGGTGGATCATTGGCTGAATGCAAGGTGTTCGAATATGATCGCTGTATTTCATATAATGACCGGATAATACAAATGGAAATTTATTTACTAATGCATAATTTTACCCAAGATATTTACTGTGTCAAACAATAATGCTAAAGAGTTACGATATAATTAAACACAGCGTTCGCATGTGTAAAGTAAAAGTGCAATATCCACCGACGCCAATGACTTGAGACTCTTTTTGGATATATGCTGCCGCTATACACATGTAGCTTCATAAATCATTTCATCGAATGTAATACACAATGCGGAAAATTACACCAAGATTAAGAATAAACACCTACAGTACTTGTCAAAAATGTTTGAGGACCAAAATCCACTTAAATCGTGATATAAATAATATTACCACCTGTGAAACTTTGTTCCTCCGAAGGAATTAAGTCTTCGACGTCCAGCTCAAAGCAATCACAAAAAAAGGAAATAATACGACATCGCTCCTCGCCAGAATTACTGATAAACAACTTAACAAAATCCTCCTTGGCCCATTAACTTCTTCAAACACGCAAACAACAACATAATTTTCGCTCGAAGCCGTGGGCATATGCTAGTCTATTCTCTTCTCATTTCTATTTTATTTTTCACTTTGCAATGCCTTTATAATCTTGGATACACATAACAGAGTTTATAACATGTCCCTGGAGTCATTCTGTATGCTGGTATAGCCACCCCTGCTCCAAGGATTTTAAAACCAGGCCATGAATATTCAAGAGAAGATCTATCTTTGTCACAGGTAGAGCACAGGA
>JANJGK010000017.1:15440799-15475799 GCA_039081455.1 Macrobrachium rosenbergii | reverse complement strand
ACCACAGACTGAAACAACGCTGCCAGTGCTGCCGCCTACGCTTTTAAGGCAAACGAGTTAGGAAATTCCTTCGAATTGAGCTTGACTTTACTCATGTTGATAAAAAAAGGAAGATAGCAGCTACTCGCGATATATATATATATATATATATATTTATATATATATATATATATATATATATATATATATATATATATATATATATATATATATATATATATATTTCAAGGATGAATATCTGTCACATTACGTTTTTTTATGTAAAAAAAAGATTCGTATGAAAGAGAAAGTGACGTGTTATGTCTTAACAAAAAATCTAAATACAAAATTCCAGAGCCACACAAACGTCATCGACGTTTGGATATTTTCTTATAGGTTATAACTTATTAAACCATTCACTAAGAAAGTCCATATCCTCTATATTAATAACTGTCACCAAAATTAATGAGTCTTATTTGAGGAAGATAAAAAAATTTAAAGCATTAACGGAAAAATAATTCCGTATACTTGATTAGGGAAGAGAAGCCATTTGGATAAAGTAATTGCTTGACGAGGAGAGAGATAAAACGTTGTCGATTATAGTATGGGTAGTGGAAAATACTTTAAAATAAAATGGAAAATATAGAAAAGAACACTCCAAGATTAAAATTGTATACAATTCATGACACTTCAAGCATTTATACTAAAACTAGGCTGGCAATGTCAAGAATGAATGAAAAACCTCTAGATTTATTTGGTAGAGTTACGGTTTATTCTGTTTCACACTAACGCACACACACATATATAACACACACACACACACACACACACACACAATATATATATATATATATATATATATATATATATATATATATATATATATATATACTATATATATATATATATATATATATATTGACACTCATATAATACTTTTAAAATATAATATATTGTTACATCGAAGTATGAATTTACTCGTTTTTTCTATCTTTTATTAGAGAAAAAATATATGTAGATTGTTTCTCTTTTTGTCTGAGAGGATAGAGCTCTAATTCCTCAATAGAAAACTAAGTTCCAGACGGAAACAGATTTTCTTAAAAGCCTAAATCTCTAATTCTGGACTGGTTCCATAAACCACGGCCAAACTCACGAACTCCGGGATTTCAGTGAATACTAAAACTGATTCGAATCCCCAGATGGAAATAATATTGGCATCGGTTGGTCAGACTCGGAGAATGAACCGGTGGTTGTGTACCCACCGGAATGCTGCGGTATAAGGCTATGCCATTTTATGAGAATTCCGATGCAGCCACGGATTCAGGAATTTAGCCGTGATCACAAAAATGTCACGTTTCAGCTAGGAATACGCCATATGAGGAAACATAATTAAAAGATACTCCCAGTGAAAGATTACTCAACAAAATAAAAAGGAAGGTCCTTTAGATACTAAAGTAACACAAGCAAGGGGGATATTTACCTAAATGAAAGATTACCATGAGAAAGATCAGAACTTTTATCAACCATGTTTTACACGAAAATAGAATATTTCTAATCCTAATAATCGTTTATTTCCGTTATTATTGCTACAAGAGTAAAGAGAGCGTGGCCTTTTATTTATTTGCATACATGTAGACTAGACGTGGATTTAGCTTTGGAAAATTTCATTTAGAAATATTATTACATATAAAGATCCTTTGCAATGCACGGATGTATGATGGTAATAAAGGATTCACCATGATAATAAAATTAAAAATAGTTTATGAAAATATACCATTTTGAAGCGTAACCCGATTTATCTCATTATTTCTTACTTTCCCACAAAGATGGGCCAACATTTGAAAAGGAACCTTTATATTTGCTTATCCAGCGAAAAAAAAGTTGAATATTTCGTACTGAATTCTGGGAAAAGACTGAGAACTTCTGTCTGTGCATATCTTTCTTTTCTCCGTAGCATTTTTCATCTTTCGAGGGTAATTGGTTTCCGTGTATCCCTATGTCTTTCTTGCTTATTTTTCTGAAACGCAATATAGGATCGAGTGTACATGATACTGACGATGAAGAAACTCAATATTTGTTTCCTCCTTTTTTGTTCTACCAGCACAGATCTCAGTTTAGAAAGAATGCCATTTTTGCTCTCTATCTTTCACCTTATCAACAGCGAAAAGTGTCTTTTGAGGGAAATATTTATACGTTCTGAAAAAACGCACCATTTCTAATTGTGAGCAGAAAAGTGGTGAGAATATCAAAGATGAAAGGGGAAAAAGTTTTCCTTGCCATGACAACTAATATAAAAGATTGTTTATTTCCAGATGTAAGTATGAAAGCAAAATGAATACAGGGATACTGAAAAGAAATTGAGTAAGGGAGAATCAGGCGAGATAACAAGAAACAATTCATAGCGAACGAAAGCAGGATATGTGGAATTCACTGTTAGAAATTATAAAAAAAGACAAAGATATTGGAAATAACAGAGATTAGACAAGGCATAAAATGAATGATTAAAGTGTGTAAGAATTAGCAATGGCTTATTGACAGACACTATAAACGACCTGAGAAAAAAAGAAATAGTAGAAATGAAAGAAGTACGAAAGTACTGAAGAGAGTGGGTGAAGATGATAGTCACTTTATATATACAAAAGAAAACTAATCAACTAGACATAACTGTTAGCCATTTGGAATTCAGCAGTAAAATCATGATCAGACATTTCCATATCAATTGACTTCGACAGACACCATTTTAATTCTCGGCGTTTCTTGTTTAGCTAAGGAATATTGAATGTGAATTGCGAGGCATACCTTTCAGGCCACTTAAAATTTGGGGCTTCTTTTTATCTTTTTACATCAAAGGATGACGGAAAAGGTTTTTATTAAATATATCCAATATTCAACCTGTCAATATTCATCTCCTGACATCATATACGTTCTGATTTCTAACCTTGCGTACGGATCTTATCGGCATTTAAATAAACTAGGGGTTTATATAAACCTCTTGAATGGATAATTGAACTACGCTTTACTAACGTTTTAACCTCTTAACATCGCGGCATTTCTTACAATCGGTAAAAACATCATGTTGAAAGTTACTATTTCATTTCTGCTTATCACTTTTGGGCAGAACAAAAGAAAAACCTTTGTTCATTTCATCATACATTGTCCCTACTCTGTCATTTTTGGGCTCCTAACCTTTTCACTCTTCAGAATCTAACTGGATGGTATTATAAAAACATCTAGGAGTTCATTCTTTATCTATTCTTGGAATTATTTATCTTCATGGTACCCACTTTTTGCAATTGGTACATTAATTTCTGCAATTCGTGTTTTACAGCTCGTGATCATAAATAATACAGGAAGTCAATGGTTTTACTAATATTTATTTTTGGTTGCGAAGAGAGTAAACAAATTTCCGTTTGTTAAAAAATTTGAGATAGTCTTTTTGTCGATAAATTTTACAAGCAACTTAGCTCACAGTTTTTCTCTCTCTCTCTTTCTTTCTCTCTCTCTCTTTCATTCCTCGTTCACTTTGAAACTACAAACAACGACCCTCTAGTGTGCTAGAATTTCGTTTCTGCTCTTCTCAAATTCTCTTTGACCTACGCGTCGACCTCTCGGATGGCCTCTTCGTGTCCCTTCAGACCTCTCTATCCTCTCTATCAGCACCTCTGTATCCTATCTAACAGCTACTTCATTTTACTATATTCCATGGCCAATTTTCCATCATCGTTTAAACATATTCCTTTCACAAGTGTCATAGCAAACAATACTTCGTCATTGTGTATCAGTCTTTCAGGGATCACCATTTTTAACTTCCTAATTCTGAATTTTCTTCAAAATTGTACATAGTTACAGAAAGGAGAGAGAGAGAGAGAGAGAGAGAGAGAGAGAGAGAGAGAGAGAGAGAGAGAGAGAGAGAGAGAGACATCAATTATTTGATTTCAGTAAGAAGATATTGTGAGAAAAAGAATATATTTTACAATATTTACTTAAAGTTACGCAACTAAAATGAAAAGTCCAATTTACTTCATCAAAATTAGCTATGCAACAATTATGCCATCAGGAATGGACTATATTATAAATTCCTAATTTACTGGTGACACGGTCACTCTTTCCTGACACTATTTATGTCACTTTATTCTAATTTATTCAAACTTCTCCCATTCTATGAATAAATACTCTACGATTTTCATTAAGAAAAAGATGCAATTTTAATAAAAACCTTCCGTTATCAAAGGTCTCCATCTGTCCTACTCTTCACCTGAAACCTCAGTGATCAGTTGCACTGGTGAGACTGAGATCTTAGGGTAAACTGGTTTAATTCTTTATGGCCTTTTCTTTAACATTTTTAATACATATAGGGTAACCCTCGGTGTCTTTTAACGAATCTCTCTCTCTCTCTCTCTCTCTCTCTCTCTCTCTCTCTCTCTCTCTCTCTCTCTCTCTCTATTTTTCATATAATTCTCTTTCCTAGAAACTGCATTAGTCTATCTCTAAGCCATATAAGTAATATGTTATGTCTCCGTTTCCATCTCCATCCAAATAAACATTACTTAAAGTTCTTCTCTCTGTCTTCGGTCTTTGCACATTCCTCATCCCCATTAAATTAAATGAAACCCTCATTCCCTCATCTCGGCTTTTCTTTGAGGTTATATCTTCGAATTCCATACATTTCCCGACCCTTCCTGAACCACGAAAAAAAGAAAAATGATTAGCTAGTGTATAATTATTGCTGAAAGGTAATAATTAAAAGAAAGATAATTAGAATTACTTATGAATATCGCTAGTTCTATGGGATTAGATTTGGTGTATAATATAATATCAGTATTAAACAAAATACTTTTTTTATCAGAACTTATACAATTCACATACGCTTAACGACTAATGGTTTCGGCGCAAGATATAATCATTCTTTTTTTTTTTTTTAGATTAAATTGTAAAATCATTCTTAAGATCACAAGAATGGCCAGTTGTATCAATTCTTGCGTAGGATTTTGATCGATAAACAAAGGTAAGGGAGATGCAAGGCACTGACTTTTTTTTCATTTTCAAAAAAGACGGTAAATATGACGAGCGATATTAATCTAGGGGGGAGGGGGTAATTGGATTTTGAGCAAAGAATCTATTTCCTGGGCGTATTTACTTCGAACAAATAATATGATCAAGATTCCAAAGAGTTTGGATTTGAACAGAGCCCGTGTTTGTTAGTTCCACGTTGAAACACCTAAGAGATATTACGATTAATATTACATGTGTTGCGTATATAATAGCTCACGGTTACTACAGGGAGTTTGACTGTAACTCTCAACATTTAATGAAATCTGAAGGGTTTATAGATGAGAGTCTATCTCCTCTCTCTCTCTTGCTCTCTCTCTGTCTCTCTGAGCATCGCTATCTGCTTTACGTAAACATAAATGAAGGTGACGTATGCACGACAGTACAAAGAATTACACAACTCATCAATTATATATATTCATGTATACACACAAACATATAATTTTCTCTCCCTTACTCTAAGCATGTTCATATGTTTTACATGAACACAAATTAAGTTAAGTATACACTACCGTACAAAGAATTATACAGGCTTATTAGGCAGATGTGCATACATGTATACACACAAGCATATATTTTTATATACACCTTCGCAGCTTCACTTATTCTGTAACTCATCTCTTTTGTCACTACTGAAAATCTGTCGTATAGAATGAAGTATCTACCGCTACACATTTCTTTCACAACATTTTTCTTGTTTCTTCATTAACGTTTTTATTAGCTTTCATTGTCCGGCATCGCATGCTGCAAACGACATTATTATTTTTACGTCATTCGGTACTCGTACCGCCTCCAGTATCTAAACTTAGTATCCTTCATACCTTCCCAATCACAGTCCTATCGTGCACGTTTCCTGATATACTTTTTCTTCTGTTGGCTTTTGTTAAATCACTCAATTAAAGGAACTAAAGCATTGTTAAGCGTTAATACCTGGAGGCAATCGCCTACAAAAAGTGTCAAAGACTTGGGGATCTATAGGCAGCCACTAACGTTCAGTTATACCTGCACTGTTATGCCTGCACAGTTTGTTTTCATTTCAAAGTTAACATATGTAGGCCTAATATTGTCTTTCTCTGTTTCATTAAAATTCTTAATACTCATTTGTTTTCATATTAAAAATGACCTTCTCATAATGTGTTTCAACGAGTGAACAGCAATAGTTTACTACTGTTCCCTTGTTTCATTTGTGTTTATTAGTCTAATTTCATTTCAAAACTGGCTTACCTGGGATGTGAGCAATGAATAAACATACAGTCTAATAATGCTTTGTGTTACTTCATCAGAAAGTAGAATATTATTTTGTTCTCATCTTAAAAATGAATTACATATATGATGCATAATCATGAATAGACGCATTATAGGCCTATTCGTTTTTTACATTATTTCGCCATAATTAATATTCATTCTCATTTAAAAACTAACTTGCATATATGGTTTATAACCACGAATAAACATACACGATTGAGATGAGCTATTTATTCAGGCCGCCTGCGGGGCGGGGGGGGGGGGGGTGGAGGTTGTTCACATTAACGTTTTAGGTTTGCCTGCACAGGCCGACTGTGCAGGCACAACCGCGCAGGTATGACATGACTGAACGTTAATGCGGCATTAAGGAATTGTACCAAAAAGCGAGAATGCACATAAAGGAGGGCCGTATCTGGACGATGATTAGTTGAATGTAACATTCCGAATAATATCTCTATGCATAGAAGTACTTGATTATCTGGATGAAAGTTTGTTTAAAAATTTCCGTAGAGCTTTATAGAAGAGACTCAGTAAAGGCAAAGGGTACTCGAGTTCAAGCTTCCAATTCTTGGTTTCATCCAGTAAAACTCCTAATAAAAAGTTGGAAACATTTTTTTCGAGTTGTTTAAACAACTTCTCCTAATTGCCCTCGCGTTCCGTTTATTGCTTTTTTTTCAATCGTCAATTTTTAAAGCATCATGTATAAACAAAAATTTTCTCTAAAATATGAAAATACTACTTTAAATGACGTACAGAGTCAGTTCTGAAAACATATCCTGTTTTCTTCTCAATAGATTATGATAGTGTATCAGTGAAAGTTTTATCTATTTTTCTAGAATCTATTGTAATTGTTAGCCCTGGGTCTTTGTAAGACAGATGAGAAAATGTAGTTCATGCTGTCTTCAGTCTGACAGCCAAAAACTTCTAAGATCGAAATACATATAATTTTTCATGCGAGCACCAGTGATAATGAATACCGAAGTATATTCATAAACGAAATAAGGAAATAACTTGTTTATCTTTTTGCAAAGAAATAGTCAAGAATGGCATAACCCTCCATTTAACAGATTATAATTATCTTTCTATTAAAAAAGTCAACACTAGCTCACAGCTTCCAGTGTACGGCGCCATAATTGAACTTTCTCCCGACTCCCCCAAAAATTTTCCCTCGGGAGTTTTGTATGAGTGAAGAGGCGATAAGAACGAGCTTAAATATCCGAGATCCTCTGAACAAGCAGCAGCAACGTTTCCGAGAGTGGAAGGAGGCGGTAGACGTTTGGGAAGCTTCTGATATCGTCAGGTCCTTAAAGTGAGTCAGTCCTTAAGAAGAATAAACCATAAATGTGGAACTTTATTCTATTCTTTAATTTGACGTAAATGGTACACCTCTTATCACTTAGGGGCCTTTGTACCAGTCAAGTGGTTCTGAGCTAAGGAGGAACTAGGCTTCCGGTAATTAATCTAATTTTGACAAAAATACGAAATAAGTTATAAGCAGGAACCGCTGATCTGATGACCACATATTCCACCAGCTGTGCAGAGATAATCACTCAAAACATATGAATGAGAGTGTGGAGGCTACAGACTCAGAAACATCTCCTGGGAGCTGTTTACGGTAAATACAGTTACAATATTTTCACTAGTGCTGCCAATGACATTGTATATGCCATTTCCAGGATATTTGGTGCCGTTTCCAATTATATTTGCATTCCCTGGTTGGTGACCCATTACTCTCCAATTAGCCTGATTGAAATTTTCTTTTGATGATGCCGCCGCAGCGATGAAAGATGGATTTACATAAGAATAGGGATGTGGCACTGGGGAAAATATGGTTTATTAGACGCTTTGTATTGGCTGTTAATGAATGCTTTGTACTTTCAGATTTATCATTTTCTTTCTATTCATTCTCTCTCTGTTCATGGCTTCACATGGTAATTATTTATTTGAAGGAACAAATCCGTGTTGCTTAAATAAAAAACTTTGAGGTGAGGATCTCGCAAAATATTGTTCTGCTTACTAACTTTCCTAACACTAAGAATTTTTTATATTAATTAGACTACTACATAGAAAAATCTTATTAATTTATGTTTTGTTATAATGAAAATATTCAGTATCCAGCATAAATAAAATAAACATCAAATCTTTCAATCACACTACCTATCGCTCCATGATTTTAATCAAAGTATTAAAACGATATTTGTGAAATAAAAAATATAAGATAAATAACGGCCACCAAGACTTGATAAGAAAAATCAATAGTTTTCCTTTCTTTGGCATCACTCGACAAAGAAGCTTTTGGTAGCGAGTACAGACTTAATTAGATTATCGAAGGTAAAATTGCTGGGTTATTCATTCCTTCTCTCACTGAGAGGAAAAGGGGAAATCCTAAGCGAGGGAGGGAGGAAAGGAAAGGACAAGAGAAGAGAAGACGTGAAGTGTAGGATATTGGAGATATGCAAATGCAATGGGGGCTTCCGCATTTATATAGGCTCTTAGATCATTCCCTGTACTGTTTGATTTTTTGATGCTTTTTTTACTGCTCCTTTCATGTAGGGTAGGCTACTCATTTTGTAAATGGCTCCAAATGTTTTAAGTAAATGGTAATCCGTCATTTACTGTGTCTTAGGACAACGAAATACTGTATATGTATATATATATATATATATATATATATATATATATATATATATATATATATATATATATATGTGTGTGTGTGTGTGTGTGTGCGCGTGTGTGTGTCTGTGTATAAAACCTACTTTTCCAGGTGAGAATATCTTATGATGTAGATAATTATTAATGTTGTTCTTTTCTGTCAGTATGGATCTCATTTAATATATATATGCATCTGCATGAATCAGATAAAATTACCATCATTTTAGAATCGAGAGTTCTATTAAAACAACTCTAACAAGAGAGATAAAAACAGAGCAAATGTCATGAATAACAGAGTCAGATTGAAAAGGGGTGTAATTAATAAGTAATAATACATATATAACTCTCTCTTAAGAATGATTCGTGAATGAGTAGTAAAATATGTTGCGTAGTCTATACATTATTAGGGAGTTGGTTGTAGCGTACACTCAGGGCAGAATAAGCCGAACATATATTCTTACGAATGCCACAACATATTCTTATGAATGTCTCAATATCGGAGATGTAACGCCACCCAGGCTACAGAAATCGTGTTGCGTGGTTATGCACCAGGCGTAAAGAATCCGGGTGTGTACCGTCTGGGTTGAATTACCCACTAAGAAATGGTGGAGATATTGAGAAACTGAATTTTTGGATTTAATATTTACCTTTCAGGATGTTCATGAATGTATGACGGTGGTAATTATACTTATAATCGTATAAGAATGATTAAATCTTTATTCATTGTTCTGATAAAGAATATTTATTATTAAATTAATAAATGTTCAGTTTGTATCAACGTGACCGAGTTACATTTGCACGTCATATATCAACCGATTAATTTATTTACGGTCATTAAAATTGACGTCGCAGCATCTAGGTTATCGATGCCGAAAAAATATTGAACAGGAATCTAAAACATTAGTGAGAAAGGCAAACTTCATGTAAAGTCTTATATCAACAGCCATTTAAGAAAATGTTTCATGTACCTAAACTTACAGCGTCCATAAGTCCAGTAAAGCATAAAAAAAATAAGTATCATCAAAGAACCTCATATTCTGGACGAAGAACTAAAGAGAAACCCCCTCTTACCAGTCTCCCGTGGGGAATATATTGGCGAATATTAACTCCATACGCCCACATCTGCTGGTGTGCGACGCGTGCTGTAACTTAAGGCTCATCATTTAGGAGGCAGTGCATCAAGTTTGGTTTTCCTCGTTCGTAAAGGAAAGCGTGAAATCAAGTAGAACGCTTAATCTTAACTCTATCCATCCTGACGTATTAAGTAAAGGATCTGGTTTTATTTGATAAGTATGAAACAAGTGACCTTTCACTATTAAAAATTACAAATTGATACGTTTTAATAACTGTTAATAAGAATAACGTAAATCAATAAGAGATCAGGTTAATTGTATACTGAGTAAAGGAGGTTGTGTAAAGGGTAACTATACTGAAATCTAATTTATATATTTTTCGTTTATACTATCTCAGTATCTCAGAGAGAGAGAGAGAGAGAGAGAGAGAGAGAGAGAGAGAGAGAGAGAGAGAGAGAGAGAGAGAGATCATAATACTTTGGTTCCCTGTGTTATTTAATCCTTATTATATCTAATTCTAATAACACTGGCAAGGCATCGACAACTAGAAATAAATATGAATTCGCCTTTCTTAAAGCAACACCATTATTTCGAATGAAGACCCTCTTCCAAACAAACTTTATTACAAAAACTGGCCGTCTGGATGCCGTTGAGTTTATGTTGCAGTTTCTCAGTCTCCCGAAAGAATTTCTTCGTAGCAGCAGGTAAATTATGTAACAGGGGCACAATCATGTAACAGGGGCACAATCATGACGAATTCATACCCGCAAGTGGCTTACAGTTATTTGGCTTCATTTGCCTTTTGTGAATCGGAGAAAGAACTACTGAAATATTAAGGAATAAATGAACATTGGTCAGCTGGTATGCAATTAACCTGCTGCTACAAAGAAACTAATTCGAGAGATTGAAAAACTGCAATATAAACCCAACGACATCCAGGCGGCCATTTTTTTTTTAAATATTGCTATCTTTAATGGATCACTTTGTACCAAATACAGATTCAGATATATTAGTTTGATGATACTAAAGACTTAGGTCCATAGTGAAACCGAACTCGCATCTAGGTCAAGTGAACAAAGTTATCAGTTATCTTCAACAAACAATACTTATCATGTAATTACTAACCATGGAGAAAGTAAGAAGGAAGTATAATTAATTTTTGAAGTGATTTGTCAATACGGCTGTAATGAATATTAACTGGCGAGTGTTACCTGACAGAGTAAGCGTAGGATCTAGTCTTATTTGACGAATTATGAAACAGATTATATTTCAGTATTTCTGAAAATGATGAACTGATATATTATCATAATTGTTAATTACCCATAATAAGAATAATGTAAATCAATAATAGATTAAAGTGATTGTTTACTGAATAAAGACAGAGTTAAGGGTATATATACTGAGATCTAATTCATATTTTCTTGCGTTATACTATTTTATTTTCTTTACACACACACACACACACACACACACACACACACACACACACACACACACACACATATATATATATATATATATATATATATATATATATATATATATATATATATATATATATATATATATATATATATACATATGTCATAATATTGATATATCCCTATTATATCTACTTCTCATGATCACAAATGACACTGGCGAGACAACGAGAAACAGACAAAAAGTAAATATTGCTGAAACCATGAAATTCATTCGATATTTATTTATTTTAAAACACTTCAGATTTAAAACTGTTCAAATCTGAAAATATTCTTGACGATCGGTGGTCGCACCCTGATCTCAGAGACACTCCTACGTTTTATTTTGTATATTTCTACACTGCTTGGCCTTCTAATTACCTTTCACTTCATATATAGTACTCTAATAGCTCATGTTCAGCAGCTGTCCAGCTTTTTTTGTTTTACTTTTACTTTCAGTTGCATTCAGCAACCCTTTCCCTGCACAAGTCTTGCATTTCTTTCAGCTATGTGTATTGTTTTTGGTGACTAGTTCTTTGGGAAAAAGTTTTTAAATGGAAGATTCGGAGATGTAAAAAATTGTATTGTAACCAAAATATGGAGACTGTCTAGATTTAAATCAGATATGATAATGAAAGATGTGTATCATTTCGGCATTGCAAATGGTTATACTTTATCTGTAGTAAAAATATTATACATAGAGAGGTTTTAGTTTGGTATGTATATGGACATACGCATATATACTGCGAAGACAGTTCATCTCTTTCTTTCTTTCTGTTAATCTTCAGCTGAAAACCATCACGGAGAGAGTCTATTGACCAAGACATACTAAAATAACGGACTTACCCTTTACTCACAAAAAAGGATGAGGGATATACCAAAATGAGTTCCTTCCATCACTAACCAAAAAACATAAAGGCAATGACGTAAAGGTCTGTGCATAAAACAGGGGCAACTGAAATCGACCAATATTCTGAGGGGCATGGGGACCGACTTGGTCCCTTTAGCAATGCAGCAATGTTTCCCATCCTCAAAAGAGAACGAAAGATTGTAAGTCAAGTAACTTTTTGGAATAGCAGTAATCTTAGGAGCAACGGAAGCAGCACTCTTTTTTTTTTTTAAGGATTGGAAAGATCCCGTGAGGGTCTATGCAGATGTAACTGTCAAGCACAAGTAGTAACGCCTTGACTTCTCTAGATCTGGAGGCCACTGAACACAACGTAGCCTCTAGAAAACATGACTGAGGCAACACCAAGGACTCACCACACTTTTCTCACAAAGACTTGAGCCAAAAGTTCTGCTTTCTGTTCAAGACAATAAATAGCAGTTTCTTCAGCTACTAGAGTGATGACATAAGGGCAGACCACCACTTATGGCTGTCACAACTGAAGAGTAAGAACTCCTTCAAACCCTCATTATAAGCTCTCTCGGCTCTCTCATACACTACCTGAGCTTGCCTTCCAAGCCCAATGAAATTAGGCCACAAAAAGTTTTATATATATATATATATATATATATATATATATATATATATATATATATATATATATATATATTATATATATATATATATATATATATATATATATATATATATATATATATACAAATTATTTGTGTTTTTTATAGTATACACCTCCCAGCTAAATAACTTGTGAAAGAGTAAGTCTCACCTTAGAAAAGTTTCTCAGAACTTCTTTCTCTGCTCTGACTAAGTGGCTATTTCTTTCTTTTATGATATCTAGAGAGCGAATGGGAATAACAAGAAAAAACTTAGGCCCTTGAGAAAAAGGAAGTGTGTGAAAGCTGCAAAAGTATGAATATATCAGTATACACCTCCCAGCTAAATAACTTGTGAAAGAGTAAGTCTCACCTTAGAAAAGTTTCTCAGAACTTCTTTCTCTGCTCTGACTAAGTGGCTATTTCTTTCTTTTATGATATCTAGAGAGCGAATGGGAATAACAAGAAAAAACAAGAAAGCTGCAAAAGTATGAATATATTTGAAAATGATTCTTTAGAATATTCATGACCTACATTTCTTGTCATAACTTTCGTAGACAACTAATCTCTTTTTTAACTAATGGTCTGAAAACAATTCGGCTAACCAGTTATGCAAATATGCGGAGCTTTCTTTATAGTTTGAACATGTTATAAATAATGTTAAATTTTGTGAGTACAATTGTCATAAATAATGAATTTTGCCCGTTTATGATGTACGAATTTGAAAATAAGGTAATTAAACTTTTTCACTGACATGGGTTTTTATCCTTAAGCGAATGAAGAATATATATATATATATATATATATATATATATATATATATATATATATATATATATATATATATATATATATATATATGGCACGCAGACATATATCAGTTATTTACACCCATGCTCACATATATACACACACACGCATATATATATATATATATATATATATATATATATATATATATATATATATATATATATATATATATATATGTATGTACGTACGTATGCATGTATATATGGCATGCAGGCACATGTCAGTCATATACACACACACTCACACACACACACACACACACGTGTATATATATATATATATATATATATATATATATATATATATATATATATATATATATATATATATATATACAGTGGTGTGTGAGCGTGAGTATATATGACTGACATATGCCTTCATAGCGTATCATTTGGGGTTGATTATAGGAAAAGTATTTGTATAAGCGTTACCCACACACATTTTCGAATACTGCCCACTTAATATACAATTTGTTAACATATTTGCTCATCCAAGCGAAAGTCCCGAGCTTAATAGCTATGATTTTGAGCCACAAAAATTTAAAAACCACACATTAGGTTTCCCTTTTCGCTAATGACAAGTAAACATGTGGATTGTAACCAACGCGATTCCAAATCGGTGAGAGTGAAGAATTTGCTTAGAGGTACAAAATCTTGTCACGCCAAGATTTATTCCAGCTTCTTCATCGACAATCAGTGTAAATCATTAAACCAACCTATGTCTCAGACTAAGGGGATCGTATTTCCCCTTGGCGTAAAAACATTCTGAGTTTGGCGGAGAAGACTGATTTCAAGCCTTAATTGAATTTCTCGTCTAACACTTTCCTCAAACTTTGGCTGTTGGATGAAACCAGGACTGGAACGATTCCAGTTCACGTTGTGAGGAAGACGCTGTACAAGATTACAGGTGGGCTTTCTTTATTATTCTTATTTCTTTGATAGGGTATTTGACAATAAATTATCACAGGTTAATCTTTTTCTCCTAGAAGTTAGACAAAACCTAAAGATCTGAGGAAATGGTAACTAAGTTCATATTAGGAATCCTAGGAAAAAAATACTTTCAGTACAGAGGAAAGTCAAATTTCCTTAGCTGATGCTTAACATGAGGATGACAAGGGTTAAACAAAATAAAGATTATTAACTATTCTCTTTTTTTGAGGAAATCTGTATATAACAGTAAATAATATTTCACTTATTAAAGAGACATAAAGCAAAGTGTTTAACCCATCTGTAATTGCATGGATAAACAAAAGATTTATTTAAACTAGCAGTCTCTTTATCTATCCATCACTTTTCTCAAAGGAAAACAAAAATATGGAATAGATATTTGAATCCTTCCTTACTTACACCACTGTGACAAAGTCGACCTGTTAAAAAGCGCGTCAGCCCCCATAACTTTTCTTTCTAACAAAGAATAAAAAAAGTTTGATGTTCTGGCGAAAGCCTATGAACAGCTGAGTTCTGCTTTTCTTTTCAGTTTTAATAGAAAGTTTTTCTGTTCCCTTGATCAAATTGCAGATACTTTGAACGGGTCGGCAATATCTTTATGATTCTGTAAACTCAGACTCTCTACGTAAGCTCTGTTTCAATTTTCATTCACACGCAAATACAGTATATACAGTATATACAATATATCATAACAGGATAACTTACAATAATATTTATATAATTAAATATATGTGATTAGTACATGAATTACTTTCAATGAGCACAATATTTCCTGCTTATATGTGCTGTTTTTCTAAATAAAAAATGAGAAAATTTTTACCTAAAATACACAAAACCCACTTAAAAATTGGGGTAGGTCAGGGAAGGCAATAATGATAAATTGTTGAGTGTATTCCTTAAGGATTTTCCTTATCAACTTCCTGGATAAAAGAGCTATTCTGAGCCAGGGGGGAAAGAAAGCAAAAGGAATTGAAGAAAGTGAAGTCAGGGGTCATACTCTTTACCCTTCTTATTTTTCAATTTCTTCTTTTTCTCCTACATTTAACTCAACCCTTTCCAGCAAAGAAAAAAAACTAACTCTTTCCTTTTCGTTTGGGTTCCAGTTGCTAGAAAGTTCGGAAAGGAAAAAGTAACCCTTATGGGAAGCAGGGTTTTTGGTTCCAATAATGCACTGAAAACTTTTCGTATGCCAGAAAAAAAATAAGCAAAGAATCTTTCCTTCCTTGCATTTTCTTGTCTTAAAATTCTGTCTAAAACGAAAATATAAAAAAAGGGGAAAAAGATCACTTGATCCCTAAATTCAGGAGATATACGACATTAACAGAATTTAGTAGTGTCTGAGGGGCTAGTGAAGCAAGATTAATATATGAAGGATTTTTATCCATATGCCAGGTCTATATCCACAGATCTTTTGTCAAGCAAATCCCTCACGCAATTTTTATAACTCCTACGTCCAGTATTTGCTATTTTTCGCTGCTATGGGATTCATGAATTAACTTTCACTGATTTGATTAAATGTTAAAATTTCATACATGTTGCCTTTGTTTACGATATACCTTTAACTGATATATTTCATAAAGAAATACCGTTTATAAGAAACTTTCTTAAAGAAGATTGTTTTCAAATAACGTACATTTCTTTAATTCCCTCTAAGTGCCAAGAATGCCCATGAGATATTAAAAGAAATAAAAAAAGGGAGGAAAAGATAAAAAAAATGTCGGGTGTATTAATAGCATAAATTTGAACATCGGTTCTTCTCTCATGAATAAGAATCACGTATATATTCCTGCTAAAAGAAATTTTACAATATATAATTATTTGATACGCAAATAACGTCAGTAAAAAAAAACTGATAAAAATACTTATGGAAAAACGTTGAGAGACAACTTATTCTTCTATTATAAAAACCTCCTATAATTTGATAACATGAAAGAAACGACCATTATCAAGTGAAAATGATTTACTAAAGGTAAGACTTCGTAGTAATTGCAGTCAAAACCACGTTTAACGTAATATTGCAAACGCTAAAATGCCATGACTATTAAGACTAGTCATATGATGGAATCCCTTTTTTTAAAATCCTATACAGTCCTTTTAAGGATATTTCTTTTCTTGCATATTAGATTTTCATAGAAAAACTAAGGTGATATGCAGTGTGTACCATGTACACGTGTGTTTAACAAGTCAGTTGGGATCAACTCCTAGTTTAAATTCGACCCCGTCCAGTCTGGTTTTAGTTTTTTCTAGTTAATGATCCTTATGCAGAAACATGCCGCCCCTTAGGCTGAAAATATCTGATGAAGTTAAAGTTGTAAATCTCCCAAATCTTTCCTCGCATATGGATGGCCTAATTTTGCTCCGCAAAAGCCCTACGCGTGATTACAAAACACTGTCTGGGAGGGCTTTTGAAAAGTGTCCTTTACCTAATTGGACGTTTCGAGCATTTTTGAAGATACGTTCTTGGAATTCGGAAGCCTCGTTTTGGATGAAGACCCCTGCAGATCAGAACCCTTGGTCTAATTGAATTCTCAAGTGAATTTTTCCTGTTACTTCCTATCGGGAATCTTCATTACGGAATGCGTTTCCGTTGGTCTTTAATAAGAGCTTGGCTTTCCAGGAATCCATACTGCTTTTCATTTAATGCATTTAGATAAGCAAAGAAGGTTCCCTATTTTTGGCTGATAGAACTGGTTATCAAAATTAAATCAATCCTTGTTTGAATATGTATATTTAATCATGGCAAAATCCTCACCCATGTTCACCTATGACTAATGTCTATCACTTACTTACCGGTAATACTGCTAACTGATGCATATATTCATCGACAGTAAAAGAAAAGTAAATAACAAGGCTATTAGAAGGACAAACATTATAGAATGTGAACTCCAAAATTTGCCTTTAGAAAAGAAACAAACAGCAAAGCGAGTAATTCAAGAACTGCTGATCTACAGTGTCAAAATAGAATAGTTTGGTTTCATGGTTATCACGAGTCTCTGAGAGAAGTGGTGACTGAAAGACATTCAGTTGATCAGTTTTGTGGTCTCATGGTCTTTCATTCCTTCAGGCGTATTTTACACGCCATTCTTAGCTTTCCTTCACACTATGACTGGCATAGACAGCCACTGACTTGCAGTCCCATACACCTACATTCGATGTCCTTTCTTACGTCTAATACAATTTTTCCTCACAAGCATTCACAAAATTTCTATTGCCCCTTGAACTACTGCATTCTATTCAATCAACAGCCATTTAAAATACTCCACCGAGAAAGAGGTACAGTATCTTAAACCAGCACGTATCATAATGCTTTTCATAGTCTTTTCCCATCAAAGCAAAATAATAATCAGTCCGTCAAGATTCACAACAGATATCCAGTGAAGTGCTGCACGTATTCTATATTTGAAGGAAGACACAATACAGTAACATTATTTTAACTTCACATTGTGTCTATAATTTATTCAGACAATAGTTACCTGTTTGAACAGTCATGATTCATCGATAAATGAATGAGACCCAGGTTGAAAAGACGATCATATTGTGATCTTCCCAAATCGTGAATTATCAATAATTACGAAAGACAAGACGGGTAAGGTGTTTTACCTGTTGGCTAAAGTTATCGTAAAAGTAACGAATAGTGACGATGTAAAAATGATGAATAGTGATGATGTCTTGTTACATTAAATGATTCATTAAATGATCAAGGGTCAATTATGAAAAACTGAGAGAGAGAGAGAGAGAGAGAGAGAGAGAGAGAGAGAGAGAGAGAGAGAGAGAGAGTTGCCTTGGGTCTTGCACTTTCCCTCAAACGTGGTTTATCTCTGTTGACCTAAGAGACGGCTTAATCATCTGGCAATTAGTCTAATGAATGAGTTACAGCTAATAAGGAGAGAGAGAGAGAGAGAGAGAGAGAGAGAGAGAGAGAGAGAGAGAGAGAGAGAGAGAGAGAGAGAGAGAGAGAGAGATACTTAACTGAAGAATATCATATTGCAAAACTGCAACAATAATGTCTATTTATACTTAGAACCATGATAAAAGTGGATCTAAAAAGCAATTCTTATTTATTGCAGAAACTTAATTTTGGGATTACAGTACTCGTAAAATTGGTCGACCACAAAAAAAAAAACAGATATCTAAAAAAAAAAAAAGATTTATATTGAAAACAAAATTTTTTGTAACATAAAATACGAATTTCCCCAACAATGTGTGACCCATTTAAAATAATCATTCCGTTTAGAAAGTGCCTTTGACACGGCACGGTAAGTTCTTTTAAAATTATGGGGAGTTTTATTGTTCTTGGTTGCTACATTTTCCAAATCCTTTCATTTACTGCTTTTCTTCAGCATACCCAGATAACAAATTGAAAATTGAAAATTGAAAATTAAAAAATGAATACATTGGACATGAAAGGACTTCTAGGCTATCATCATAATTTAAAAGGAATTTATTGTCGATAAGTGGTTCCAGTCGTCTCTCAAGTGGCCGCCTTGAAATGAATTCCTTTTCATTCCTCATCCAGCATTTCAGAAAGGAGCTGTGATTACGGATTTTATGCCCTTTGAACGTTCATTATAACAAAGGAGGTATTCACCTTTTATTCCTGCAAGGCACGTGTCCTTTGAGTTTCACGCTTGACACTGCGTATTATATGTTGTTCACATCACAAACACAATAGGGAATGTTAACAAAGTAAAATACATTTTTACGAAAATATTTTGTAAACCAGAGATTTTCATGGGAGTTGTATGATACCACTCTTTTTTGGTGCTAATACCGGTTACAACAGAAGCCAGTTGAGACGGTTATGAATAAACGTTCTTATCTGGTAAAAGTCAAAGTGGAAATTTTATATGCAGTGGGAAGGGAATACAATGCTCTTGTCTTGAAATATTAAGCGGCCACGGTCAATAGTAATAACCTTTATATTTTACGATATTTCTTGGTATGTTTTTTTTAATAAATATAAAAAAAATGTTATGAGCTAATCATATCAATATACCTTTATGGGCCTTGATAGCTTCCAGGAATCATACTTTCTAAAGCAAAATAGTCGAATAACTTAGTTGAATTTTGCACACCATGTAGTGTTTCTCTTAAAATTAAACTAGGAACAGCTTTTGCGGGTGCATTTGCATTCTGTAAAAATGATAGTATTTGGTTGCTCTTTAAAAACAAGCATTTTATAGAACGGATAAAGAAATGCGAAATAGTCTTGAATCGTTATAAGTCAGTCATATAAATTTCGCATCGTTTTCCTTGAGTTCTAAGAAAAATAAAACAACTGAAATTAGATCACTTATGGAAAAGGGAAGAAAGTTAGTACTTCTCTCTCTCTCTCCTCTCTCTCTCTCTCTCTCTCTCTCTCTCTCTCTCTCTCTCTCTCTCTCTCTCTCTCTCTCTGTTTGCTATCAAAAGTTTCCTTGAGGATTTGAATAAAGGTGCATTATGAATGAAAAAATTAAGATTTTTTATATGCACAAACCAACGCAGTGGGGAACCACACACCCCAAAAAATAAATCAAACAAATGCTCTATTTTGCCTATCTTAATCTGGGTTTCTTCACCTTACAAGAGATTGTATTCATTACCAGAAACTTCTAAATTGATTTTTGCGAATTATTCCTAACAACCAAAGCTTAAAGAACGGAAGGATAGCCTGAGATAATTTGCTGTGAAAATTTAATGGTATCTCACTTACCCCGCTTTCAGTGACCCAGTAATTCTAACTCGTTGAGAAAACGATTTGCCAGTACGGAGAATGAATTTATATATATATATATATATATATATATATATATATATATATATATATATATATATATATATATATATATATATATATATATATATATATATATATATATATATATATAGATATAGATATAGATATATAGATATATAGTGTTAAATATGCCTTCAGACCTAGTGAATAAACCAATCTAATTAAATATAGAGATAATAGAATATCCATAAAGAAAAATATATGAACAGGGTTATGAGATATTTAGGTGATCTTTTATTTAGGCTTAATTTACTCACATTCTATGAAAGACTAAACAGCTTTTGAATACTTGAACTATTTGGGAACTTTAACTTTCAAGATACTTCCTACACGCACACACAAACACTCACACTCAGCCACACCCACCCAAACACACACACACACACACACCCATCCAAATACAAATACACACACACACACACACAAGCAGTAACTTAGAATGACTTTGAAGAGACTGAATAAGCATGGAGAAAATGGTGGCGAGAGAATAACTCGAAACGACCCAGTCTAGTTCTTTATCAGTATACTGTATATGGTTAAACTGGACAGTTTAATGTAAGGTGTTGGGATGGCCCAAAGAAGCGTTCAATGACCCTCTGTTTCAGATGCGAGCTCGATGTCGGTCTTGTTTATGGCAGGAAACAGCTGTTGCGGACCTAAAACATTACTTGAGGTCTTTATTGACATATTAATTTTTTTGTCGTTTTCTTAATTTTATTCTTTTGTTCTCAATCCCCCCCTTCGTTGAAGTGCTTTTGGTTATTCTTTTCATTTTGTATCGTTATGAATTTGAAAGATGCACCTGTAAACTGTACGTTCACACATTTTTACACAAGATTTACTTTATATATATATATATATATATATATATATATATATATATATATATATATATATATATATATATATATATATATATATATATATATATATATATATATATGCACGTATATATGTGCATATA
This sequence comes from Macrobrachium rosenbergii, assembly GCA_039081455.1. NCBI lineage: Eukaryota > Metazoa > Arthropoda > Malacostraca > Decapoda > Palaemonidae > Macrobrachium > Macrobrachium rosenbergii. Next base: position 15,454,335 of record JANJGK010000017.1, on the reverse strand, counting down.
TATTACACATCACACATACATATATATATATATATATATATATATATATATATATATATATATATATATATATATATATATATATATAAATATGTTTATGTAGTTAAAATTGTGCAAATCAATCACTTAAGAACATTACTGGCAAATTGAATTTTATTGTGATATTCAGTAGACGTTGCAATGAGGACTAAGACAAAAATTCTTGGGATAACTTCGATTCCATTTCAGTCAGTGAAAATCATTCATAGAATCCCAGTAAGTGTCAGAGGATATCGCGGAATACAAGATCAGGGGAGCTTGGCCGAGAGAGAGAGAGAGAGAGAGAGAGAGAGAGAGAGAGAGAGAGAGAGAGAGAGAGAGAGAGAGAGAGTGTGTGTGTGCTTTTTGCAGCAAAGCTGTTGTAAATTCCTTTCCAGGAAGTGCTTTGTAGTGCTAAATCTGGGTAGCTTGTTCCGGGGGCGCTGCGTCGAGTGCATAAATCTTTTTGCATGAAGAAGAAACTTTATTTCTTTTACCTTTAATCTTTGTTTTCTTCTGTTTATCGCTGGGGGTTAACTCAATTTTGCGAGAATGCGCGCTGAGTAAATTTATTACATCACTAACTTAGAGTCCATTCTACCGCCGAGAATACGGACTATATGCAAACTCTTCATGCAAATGTCAGCCAGGTAGTGATACATGGAAATAACGCATCATATATTTTGTGCTTAAATTATAGAGTATATATCGGATCGGTTGCCACTTTTAGTACTTTTAAAGTTTTAACATTAAAAAAAGAATATTATTTAATCCCTAAAATAGTGAAGTACTTAAAGTCAACGAAGAGAGAGAGAGAGAGAGAGAGAGAGAGAGAGAGAGAGAGAGAGAGAGAGAGAGAGAGAGAGAGTTTTAGTGTGATGTCTATCTGCAGAAGATGAAAACCTGAAACCTATATCTAGCAAAGATGTGTACAAATAAAATTAAAGTCAGTTGTTTATGATCTACATAAAATTGACAAAATATAATTGCTATCAAATTATTTTATATCTTTTAAGGCCTACGCAAAGAGAGTAGTCTATGAATAGTCAAATAATTGACAAAAAAGATAAATTCTAAATGCTATATAAGTTCCCGCACCAGGAATTAGGAAATATTTCATAATCAAATTGATTTATCTTAATATTTGATAGAAACAGAAACGCTCCTAAAATAAATGAGGATATAAATCCCACGCCCTGTGTGTCGATTGCAAAACATAAACAAAGAACACACTTTCGAGGAAATTGTAATACAAAACTTTTATTATAGATTGGTTCTTTGATAAATTTCACTCTGAAAATAACAAATACAGGAATCACAGACATGTAGGAGAGCTTCTGGGAATATCTTCCATTATTTTCTCATTTCTCCAAGTGACGGATAAAGCATTTTCGCTAAATCAATGGCTTTGATCGCAGTTCCAAGATTACTCTCTTATTATGACACGAAAATCAAGGAGGCACGCAACTGGAATAACAAATGTAGGAAGAGTGCAGCCTGAAGTCATAAAACCTTGCATAAACATGCATACATGTGTCACTAAACAGGCAAACACACACATACATACAAACATCCCAGGAAAACACAATTAACTCCTAAAAACTATTTACTTTATTGTTATCAGTCTTATTTTGTTCCTTACGTCTTCTCAGCCCTATTGTAAGGGGAGAATCTTGCATTGCAAGCTAATAGCCTCGTCATCGTCGTCAATTAGTGAAAGTTCTCTCATTTGTAACATAATAATAATAATAAAAATAATAATAATAATAATAATAATAATAATAATAATAATAATAATAATAATAATAATATAAGAGAGAACTAGACCCTCTCTTTAACATGCCCTTTTACACAGGACGCATAGTTCGTTTCTCTCTGGCATTAATATTGGGCAATAATGAGCCAATGCTCCTACTTTGGTCTGGTAGCAGTTTTCTGGGGAATCAGGATTCGCAGTTCAGGTATTCCTTTCTGTGCTTTTCTTGAAAAGTGTGGTTGCAATGAGCTATTTTGTTTAGTATACGATAACGTTGTGTACATATATATCTGCAATTAATATGAATGTTTTCAAGACGAATATTGCTATATGACAAACAATTTATGGGACAAATTATCATACGTTTCGCTGGAAACGTGTAGGAGATTAGCAGAAAAGAAAATTAAAAGGGAAAAGAAGGTATATCCAATTGTGAAATCAGTTTCTCTGTCTGTCTGTCTGTCTGTCTGTCTCTCTCTCTCTCTCTCTCTCTCTCTCTCTCTCTCTCTCTCTCTCTCTCTCTCTCTCTCTCTCTCTCTTGTGGCCTACATACCCAAGTGATAGCTTCCTTAACGAAACCGTGAACGGAAACCATCCCTTGGTTGCGGTAAAAGTAAGGATGTTATTACCTACGAAATAGAGGTCCTTCTCCAGATCTCTGCTTCCGGCTTGTCCTGCAGGAAATCGGAAAATACAAGTCCAGATCCTTAACGAGATTACTTCTGAAAAATGCTATTTTTATTCTATTTCATTCACTCTCCTATGGTATGTAATAATGCTCCAACCTCCAATCTCTCTCTCTCTCTCTCTCTCTCTCTCTCTCTCTATGCATATATGTATGCACCAAATCAGTAGAACACATGATTTACAAATGAAAATATACTGCCAACGTCCGATTATAATGCCTTATGTTCTGCAGATGTTGTTTGCTTCGCTCTTTACATGATTTGCCAGTTTCGCCATAGTACCCTTCTTCACAGTCGAGACATATATAACCCCCCCTCTCATCTCTTCCCCCTCTACCGACTTTTTGTTTCTAACAATTTTATTCCTAGTGGTGTTTTTGTAGCTGCCTATCAATTTGAAATTCTTTAGCTTTCTGTTGATGGGTGCAATAGAGTTGTTTTCCGGGACTGTAATTATTTTCTTTCCTACCAAATGTTCCTTTTCTATCGTTTCCCTCTCCCCAAAATAGTTTTTCCTTGCTTTGATGTGTGCCCACTCCCACCAATACTTAGGGTAGCCTAATCTCCTAAAACTCTCCCTCAGGTAATCCAGCTCTTCGTCTAAAAATTCGGGACTGCAAATTCTATAAGCCCTATAAGCAAACAACATCTGCAGAACATAAGGCATTATAATCGGACGTCGGCAGTTGCCAAACACTGTTGGGAAAATGATCACAGAATAGACTGAGAAAAATATGAGTTTTCTGTACAGGAACACCAACAAAACATCTAGACTGGTTGTAGAGAACGCCTTCATAACTTGCGCCAACAACACGATGGCAGGGAACACCGGAAACGGCTTTGAAGACAGCATATCTAGAAAAATCGTATACTCCACAGTAGCAAGGAAACGAAGGAAAAACGCAAGAGAACGCACGGAAAAACGGACACCTGGAAGAAGGGATCAGAGAAAGACCAAGATCACGAGGGGGTGGGTGTCACACAGGAAGAGCTAGGCGATTATAGGATTAAAAGTACCCAGCACACAGATATAAATACAGCTGGACTACGCGTCTGCTCATTGTACGGATACTTGATAATGTGGACTGTTTGTCCAAGAAAGCTTGTAACTTTTTCTGAATAAAAAGCTCCGTTAGATACCATCCAGTTTGAATGAGGTCCTTTCATTAATATATATGTATATATATGTGTGCATATATGTATATATATGTAATATATATATATATATACAGTATATATATATATATATATATATATATATATATATATATATATATATATATATATATATATATATATATACTGTATATTTATAAACTGTTTTCTAGGTTTGTTATTTCATTAAGAAACTTGGTTAGCTATATCCGTCGAATTCCCAAGATCATGAGATGGATTCGTAGACTGAAATTGGAAAATTACGGAGGAGGAACAAAGGCATAATAATGATGACCGACTGGCCACGAAAGACTTACCTATTTGGCGTATTAAATATAAAACTATATAAAGACTCTCAAACTGAGAAATTAGTCCTCTCATTACAACTGTTTCGAATATCTGTGGAAGGAAAAGCAGAACCTTAACAGGCTTAAATCTTCTAAAAATATCAGGAATAGTTCTTCCTCCCATCATCCTGATTGACTGTATCTTTGCAGTCAATCAAAACGAAATAGCAAACCTGGCTTCATTTGATGTAAAGTCTCTGTTTACTCAAATTCCACTGGATGAGACGATTGACATTTGCCTAAATGAGTTGTTTAAAGATAATGATACTGTCAGTGGATTTAACAGGTCGCAGTTAAAGGAACTTTGTCTTAGCTACCAAAGAATGTTACTTTTTGTTTAACGGTTTGTTATACAAGCAAAATGATGGTGCAAGCATGGGGTCCAGTATAGGACCATCTTTGGCAAATACATTTATGTGTTTTATGGAGAAAAGATGGTTAGACGATTGTCCTTTAGATTTTAAGCCCTTACTGTACAGGAGGTATGTTGATGATACCTTCCTAGTTTTTAAGAGTCGTGACCAGATTCCTCGTTTTTTGGAGTACCTTAATAGTAAACATATTAATATAGAATTTACTTGTGAAATCGAAGACGATCATACGCTTGCTTTTCAGGATATTCAGGCGAGAAATCTTGATAACAGCTTTCACACCTTAGTCTTTAGAAAGCGTACTTTCACGGGCCTTATGTCTAAATTCCAATCAGCTACACCTTTGAAATATAAGATGAATTTGATATTGACACTAGTAACCAGAGCATATAAAATCTGTTCTAGCTTTTTGAATTTGCATGAAGAATTGGAATTTCTAAGGTCATTTTTAAAAAACAATGGCTATCCGTTGAATTACGTAAACATATATTGGTAAACAGCTTTCGAAATTATATGTAAACAAACAACCCGAAACTACCGCTAATGTAAAGAAACCTGTTATTTATTTACCTTTAACTTTTACTGGAACTCATAGCTACGATCTAAAATTCTAAAAAAACAATTAATTTTTATTTTGTCCATTGGTTACCTTCAGCTAGATATCAAAATATATTTCACTTTGCAAAATAAATTAGGTAATTTCTTTAAAATTAAAGACCCTATACCAACAAGCCTTCGGTCCAATCTGATCTATAAATGGCAGTGTGGTGGTTGTGATGCCACTTACGTTGGAAAAACTACCAGATCAGCTTAGATGAGATGGTTTGAACACCTAGGTAAGACATATCGTACAGGCAATTACCTTTCAAGGCCTAGTTACAGTGCAATTAGAGAACACACCGAGGGGACTGCATGGTCATCCTTTACATATTGATGATTTTTCTGTTTTAACCACTGCTCAGTTTGCTACAGACCTCGACATTTTAGTAGTTCTATACACCATCAAGATAAAGCCCTCTTTGGCTAGAAATAAGGCTGTAACCTCACTTTTGTATTTTTAGTCTGCGTTTTACTGGTTTGTATATTAATTAGTATGTTTGTTATTCCTTTGTACCTTCCGTTTTTGTGACTTAAATTTTTGTATTTTGTTTTATTTTATTTTATTCTTTTATTTATTTTGATTAGCCATCTTTTATACGTATTCTTATTTTCATAGTAATTTTACTGTATTATTTTGAATTTCATTATAAGAACTGTAATGTCGTCATTTTAATTTTGAGGGTTGATAACGAGTGAGAGTACTACTCGAAACACGTCCCAATAAAGTTATGTAAAATGCTGTTCCGGGTTTTGGCCTTGGTGTCCTTACTGATTATATACATACAAATTACAAATTAAAGAAAGACTTTGAACGCAACCACCCGAACGCTCTGAGATGATGTAAAGTAAAATCCTTCAATGTAAAAGCCGTTGACCCCTGTCATTCTGACCCACAAAGAATGAATCTTTCCGCCTCATAAACGGCCACTTACGAGGGAGATTAATTCTGCGACCGCAGTTATGACGCTCTTCACCTCTCGTCCTGGGCAAGTATCTCCAAATTAGAAATGTTGGACGTAACCTTTAACAACTTTACATTAAAAATTGTGGTAACTCGTTGACCGAAAAGGCTACTCCGGGGAAGGCGGCTTGCCAAATTAGAAACTCAAGTCTTCCTGTGTCAGTAAACCTGATCTGATTTACGAGCCTGTCAGGCCAAGCACTGGGGCACTTTCGGTTAATCAGCGCCCAAAACAGGGAAAAGAAGGAGTTCGAGTGGTCATTCAACAAGAGAAAGAGATTCAGAAAATAAAAGTTTGAGGACAAGAATCTCAAGGTGGAAATGGGAGAAAGTCACACAGTTGCACTGGGGAGTAACAGAGAGGATGGAGAGCAAAACTGAGTGAAAAGATGCAGGCTTGGCGGTAAAGCAAGAGGCTACTTAGTGGGTACATACGCGGGCCGAAGGGACATTGGGAACACCCTTTAGCAATGGCTACAGGGCGCTACGTGAAGTGCACTGACGGCGATAGCCCCCTACCGGGGTGTCAAAAAAAGTTTCCTTTCGCTCCAGTGTAAGTGTGTCCAAAGACACCTTTCGAAAATTCCACGTACTCAGCCGACTCTTAATGAAGAATATGTAATTTAAAAAAAAAAAATTTACTCAGGAGATATATTTCTAGAACCAATGTTAAAAACATACTTAATGATCATAGTAACGACAGATAATCTGAAAGAGAAGGTTGAACGGTTAAGCTCTTTTCAGAGACAAGTATTACGAAACGATTTCATTAACGCAATGAAATATCAGTATCTTACATTCTCCCAAACCGTTATTTTTTGCGACAAAGGCCGCCTGATACTCCAGAGTATCGTAACAGGGCTTCGAGGATTATTCATGAAGGGAAAAGAAGCAACGAGGTAACTGATGAGCTTAAATTAGCCTGGCGCTTGACATAAGGAGATCAAGGGCAGACGAGATGTCCTCCGCTAATTGGTCATTTCAAATGAGTCTGAAATGTTACTCAATAGAAAGCCTGAAGGACGCCTCATCCTGAGTGGATTCATTAGTATAGGAGCTGCCAGAGAGAGGAAAGGGGGCGGGAGAGGACTCCTTAATAAGATTCTTGACTGCACGAGGCACTGATTGATCCTTCTAAGAGGAACTTCTATTCACTTTTATTTTCCATTATTTTTTGTACACGAGTGTTCAGTTCTTTTCTATCTTGGTTCACGACTATTGGTCTGTGCTATCGGAATTTGTCCAGTGTGAACAATAATTATCAATGGAACATAAACAGATTACAGACAGATTTTTAGCTAGAGAGATAATAGATACACAGGTCTATTAACACGCAAAGAGAATAATTTGCTTATAAAAAGAGAATATTACTCAAGGAAAGAATTTAATAATAAAGGATTTATGAAAGTGAGAAAAAAACAACCTATGGTAATAAATTAATCAGATATCATGTTTTGATATATATATATATATATATATATATATATATATATATATATATATATAAGTATGTGTATGTGTAGAGCCTCGATGGCCAAGTCGGTTAGAGCAGCAGCCTCAGACTTCTTAGAGGACTGTGGCGCGGGTTCAAATCCGCAGCTGACAGGTTAGAGAGGCGGACACTTTGCTATCCATGTAGACACCCCGGGATTATGCATGTAATCAACGGATAGGTTTGCTTAAAAGCAAATGGGTGTTACAGACCAATACACACACAGACAAAGCCACTCCAACATCTTCTAATAACATAACAGACACCTCACACGTCTCGACTGTCGACCTAACCGCGCAACGTCTCCTCGCTGCTGGGAGAATGGGTGCTGGTGACTGGTACAATACATGTACATATGCTACCGGGGTCTAAGCGATGACAGGCAGGGCAGCCGATCGAGACTACAAAGTCTACCCCAACGCCAAATCAAAGTCTTTCAAAAAGAAGGCATCGTGCTTACCCCATACAAATGGGAAGAAGCATGTTAAAAGAAGAAGTGTGTGTGTGTTTGTGTATACAAGTGTGCGTGTTTAGATGTTCACAGCTTTATTGTCAATTTGAAATCCAACATTTCTTTATGTGTAATGTGCGGCAAATACAAAACAAGAACTGTATTTCCACATGCTCACTGAGGTCAAATTGCATCAGAGATGACGGTTAGAGGTGAAAAAACAATAAAGTCATTTCCTACATTACGTAATACTGCCAAAGCAACGAAGCAACTGAACAGCTTGTGCAGAAGATTAACGTCAGAGTTCATACATTTTCGGCAAAGCTAACACGCGCAAGTGCTGTAACTGATGTCCCCCATCCTGATGAACGGAATATTTGATACACACGTGCCGTGATTTCAACAGTTATGTTGGAGGAGTTTACGAATCTTTCAAAAGAGATATATTACGCCTGGCCATTCACATTATCATCAAAACAATGCAACGCTGAATACGTTTTGCATTGTTATACTTCGTATGATGACCGTGACATTGCAGTGACATCCAGGAGAGAGCGTTATTGGGACTATAAATGATTTCGTAACTTTTTTTATAAATGAGGTCACCCTAGAAGAAAAATACCCAATTCATTTTTGAGTATGAAGCTTCATACACACACCCACACACACACACACGCACACACACACACACAAAGAGTATTAGTATTTGCAAAAGCGTATTTGTGCCATAGGGTATTGAAGGCACATGAGCATTATTAATAATTTTTTGTCTCTTTAACAGAGGCCTACTTTGTTTTGAAGGACTCAGATAAATCGACAACCAGTCCATACAGTACACGATATGCCTAAACTTACTGAGAAGTATTTTGTGTCCACTTCCAGAATTTTGAAAAGGGTTAGGTTATTTATCTATCTGATTTTAATAGTTATCCATGGCATGGAGAAAGATGTAGCCTATATTGCTTCATTGTATTTCCTAATTTTTTTTTCTTCATAAGATGAAAATGAAAAAGGTAATGAAATGATACTTTATTTTGACATAAAACTACTACTCTTCATTATTGAGTAAACTTAATAACCTAGAGGTACGAGAAGAACCTTCAGAACAAGTAAAGAAGGCAAGAAAGAGGGAAGATTTCATCGTCCCTTAATTAAAGACGCAATTAATGGGGCCACGTTTCACTTCCCTCCCGGAAACAAGGAGCGACCAAAAAAAAGAAAAAAAAAAAAACTTTCGAAATGTTTTAGTCTTCGACTCCTGCCGACCGGACTTTCATTTGGTGAGGGGTAGGCCGGCCTTCATGAGGACGTCCCTCTCCGTTTCTCCTGTAGGACCCAGGCCTACTTTGGCAAATAAAATGAGTGACAATGGAAGTAAAAGGATCTTTTTCTCTGCCATTTTATTCATGGTCATTTTGACCTACTTAGGGTGGAAAAATAGTTTCTCCTAAGAGCTAGCTGATTAATGGGTTCATTTCGTTATTCACCTCTCAATCTGTTTCGCGATCTCTCTCTCTCTCTCTCTCTCTCTCTCTCTCTCTCTCAACAGTTGGCCAAAAAATGTATTTCACATCTTGCCTAATTGATACCTGGACATCAAAAGAATCTTCGATGTGAAGATCGTGATAGCAAAAGGATTTCGCTGGAACAGAGGAAACTTTTTTGTTCCTTAATTGCAAGAGATTAGACTTTAAAAGGGTATATTCCAAAATGACCACGCAGACACACACAATATATATATATATATATATATATATATATATATATATATATATATATATATATATATATATATATATATATATATATATATATATATATATATATATTATATATATATATATATATATATATATATATATATATATTTCAAAAATAATACCGATACTATCATTAGGAGGAAATCTGTCATTCCTTTGAAGATCTGTATATAGTAAACACATGAAAGCCCTTTGGAAACATAAATTTACTTCACCATACTTCTGGTATTGGTAGCTTATATTTAAATATATATATATATATATATATATATATATATATATATATATATATATATATATATATATATATATATATATATACATACATACATACATATATATATATATATATATATATATATATACATATATATATACATATATATATTATATATATATATATATATATATATATATATATATATATATATATATATATATATATATATATATATATATATATATATATATATATATATATATATATATATTTGTGTTTGCGTGTGTGTGTGTAAAGTACATTACTTTAGACTTTCCAATTTGGGGACACAGCCCAAGCACTGTAGTTTAAGGGTTATTCAGCGGAGCTGTGATAAAAAAAGGAATATAAAAACCGAATCTTCTACAGCTAGGTGATATAAAACCAATATTTTCACGCACGGTTGCCTTTCCCGGAGGTCATGTTGGCACCTGGCTTTTTCGAACTTGAACAAGAGTGCTGGACACGATTCAGTTGGTTTCTCTTCTTTTTAGTGCTCTCTCTCTCTCTCTCTCTCTCTCTCTCTCTCTCTCTCTCTCTCTCTCTCTCTCTCTCTCTCTCTCTCGTTCCTGACAGTAGGGTATTTGTATACTTATTACAGAAGTCTTTTGTGATTGATAGAAGCTATTGACAAATACCGTTGATTCACGTTTGAGTATTAAGTAGGGTTTCTGTATGCGTGTGTAATATATAAAAATGTTTTTCAACGCTTTTCTGTTGATTTTATTCCTATTGAAAAACATGTTATGACTGCATATATATATTTACAAAATCAGATTACCGTATTTGAGTAGCTATGTGCCCATAAATCATTCCGAAAAAAAAAAAAGAGGTTTATGATTCTTATACTACTCAAAAGCAATGAAAATTACGCCTAACGTAAATATGATATAGAATGATCCCATTACCAGTTACTGGACCCATCGTCTTCATTTGGAACTAGACGCCCCTTTCTCGCTACTACATGCATCCACACGCGCCAATTAAATCTTTTCGAAACGTTTATCCCTCCAACGTGTGCTCAGTGATACTTTTCCTTGGAGACCACACATTCAAACAGTCAACTCCCACCTCAATATTATGCTTAAATAAAAAATTTTTTATAAATCAGACCATGACTATATATAAATATGATTAAAGTAAAAAAAATGTTGTGGAATTAATTCAAATACTGCGTACGAGAGTCATCTTATTTGCCTAAATGATTCAGCGTGTATTTATGCATAAGTGTGTGTGCTTCTGTAAAAAAAAAAAAAGAAAAACTGAACTGAAAACAGGTTCGCCTATGCAAATCCGCACTGAGTAACACTTGCTGGAATCCCAGACAGATGTTTCCTCAGCCATAATAGATGTGATAACGAAATCGCGTTTTGGAAAACCGGTCTCTGAGTCAGAGACGGAGATGCGAATGGTAATTGGGTGGTGAACGCGGTTCTCAGGAGCCATAACAGGCGATATTCAACTGCTACGTTGAATTATCTGTCGCTTTACTTACAATAAGAAGTTATCTTTATTGTTGAAATAAAATATTTACTCTAAGCTGTTCTATGCTTTGACCACAATATGACCTATCATAATTCTCCTTGCTCTCTTTCGTTAGTTTTTTTTAGATTCTTATCTTGTTTTTAGCATTCTTAAGTGGTCACTTCGTTGCACATTACTAACTAGATTTTATTCGAAGCACTAGGACCACGTATTAACAGTGTATATAGTTTGCAAGCTTGATTAAATTCCAGATATTTTATTTCATTTGACATTATTCGGGGTGACAGCGGAGGCAATGAGAGTAGATAATGTCTACGATACCAAATGTGACCCCCAAGTAACCAAGTTAATATACGACAACATTAGAAACTGTCTCGCTCACAGGAAAGTGTAAGAGAAAGACTGCATAATCTGTTACTAATGTTGAGTTGATATATTCCGTTGCAGATTATTGAATGTTGGTTCCAAATACTGAGGATGCATTTTTTCGAACTAAGAAGCAACACTTTCAGAACAGTTACCCAGAAACATAATCCGAAATGTAATAAATTCTCGTGTTTGTGTCTGCTTCCATTTCTCGTGAAGCAACGTTACGTGACTTCATTCTTATCATTGTAATAATAAAATCTACCTGAAAGGCATTATTCCACCCTAGTGAATATCATTTTTTTATTATCTAAATATTATAATTTCTTAGCGCATATATAATATTATATAATGCCAACATTCTTGCAAGTATTAACTTTTTTGCATAAAGAAATATGCGGTGCTTGTTTAAGATCCTGAAAAGGATTGGAATTTTATGAAAAGCAGAAAAACGGCATTTTAGTCCCCAGTCACGTTCCTGTTTGCTGCAAAACGATTTTCCCTGCATTGCTAAGAGAACCTCTTTAGCCAGATGAAAAACGGAAGGCTCACTGGCCCCATCCCGTTCTAGGAGAGAGGAGAATTTCCTCCAAGATTTTATGTTTAAGAGTAAAGACCTTTTATTACTGCAGAAAACTTAGTTTATAAAGCCCATGATGGATTTCTGCAGGTTTCTATCATTAGGACTTATTTATTGTCTTATTATCTGATATTTTTTTCTACTGTAAGCGATAATGTGTGGAAATTATTCCCAAAGTATAGTAAACTGGATAGTAAACGATATTTGTCGGACAGTATTTGTAGTCTAATAAAAGTCATGAGTATGTATGAATGTATGTATGTATGTATGTATGTATGTATGTATGTATGTAAGTATGTATGTATGTATGTATGTATGTATGTATGTATGTATGTATGTATGTATATATATATATATATATATATATATATATATATATATATATATATATATATATATATATATATATATATATATATATATATATATATATATATAATCATGAAGCTACAAATGTCGCTTAATATCAAATTCACGCTACTTCGGGAATATCTCCGATGGAGAATTATCACCGAAGGGGAATTTATATAAGCGATATATGAATTGGTATCGCCGGGACGCCAATTCATTTATCACTTATATAAATTCCCCTTCGTTGATAATTCTCCATAGGAGATATTCCCGAGGTAGCGTGAATTTGATATTAAGCAACATTTGTAGCTTCATGATTGTATATAAATCACGGTGTGATAAAAAAATTTCATATATATATATATATATATATATATATATATATATATATATATATATATATATATATATATATATATATATAAATAATATATATATATAATATATATATATATATATATATATATATATATATATATATATATATATATATATATATATATATATATATTTATATATATTTATATATATATATATATATATATATATATATATATTTATATATATTTATATATATATATATATATATATATATATATATATATATATATATATATATATATATATATATATATATATATAGACAAATTGGAGCAACAGAAAGGCGTTCTTTCTTCTTATCCATTTATTTTTACGCCGACGTTTCGTATCTCTTGATACATCTAGGCTGAAAAAGCCATGAACTTAAACAGTACTGTGTATTAACACTAAAGGGTATACACATTATATACTTAACACCATATTAAATGACAATTAAAAGAAAAAAAAAGGACAACCTTAAAAACACTCACAAGATATTTAAAAAATATTTTAAAAAATTTACCATTGAGATTGAAAC
>JANJGK010000017.1:15425799-15433299 GCA_039081455.1 Macrobrachium rosenbergii | reverse complement strand
TTCTTTTTCGGATGATTTACTTAATATTCTGAACAAGCTAAACTTAGATTGGCAGGGAAGAAACAAGATGATTTGTGATTTATATGACACAATAATGACTTTCCAAATGAAAATGTAATTATTTGTTACACAAATTGAAGAAGGTAAGTTACCCCACTTCCCTGAATTGGAGAAAACATTAGAAGAATGTTCTATTAATCAGCTGCCAAATTCTGTAATAAAAAGTATTGAGACTATAAGTGAAGCACTTCAGAAGAGATTTGTAGACTTGAAGAGCCACACAGAAAGATTACAACTGTGTTCGAACCCATTTTCTACAGAGTTAACATACTGAAAAATGTATTTTCTCAAGGGTGTCTTCCAGAAGCAGAGATGGAATGAATTCCAATGAAGTGTTCCACAGCTTTGAAACTCCTGCACAACGAATGCAATTATGAAAGTTTTTGGAAATCTGCTGATACAAGAAGTTTCCCACTGATGCGTCATGAAGCACTGAAAGTGTTATGCTTGTTTGGAACAACATACGTGTACGAGGCAGCCTTCTCTTTTATGAACAATATAAAGCATAAAAAGAGAGCACGAATAAGCCTTAAACATTTGGATCACTGCATAAGAGTTGCGTTGTCAAACACTGAAGAAATTGATTTTGAAAAGCTGGCAGATACCGTTCAAAGCCAAGGTTCTCACTAGATTAAATGCTTATTTGTAACAATTTCAGTTAACCACTTTATTTTGCTAAAACAATTACAGTATAAGTTACTATTATCTGTTATTGTATTTGTATATGGCCATATTTTCAGAACAAACTGTATTTTTCACTCATAATTTTTTCTTTGAATATCACTGGATTTAAAGTAGAAAATCAGTTTAGCCAAATAATTTTGTTTAATATCTATAATTATATTTTCATGCAGCATAAACTTACTGTACTTCATTCTGAGGAAATGTAAAGAGATTTGCTTCCAGTAGGTCTTTTAAGAAAATAAAAAAAGAAACTTACAAAGAAATGTGTTCCTCCTTTACATTTCCAAGTTTTCGTTAACACAAAATATGACATCTGATATCAAAAATCATAACAATCCTAATATTTTAGTGTTTGGTACTTAAAAAGTTTAGTTATAATATAATGGTAATACAAACTATATTAACTTCGGTACTTAAAAAGTTTAGTTATAATATAATGGTAATATAAACCATATTAATCTACTGTTTAAAAATGATTACGAAAAAAGAATGTTTGTTGCTCTCGTCTTGAAAAACAAACAATAGTTTGCTCTTGATGCTTAAAAGGTTGCCCACCTCCGACGTACTGTAGAGTGACAGCCCAATAACACTCAGTATAATTAATGTAATTATATGCATTTCAAAATGAAATTACATAGAGTAGTGGCCCAATGATAATACAAAGATGCTTAGCATTGTTGGCAAGATTTCGTTACAATGCTAAGATTTCGTATGTTTAACAAGGAATCTCCCAATGCGTAACATTTTGCGATGACCCAGACAAATGATGGTCTTTTTCTATTTTTCGGATAGTAACTAAAGGCTCACATCATGACTCCTATTCCCTTTATCACACCTTTGTCCCACATATAGTTCCCCCATCCCGCCAGGGCAAGGAACTGCGTTGGGAAAAAGCCGGGATTATTCTAAAGCAATCAACCACGCCCTGAACCTGTATTTTAGCCTTCGTAAACGTAGGTTTCATAACATCAGATGGTATCATATTTAGGGGAAGGGATATCTATGCATCGCGATAAATGGCCTTTTGAAATCTTGCCCCTTGCGAAAGACGAGAGAGGCCTTTTGTCTTAATAAAATCGTCCGCGCATGATTTAATTACGGTTAGAAAAGTCATCTTGGATCCCTGTCTATTACGAACAAGCAAAGGGAATTTCTACTTTTAGCGTGATATTTTTTTGTAATAAATAAAATTAAATACATAATTTTTTTCAGGAATCGACAATAACTTTGTAACTTGCATTCAAATCATACAAAAAAAAATAAGCGTTAAAAGTCATTGGGAAAGATAGATATTATAATTGAACTGAAACATTCAGATAAAATAAGAGACAGATAACACTACAGTAATTCCCATTATATACAAAATGAACGGTACAACAAACCGTACTGCTAGGAGACTCATCGCAAAATCTTGAAAACACTTCTCTCTCTCTCTCTCTCTCTCTCTCTCTCTCTCTCTCTCTCTCTCTCTCTCTCTCTCTCTCTCTCTCTCTCTCCGTCCGTGTGTGTGTGAGCTATCCACAAGATTAATGAATGTGTTAAGGTTGTGAGGCTCATTCAAACAGGCTTAGATTCTGAATCTGGGTGCTGATTTTTTGGTGCAATTGCTCATGCGCACATTCTGCATAATACTGAGCAAAAAGGTAAAAAATCAAACGGAAATCACTTATGAAATAAAAGGAAGACCTTTAAAAAAAATAGGTTATTTTAGTATCTTTAAATTTGGTTTCTTCACAGGGTTACAGTTTAGTAAGTCAATAATTTCTTCCTCCAGAACTCTACCATTTTTCTGTCGTTTTTACGGAACCCATTGCCATTATGAAGACAGACTATAGTGGCATATTTTTTTTTATGAAAATAAGTAAAACCACTTCCCTTTCGTCACTCAGTTGGTTATCTCTTTTATTGGAGGGAACAGAATTCCTCACGTATATATAAGAGTTTGCCTGCCTCTAAAGCGTCAATTTTACCCCACCAAGGCAGCCTGCAAGGAAGGTCTCCTGGAAGATGTTTTTCAGTCCTTCAGCAATTTCCGTCGAGGGAGCCTTCCTTTTCACCCACAGATATACATTATTGAAATTTGAAAATTCCGTTTTCTTTTTTAACCAGGAGAGAGAATATTTCCAGTTGGGGAAAATTAGGAATATTCTCCACACGCATATATACAGTACATACATACAGACACACACACAATTTCCATCCCTTTCTCTTCCTGGCAGGGGGGAAAGACACAGAAAAATCAAGGTTTGTTTCTGTTTTTCCTTTATTTAAATGCGCGGTGGTAATGGAAATGACGAATCCCCCTCACGGAACAGGTCATGCGAAAAGAAAAGAATGTTTTTGTTCTGGACTAACTTTATATTTTTCTGTATCCTTGCCCCTTCTCCCTCTATCCCCTTTATCTCGTGTGCCTTTGAGGAAGCAAATCCTTTAATAATGGAACACTCATCCTTTAACCACTTGTAGCTTGTTCAAGTACAAAGACACAGTACCCGCAGAACTACAATCTCATGTTTATAAATACGAGTGGAACTGCTGTGATGCAATTGGCGTGGGAAAAACAAAGCGCCGAGTATGTGTACCATGGTATGAATACCTAGGAAGATCTGTTAGAACACACAGGCTTTTAGCAAAACCACCATTCAGAGCCACACGGGAACACGCACAAAATAGCGATCGCCGTCTATGCTTAGACTCATTTTCCATTCTCTCTAGTTGACTGGTTCTCATGGATCTGGCAACAGTAGGAAGCCTGTACACTTTAATATTGAAACCTTCCTTCAGTAACAACGAGAGGTCCACGGGGATGCTGTTTTTAATTTCTAGTGTATGTGTGTGTGTGTGCACGCCTTCATGTTGCAGGTATTTGTTTCTTTTAGTATTGCTCTGTTTCGTTTTTTATGCTTGTACATAACTTATTTTTATATAAACCTTTGTGTAACATAATTTTATTCCACTGATCGTTTGTGATTTAGTGATTTTTCATTTTTCTCTTTCTGCGTTTTTGTTGTTAGACCTGATGATGGAGACAGTTACTCCGAAACCAGTAGTCGTAACTGAATAAAGGATGTTTTATGCACAAATAGTGATTTTATTCTCTCTCTCTCTCTCTAATATATATGTATATGTATATGTATGTATGTATATAATATACATATAATATACATATATATATATATATATATATATATATATATACATACATACATACATACATACATACATATATATACATATATATACATATATACATATATATATATATATATATATATATATATATATATATATATATATATATATATATATATATATATATATATATATATAAATTAGACAGACTCCCTTTACAGCAGGGAGAAAAAAAAATATAAACTTAAAGCCGCTTTCACTGCTTAATCATGGATAAGCCTCTTTTACACCTAAACATTATCCAGCCGTTTCTAGGCCCTAATCTCCTCCTTGTTGACAGCCCCGAATTGTGTGCTCCTCACATGATCTCACAATCTTCCCTTTCCTCTACTCTACATAACATAATCATCCTTAAACAGTTTGATCCTTTCTGTCACTTATGCTTATATTATTCACCATTCTCGCGTCCCCCGCATTGTCAGCTTTTCAATTATCATCACTCCGCATAATGTCTTACCCCGTAAATAATATCAACTCTAATTTTTAAAATTTATATTTAACATCCACACTAGACCTCCATAAAGGAGAGTTCGTTTATTACCTCCTTCATGCATCCTAACCTTGGCTTTCATAGACACTACATGTTTTTTTAGAATGTTCTGCTCACATCCTGTCAATTTTTTCCGGTCTTGTGTTACGTTACTTATCTTACAATCATCCAAAATATTATCTCCTTAATACCTTCGCTAATGGGGACAGGAATGTTGATGCTGTCTCTTGATGTTTAACTAAAATCTATAAACAATGTCCCAGGAAAATAACGCAATGCATAATTTTAAGGAGTTTTGCTATTGTCATTTTCCATTGTCTCCCTTCAGTTACAATAGAAAAAAAATACGTAACCTCTTACTCTTATTTTTTTTGGAACTGAAAAATCATTCTCTTCAGTATAACGAAATTGTGAGAATGTCAGCACTCGATCACAGGCAAATATAAGAGACTGAAATTCATCCTTTACTATTTTAACTTGGTAACGCATCTTTCAATACAAAATTCAAATACCCGAGAGGAACAATTATGAAGCAATATAATTTTATATATAAAAGTGATAGACTAAAACATACGACAGGTTTTCACGTAATCTTTTCAGCGACTATTTCGGCATCTGTATTGTTTTACTTTATTTTATTTCGCTTTATTTTATTTTTTTGCAGTGACTGAACTGACTCAACTGAACTCTGGCTTCTATTGTTTACTGTTTGGCGTGATTTTACATAAGCATTTTTCTCAGTTGGGAACTAGCGTAAATTGTAAGTCAAGTAAGAAAAAAGTGTAAAAAAAGAATAAACAAAAAACCATAGCCCACTTTGTAAGGAACTCCCAAGAAATTCCTCTCAAGTAGAAGGGTTACGTGAGAAGAAATGACGTTTAAAAGCTCTGACAACGAAGTTTTAATAACTCTGGCATTAAGTGAATCTCATAGACGATGTAATTACATTTTGCGAATAGATTTTGCTTCTTCTGAACTTGAAATTACCTATTATTAGTTCTCTGCGTTGCTATTCACGATACCAAAAACTTTAGATTTTGAATCTTGCAGAATATTGTTATAGTCACTAAAAGGTACGTCGAGATGGAAGTTAGTATACGGGCTGTGCATCGATAAGTTATTTCCAATTACCGTCTTGTTTTTATATGTTCAATCCTTATGCAATTACCGGTTTTTTACCTTAAAAGTTCAAGACTTACTACGATATTTATCAACCTGTCTTTTAACCACACGAATATATTAATCGATTGGAGAGTCCCATCGAACATTAGGGGTTGAAACTGACCATTTTTCAGACCCCCTGATTTACGCTTTTGGTACACTCGGCACGCTGGCCTAAATCAAAGTTAGAATTTTGGAACTTCCAGTATGTTTTTTTTTTTAAATGTATGAATTCAAATTCAACACACACCACTCTTATTCATATGCCGAGTATATGAATACCTGAATTCCAGGATATCAATATTCGCGTGCAAGGACTTTACTTGATCGTTTAAACTAAGGCCTTTCCCTTTGTCTTGACAATATTTCTCAAAATTAAGTTGTATTGACGTTTATTCTAAGCAACCATTCTTGCACTTTATCTTTTTCGTTTGTTCCTTTCCTTAATAAGTTTCTTTATTTTGGTTAATGTTACTTTTACGCTTTCGTAACAGCTTATTCAATTATTTAAGTTTCGTCAGTTAATTTTCCTTTAAAATAGACAAGCTGTGTCTGTACAGTTCAACTCCTTGATACCCAAAATATACCAATTTTCGGACAAACTGCAATTAGCCCCTGAATCAATCTACCCTTTCCATGCTTACCATGAAGGAAATACTTTCGTTATTTACAATTATCTTTCCCATAATCCTGTTTTCGTTTAGTTTGGATTCGCCGTGACTCGAAGTTTCTTTTCTGTTTGAAAAATTGACGATGCTCGTCTCGACTCGACTCTTGTTTTTTGCCTTAATTTTGGTGATTTCTTCAAGCTCTTTTCTGATTCTATCATCAATCGTCTCAAAGTTTCTTTTTTAAGTGCCTTGTTCGACCTTCCTTCAAAAACCCCAGATTTTTACCCATACTCTAATTAATTTAGAGTTGATTTCTCACGAACAAATCATTACTTTCGTCCCTTAACGTTTTCCCCTGTGATCCTAACGCCTTTGCTTTTCCATCTTATGTAGTTTTCGTCTGTACCAAACTTCGTATCTCTCCAACCCTTTTCAGATAATCACATATTTTATCATTTCTCTTTCTTTACTGAAGTCCACCCCACTGTTCACTTCACCTTGTACTTGTAGGTCATTATCCTGTCTGCAAATTCCTTGAAATATTCGTTCGTTTTGCTAAGGTCATCAAGGGTCATTTTCTAGCTCATTTATCTTTAATTTATTATATGTCTCGTAATGTTTTACTTCCATCTTGTCAAATGAATTATAATAAAAGTGAGTCGTCATTTACGAAGTGGTTTTGTATTAAAAATGCTGAACATATTTATCTGAATCTGACCTTGGAAGCCTGAACTGTCTGACACAAAATTTATCCTTTTTTCAATTAGCTTTCTCCGTGTACGAACTAATATCATTACTCAGATAATTCACCATATTTTTGTTTAGATGATTTTAATAACGTTGTCTATTTTCCTCTCTAAAACAACGAACCTTTGCTCCCAATATTAGTTTAAACTAACACACCTTCCTTATGTTATTTTTCATTTCCGATTCGACAATTTTTTTTTTAATTTGTGCCTTCCTTTTTTGATGAACTTAATTCTTTCAGTATTGCTGAATAACTTCTCTTAACAAATCATAAAGCTTCACTTACACTGCTCAAGAACGCCATTTTAGTTTCAAAATCGAGGCCTATCTAGACTTCTATTTTTGTTATTTCAGGTTTTCATATCCAATCTGTAGCGCGTTTACGTCATAATCTATATAACCTTCCTAAATTTCACAAACCAGATCCATAACATCCAACAAGCTTTTTGACAGGATATTTTGGCCAAAACTGTGTTTACCACTAAAGAAACTAGCTACTCTCGAGCAACATGATAAACAATAAGACACCTCTTCGGTCTTCACTGGTATACTAAT
>JANJGK010000017.1:15410799-15423299 GCA_039081455.1 Macrobrachium rosenbergii | reverse complement strand
ATAATGCTACCATTCCACGTTTTCTGGGATTTGCAAGTCATTTCCCATAGCCAATAATGCTTTAGATTTTAGTATTTATGCAAAAATTTGTATTTTCTAATTTTTTCTATCACTCACACTACCCAAATGTCAGGTAGCTGGCAAGTGCAAGTGGTTACATTGAGAACAGACCCATTTCCAGAAATACTAAGAAATATTAATCTATAACCACTGTTTTCAGATAAGGGTGTTAGATCATGGAAATAACCGCCTTTCATTACTTGTGAATTACTCAATGATAACAAATTTATATCTGCGGTAAGGGGAGACAACGCTTATCTCCTTTAACGAGAAGAGAGTCTGAGAGTCGAGTTTTATTCTCAAGATAATTCATAATCGGATAATGGGAATTATTTCCCCCAGTGGGATGATAATCTGCACGCACAAAGGTGCAACTTCCAGTATTTTTGTCTTTTAGCCTCTGGTCTCTCTTTTCACCTGTCAGGAATGTTCTGTTTTTAATGGAGAACTTTTATTTCGACCGCAGAAATTCCCATCTCTGTAACTTATGGACGGTGATTAGGGCACGTCATTTTCTATGCGAGTCATTTATAAAGGCTTAAGAATTTTCCGTAGGTGATTTCATTCACGTTCATGCAATAAAAGATTTACTTGCAAGATAACGACATCCTGAAAGGCGTACATTGTTTCGGTAAATTGTTCACTAGGAACGGCTTTCAGAATAGAAGCAGTCTTTTAAAATCATAATTAAGGATTGTCTCCGTCCTTATAAACCCTGTGAAGAGTAGTTGTTATAGTCATTTAGTGCCATAATTTGATACCGTTAATACAGTTCTTAGTATGTTTTGGGGAACCCCACCACAGAATATTCGTACAGAAGTTTGGTTTGGAGTTTTGAATTCCTCAAAGGATGGAACACTGACCACATCACTGCAACTCAGTAGAGATTTCCGCACTGAAAGCATAGAAAGCAATATGCTTTATTCCAATACTTAGCTGAAAACCACGAATGGAGGACTGAAATTCCAAAGCTGATTAGTGGGGCTGAAATCGTAAGCTGAAATCAAATGACATCCGCTTCTCATCACAGTGGTTTTCTCGGTCAGTAATAGAGCCAAGAGGTTAATTTAAAATTCAAACATTAAATATATATATATATATATATATATATATATATATATATATATATATATATATATATATATATATATATATATATATATAGAGAGAGAGAGAGAGAGAGAGAGAGAGAGAGAGAGAGAGAGAGAGAGAGAGAGAGAGAGAGAGAGAGAGAGAGGGAAGCAAATGCCATGAAGGAAAAGTGAAACAACTGATTGGTTGCTAGGCCTTTCGACACACGTGTGTCGAAAGGCCAAGCAACCACTCTGTTGTTTCACTACTCCTTCGTGGCATTTGCCTTTATTTATACATTCATTACGTTCCATATCTTCGTGGATCAGTTATAAACCCACACCCACACCCACACACACACACACACATATGTATATAGCCTATGTATATATATATATATATATATATATATATATATATATATATATATATATATATATATATATATATATATATATATATATATTTCTCTGAAACAAATTCCCATGTGCGCATTTCTATATACAGTATGTATTTATGTTTGTATGTATGTACAGTATGTATATATATAATTTATATATTACACTACGATACTATAATATATAACCATTCTGTAAAAGTAATACTTATTTTGTGTTTTTGATGTATTGTCTATGATTTTGATATTTTTTTTACAGCTATTTAATATGTTTCAAAAACAACAATAGTAAAAACCTTCTCTATTTTTGACCCGTATACATCAATTTTGTCAGAAGAGAGAAACAAAACAAAGAAAGGGGGTAAATACCGACATTTTTCCCCTCAAGAAAGAATAATACTTCCCAACTTTGCAGTTTCCACAGTCCTTAATTTCCCGGGAAAACATTCGGGAAGACTTGGAGGAGGTCCAAAGGTTTGCCTTGGTATTTGCCCTGCTTCTTTTCCTCTCGGAATCTCCAGACCTTTAAAATGAGGTTCACTTCAGCCCAATTGTATTGGTGTTAACTCTGTGGCAATATGATGGGCAGGAAAGTGTTAGGAAAACAGTGTATATATATATATATATATATATATATATATATATATATATATATATATATATATATATATATATATATATATATATGCGTGTGTGTGTATATTATGTATGTATGTATATATGTATGTATATATATATATAAATATATATATCATATATATATATATATATATATATATATATATATATATATATATATATATATATATATATATATATATATATATATATATACATACATACTGTATGTATCTGTGTGCATATGTGTGTGTGAGAGAGAGCATTCTACGAGTGCACAGGAGTGTTTGCAGTATCGTAAGCAAATTGTCGCTCTCTCTTCTTAACTCTATTGTACAAAAATATAGGCTGAATGAACCGGCAACCTAAAATAATTTTTTGCTTCCTGATCCGTAAGAAATCAAGACATGAAGTGCCACTTTTCTGAAAAATATATATATAAAAATAGGGACCTACATTTATCTATTATAACGTGATTAAATAATTACCTACCTCTGTTCTAATCGCATATTATTTGACTAGACTCGTAATGGCGTTGAGATAGTGCAAACGAAAAAATCTATAGTAAAATTATTGTATAAAGACGAAGAAACGACATAGCATTAAAGATGTATTTTTTTTCCTGTTCTTCTCCCCGTCCCCCACAAAAAAAAATCGGAAAGCGGGAAAAGAACGCAGGAAAACGATCTCCTTTGGTCC
Source organism: Macrobrachium rosenbergii (assembly GCA_039081455.1). NCBI lineage: Eukaryota > Metazoa > Arthropoda > Malacostraca > Decapoda > Palaemonidae > Macrobrachium > Macrobrachium rosenbergii. Next base: position 15,420,454 of record JANJGK010000017.1, on the reverse strand, counting down.
CAGTGATAAGCTCCAAAGGATAATCGCAGCGTGAAAAAGAAGAGAAAAGGAATTTTTGTTTTTCGCCATAATATGAGTCGGACATAAAAGAGGAGAGGGCGTCAAAAGATAATGCCTGGCCAAAAAAAAAAAAAGTCTTTCAGTGCTGTGATTCTCTCTCTCTCTCTCTCTCTCTCTCTCTCTCTCTCTCTCTCTCTCTCTCTCTCTCTCTCTCTCTCTTTTGTACGGGTCCCCACAGCGGACACGGAAAAAAAAAAATATACAAAATAAAAACGAGAATGAAATGCCGGAGCAAGCGAAGAACAAAATCCTCTTTGAGCTGCTCTAATGTCCTGTTGAAAATGATTCGCATTTGATGAAAAATGTTATTTGGGGTCTCCCCTTTTAACTCTGCCTTATATTTGATAGGATCTAGGTCCTATCCTTTGACAGCAATTAGACACTCTATTAGTTTGAGCTGAAAAAGAGCTGCTGAAAATTCTCTAACGCTCAGAATTGTTTGTACATTCTAAGTCTTTTTCTTACAGCTAATATCCGATCCTTCGCTTTGCTGAAACTGAAGAATGCGATACTCTGTCTGAGTTGAAGTGACTGCTGTAAAAAAAAATTGTGGCTGATTAATTGCATATTTTTTGTCCTTGGGTAATTTAGGAATCAGATATATACCAAAGAGAGGAATGATTCAAGGTGTATAGAAGGCATTTTAGAAATGCTGGGTCTGTTGTAACTAGTAAGAGCAGCATAAAGCAAAAAAGAGGTTGATAAGTGAACATAATACAAAAAACGAAGTAGCCGTAACAGTATTCATATCTGAAGGAGGAGGTGTGGGTTTTCGAACAAGATATATAGAGACTAAATCAAACGATTTCCTTGAAATGCAGTCAGTGTCTAAGAAATATTTTTGTAGAGGCGTATAAAAGTGGACATGCAAGCGATAAACTGAAACGCTCAGAGTGAAGGCAGGCAAGAACTTTTTAGAACAACATTTGACAGCTTTTTAATTACGCCCGTCACATTCTCGACAGTGACATCCGTTAGTATTCTTAAATTGGCATGACCCTTCGTCACTATCGTATCCTGAGTTTAGATCCGATCCACCTATGTGATCGACATTCATAATCTAAAAAAAAAAAATCATTACTAGGGTTTCATTTGTTTTACCTGGAATTTCTCAATGAGCATATTCTATTCTGACGTTAGTTTGCTCATCAACCATTCTTTCTGAATTTCTATCTCATAGAACGAACCATCTTAAAAGATAAACAAGTTTATTTTATACACCTGTAAGCCTGGAAACGTCCAGACTTTTTAAGTCCCACCTTGTCTTTGAATATTTATTCATACGTTTGTGTAATTCTACAACATTATGTAAAATAATATTTCCCTTACTTTTAGACATCTTGAAATAATAATAATAATAATAATAATAATAATAATAATAATAATAATAATAATAATAATAATAATAATAATAATAATAATAATAATAATAACGACATGGTAATATACTTTAGTGCCCAGTCTGTAGTAGAAAATATTTTTATCTATTGTAGATGGGAGTTCCCAATAGATTTCTGAAAAAAATCAAGGAATGGGCTGGAAATAATGGTTAACACGAATCGAATAATGCAAAAAGAGGGCTAATTTATGCAGTATATCTATGGCATCATGACCTCATAAACCTGTAACGTTAGTCAGTAGGTGTAATGCATTGTAGATCATGATTAAAGTTTTTTAAAGGGATTTATTTTGACATGGGAATCTAAAAAAAACATCCATTGACTTTTTAGGGACTAATGAAAATTGATTATGGATGAATAGCAAGCAGGCCATTAGCTTAATTGGTCCGGGCACCAAGGCTGTTGCAATGCAAGTGTCTTTTGTGTGCTTGGTGATTGGATATCCGGGCACCAAGGCTGTTGCAATGCAACAGTGTCTTTTGTGTGCTTGGTGATTGGATATCAATTAACCGCTGCTTTCATTCTCACCAATAACTGAATATACACCTTTCAGACGTTCAACCCAATTAGCAGTGACACAAGTAATGAGGATGGAGCCGTGACCTCCAAAGAAAATAAAATACGAAGATTGATAATAAATTTATAGCTGTCTGTAAGTCTCAATAACTCCTGAAAATTGTTCCAGTGGGAAGACCAAATTGAATTACAAGGCTTTTTAAACGAAGGAAAAAAAGAGACTTTGTGCCAAAGAAGATACACGACAAGGTGAAAACTCTAATATGTGGTTTGTAACTGCAGATATTATTAATATATAAAATCTCTTTATGCCAGCTCTTCCATGGAGCCTGTTAAGAGTTCGGAGGTCAGAATGTCACTAAAGACGTAACCAACAAATCTGAAAAGTCAGTGATGGTCTGCTTGTCGATGTGCACACAAATAAATTTTAGGTATTCTGAATGAAATCATCCTTAATGGCGCTTAGATCAAACGACCCAGAAGCACTTTTATACGACTTTGATAACAAATAAACTGAGTTTATTGGCCAAAGTTACTTAAATGTTAAAAATATTCTCGCAATAAAGTTATAGAATAGGGAGTCTGAAAAGAGAGATGGGCAATGCTATTTAAGACACTAGTTTTTGAGATTAAATATATATATATATATATATATATATATATATATATATATATATATATATATATATATATATATATATATATATGTGTGTGTGTGTGTGTGTACATAAAATGTGAAATTTTTTATCACACCGTGATTTATATACAATCAAGAAGCTACAAATGTCGTTTAATATCCAATTCACGCTACTTCGGGAATATCCCCGATGGGAAATTATCACTGATGGGGAATTTATAAGTGATAAATGGATTGGTACTGCCGGGTCTCGATCTCTCGACACAGTTGCCTTCCAACGACTCCAGTCGACGGTCTGCCTACTGAGCCATCAAGTACCGATCCATTTATCACTTATAATCCCCGTTCGGTGATAATTTCCCATCGGGGATATTCCTGAAGTAGAGCGAACTGGATATTTAACGACATTTTTAGCTTCATATATATATATATATATATATATATATATATATATATATATTTAAAGGACACATATATGCATTTCATAGCATCAATGCTTTAAGGTGTGATGAAAGAATTTTTGGAGCAAGATGGAACTAGGGCGAGAGACTTGATGTAAAATCTTTGTATTCAGCAAATAGTTTGATTCCTCAGCTCTCTGCGCGAGAAGCTCAGCAATATTGGCGATCAGATGATCTCACAGCGTTATGTAAATTCGTGAGTATGTGCGTTACTTTGATCTAGATTATGCCAAAATCTGCCCTAAAAGTGAGTTTGATCGTTCATTAACGTGATAGAACTGCAATTGTCCAGTCATAGCTTTGGAGTGGGTCCAGGCTTTGAAAATCGGCAGATAAGATGTCTGTGGACTTGGGAGTTTGAGAAAAAGGACATGCAAGTCATTTGCAATGTCAATCTCTTTATGTGGTAGACTGTTTTTTTTTACATGACATTAGTTATTGATTTGGGGAGTATGTGTGATTTTGGGTATTTTCAGGCTATTAGCCATAATGAGACTTCTTTAATTAGAAGTGTTTGCAGTTTAGAGTTTAGTTATCTGACTCGATAATTCATTTATTATGCATTTTAATCTTTGCTTTGTTTTATTCATTTCTTGTTGGGTTATTTGAATAATAAACCTATTTTTGTAGAAACGATTGTGTTTCTTTAAATAGTCCATTTAATTGCTTAGAGAGAATAAGTGAGGTTAGGGTGGGTGAGCTTTGGTAAATGATGAGAGAGAGAGTCGATACACGGTGAGAGAGAGAGAGAGAGAGAGAGAGAGAGAGAGAGAGAGAGAGAGAGAGAGAGAGAGAGAGAGAGAGAGGAGAAAAAAATGTGAGTGTTATCATGGGTCGAATCTTTTCACGTCTTTTTCCTGAAGTAAGATCGCTAGATCACGCTACGTACACTTTCAAAAAAGTGTTGAATCTGTTCCTTGTAACAGATTTTAATGGTGGCAGCGAGCGGTGTCCCATGTCTTTAATGGTGGCGAAAGAGGGAGATTACTAATAGACTAATTGGTAACGTCGATGCCCAAGACATAGACTGGCCTCGGGGAAGAAGCGACGAGTCAGTGTTGAATGACTGAGTGGGTCGTGATTACGTGTATACACGGGTGATTACGTGGGTAATACGGGGAATCTTCTTTTTTTCCGTCTCTATTCGAGTATTGGGAGTGGGGAGTTGTGAAATAGATCTGGATGATCTCTAGAGCAATTTTGGGGTTAACAAAATACCCAAATAAGTGTGAATAGTGGCGATTGTGAGTTAATTACGCAAAGTGGTGATTCAACAAAAATCACACTGGTGTTTTCCTCTGCTCCGTCTTCGAGTGGGTGACGTCACAGGTTAGCAAGTCGAGTGATAGGTGCTCCGTTTTCTGTTCTTCTTTTAGAGGGGGTAACTTTTGCCTTTCTCTAGTGTTCTTTTTGGTTTCTTTTTAATGTTGTTACACTCAGGGTGTGTGATCACTCACAAAATGCCGGACGATGCAGCAAGCACATCCCAATCAGTTGTGGTGCATAAAGTGACGAGCGTTAGCGCGGGAATTACTAATTTTAAAGGGTTAGTTGACGGGAAACCAACCCAAAATATAGAAACTTTCATTGAGTCAGTGAACAATTATCTGAATTCCAAGAAAATTACGAATGGCGCTGAAGCTTTAACAGAGGCCAAATCATTTCTGGATTTGGATAAAGGAGATATTGGGAAACGGGCATGCAGTTTCGGGTTCAGAAGGTGTAAAACTTGGAATGAACTGCAGAAATTTCTACGAGCTACTTATGGCGGAGTTCAACGTGAATGTGCAGTTCGGAATTTGTGAGAGTTTCTCAAATTAAAGAAGGGCAATGATTCACTAGTCACATACAGTGCGAATTTATCTGATGCAGTAGTTGAGTTAAAGAAATCTATAACAGGCTCTCCATGGGTAACTGGAAATAATATCTCCTTAGATAATTTTGAAAGATTGTTACACTTTGCTTGCCTTTTAACGTCGGTCCCAGATGTAATTGTAGATAGTTTTGATAAGAGAATTGATCAGGATACAGACGAATCCTTTTTGTTTGCACAGATTAATAAAAATCTATCAAAATGCCCGATACTGGACAGTAGTTTTGTACAGGGAGGTGCAAAGATGTTGGCTGCGGTTTCCAAAACACAGAATAATGATAGTCCCTCGCATTCGGGAAATGATGCAACAGCGAAGACATGTGCACGAGTAGAATCGAAGAAAATTCCAGAGAGATCAGTCACAACGATACGTTGTTTTAATTGTGATAAACTAGGACATAGTAAATTAAATTGCAGAGTGAGATATTGTTCAGCTTGCAAATCTTCAGATCATGGATGGAGATTTTGCCCAGCCACAAAGAATAGAGATTATTCAGGGAAGTCACGGGGAGGTTTTTCTAGATATGACAGGAGAATTCCACATGATGCAAGTTCTAGATACACAAAGGAACAGCAGAATTTTCACAAGATAAGTTCGAAGACAGACACAGGATAATGACTAATCAGGTCTTAGAGTCACCAGAACCTAGGCCGATTGTACGTGGATTTTCTAATGGCAGTGAAATTTCTATTTTCATTGATTCTGGTAGCTCAGTTAACTTAGTAAATGCTGACCTTTTTCACTCGAAGTTTCCAGAGTGCAAATTAGTCCCTTCTAGTGATGTACAAGCGAGGAAACTGAATATTTTAGGTTCGCCATTTCTTACGCTTTGTATCGGCGGAAAGACAATAGTAGAATCATTTTTGGTCATAGAAGGATTAGCCTTAGGTGAAATGGTTTTGCTAGGACACCCTTCTTGCATGCGACATAACATCAACATTCTTACGGGAATTCAGGGGATTACAATAGGTGAGTCAGGTTGTTTTGTTCCATATATACACAGGGAAAAAACTTGTGAGAAACCTAAGACACAGTCTGAGACATGTGTAACACATTCATTAGAGAGTGAAGATATTCCGCAAAGATCTTTCAAAGGATTTTTGTTGGAAGATATTGAATTGCAACCGCGAGTTCCTACATTGGTTAAAGTGTCGCTGAAAGAGAAAAAGTTTCCTTCTCAAGTGTGCGTTGTTGAGGGAACTGAGAAATTCAAAGACGTTGTGAGTACGGTGTCAGTGAATGAAGTTACAGTCGCAGGCGTGACTTCAGTAGAATTAGTTAGCTATCAAGACTCAGTGAAAAAATACCACAAGGGTACTTATGTAATTGATTTTGAAGAGTTTAATGACGAGCATAAATTAGTGAATTTTTGTGGAGACGGGAATATGTTTCCTAACAAGGAGCAACAGTTCCGAAGTCAGGTTCTGCATGAACACTTGGCTAAAGTTGATTACCTTAGTATTCAGATAAAGTAGAGAAAGTGTTGAAAGAATATCTAGATATCATTGCTTTGAAGGGAGATAAATTAGGAGTTACAGATGTTTTAGAACATTCAATCTGCCTAGAAAAGGGTACAAATCCCATATATCTTCCAGCATATCGAATTCCTTTTAAGATCAGAGAAGAAGTAGAAAAAGAAGTTCAGAGGTGGGAGTCGGAAGGCATTATCAGACCGTCCAATTCTCCTTTTAATTTTCCTTTGCTTGCAGTTCCTAAGAAAGACGGTAGTATCAGAGTTTGTGTAGATTTTCGTAAATTGAATGAAAAAACATGCCCAGATAGATATCCGGTAGCTTGTTTGCCTGATTTGTTTGTTGAGATCGGTGGCAAGAATATATATTCATCTATAGATCTTATGCAAGGGTTTTTACAGGTTCCGCTTTGTGAGAGTAGCCGTAAATATACAGCATTTTCGGTACCAAAGGGACATTACGAGTTTAATAGGATGCCTTTTGGATTATAAGGGTCCCCAATAACATTTACTAGACTGGTTAACACAGTACTTCATGGCTTGTTAGGAAAGTCGGTGTTTGTGTACATGGATGACATTCTCATATGCACAGATACAATTGAAGAACATCTAAAGGTGTTAAAAGAAGTCCTCAAGCGATTACGGTTCGCTGGATTAAAGGTCAAATTGGCCAAATGTGAGTTTCTGAAGAGAAAAATTGTCTATCTAGGACATGTTATCTCTAAAGAGGGAGTTAGAGTGAATGATGAGAAAGTTAAAGCCATTGTGAATTTTCCAGTTCCCAAAACCAGGAAACAGATTCGTTCGTTCCTAGGTATGTCGGGTTTCTTTCGCCGTTTTGTGCGGAATTTTTCTACAATAGCGTCTCCATTGACAGATTTGTTACGAGAAGACGTTAAGTTTGTTTGGGGTGATAGTCAACAATTAGCTTTTGAGAAGCTTAAGAACGCTTTGGTGAACCCACCAGTTTTGAAGTTTCCAGATTTTAGTCAACCGTTCACCTTAGTGACTGACGCGAGTCAGGAAGGTATAGGTGCGTGTTTGATGCAGAAATTTGAGGGGAAATTACACCCAATTGCTTTTTATAGCAGAAAGTTCAAAACGCGTGGTAGTAACGAAAGGCTGATGTCAGTTGTGGACAAGGAGGCTTTTGCAGTCGTCTCTAGCCTTGTTCATTTTAAGATGCTGTTGTTGGGAAATAAAGTTGAGATTTTTACAGATCATCAACCGTTGTTAGAGCTTTTTAATAAGCCAAATTTGTCGCCCAAGAGAGCACGTTGGTTCCTAACATTGAGAGATTTTGATGCAAACCTCAAATACATTGAAGGTAAGCATAATGTAGTTGCAGATTCATTGAGCAGACATTTTCCGGTTGAGGATGAGGAAATACACACCGAATCCTGTGTGGGAGAAGAGAGTAAATATTTGGTGTCTAATGTCTCTGATATTAGTACTTCTGAGAGATCGCATGTAGAGGACATACACGTTTCTACAGTGCATACTTCGGGGAGAAATAGTGAGTCGGCAGTCTCGGGAGAGATTGTTGTTCGTGATAGTGAGAGTAACGCCGTGTGCTATATTACGGGTGAAAATGTCACTTGGGACATAGGCTTGCTTGAACAAAAGCAAGATGAAGATAAATTGTTGTCAGATGCTAAGGCATTTCTTAGGGGAGTTTCACCGAAGAAAGGGTATAAGTTGCCTTTTTCTGGTCTAGAGTTGGAGAATAATTTATTGGTGAGGAAAGTTAAGTATAACTTGCGAAGTACTCGAAGCATGGGTGAGATTACACAAATCATCGTGCCAGAGAGTCTAGTACCACAAGTTCTAGGCATTGTACATTGTAAATTTGGTTCTCCTCATTTGGGTGTAGATAAGACGTATGAAAACGTCAGGTCAAAGTTCTTTTGGAAAAATATGTCTTCCGCAGTAGAAGCCTTTGTGAAGAAGTGCGCTATTTGCAATGTGAATAAGCCAGCGACGACAGTGTCGTGTCGTTTGGGTTCATATCCCATACCACATAGGCCGTTTCAGAGAGTGCATATGGATATTCTGGGTAACTTCTCAGAGTCCGCTTATGGTTATAGACATTTATTAGTAGTTGTTGACGAGTTAACTCGTTTTGTTGAGATTTTCCCACTGAAGTACAAATCAGCTGAGGAAGTTGCTATAGCGTTCTTTAAGGGGATAATTTGTCGATATGGTGTTCCTGAATGTCTGATCACAGACAATGGTAGGGAGTTTATTAATAAGACTTTAGACGGTCTTGCCAATTTGCTGGGAATAAAGAAAGTATCTATAATCCCGTATAGACCTGAAGCGAATGGGTTATGTGAGAGGGCGAATCGGAAAGTAATCGAAGCTTTGCGCATGACGGTGGGTGGTTCTGATACACACTGGGACAGATCTTTGGATGAAGTGCGATATAGTATCAATACTATGATGAATGACACAATTAAGATATCTCCAGCAGAAGCTTTGTATGGGTACAAGTTGAAAGGACCTTTTGATTTGTTACCAGAGCGAGTTCAGGGTGATGTTACGGTCACTTCGTTGATAAATACAGCGAGAGAAAGATTTGCACATATCAGTAAAGAACTTGAACTTAGTTCGCGCGCAATGGTAGAGAAAAGTAACGCGAAATCGAGGGGAGTAGCTTTTTCGATGGGTGATAGAGTGTTTGTTAAAGTGAATGTTCGGAATGATCTGAATTATAAATTAAGTCCGAAGTTCCACGGACCTTTTGAGATTGTAGAGATCAAAAGAGGGAATAGATTTGTAGTTAAAGATGTAAATACTGGAGTGACGAAATTGACCCATATTTCGAAGTTGAAGAAAGTTGGGGTGTAATGGAACGTTTGTATATAGTCATGTAGTGGAACATTTGTATATAGTTAGAGGGATAAATGGGTTGATGTTTATATATATATGATATTTATTTATTTTTTATTTTTTTTTGTCTCTTGTTCATTTTAGATGCTGAAGCTCTTAGTGATAGTCCTGGTGAGCGTTGTAGTATGGGGGTCACAAGAGGTTCGTTTAGCACCAGGCGTGGTGGTTGAGGAAGATCATCAAGTCTGGTTGGCTTCGGACCGAGTGACCATAAGTGTGGAATTTGACAATTTGGGTTCAGCCAGGAAGGAATTGAACGATTCCAAGGATAGGTTGCACCAAATGAGAAGGGCGTTAGGCGAAATAGAGAGTAAGAGAACTCTGCCAGTCTCTTTAACGAGATT
>JANJGK010000017.1:15365799-15405799 GCA_039081455.1 Macrobrachium rosenbergii | reverse complement strand
TATGACGTATAATTATCTTCTCGGAACTGTTGAATACAGCACGGCTAAGTACGAGAAAGTCTGTAGACAGGATTCTGCAGGATGAGTCGAACAGCTTGGACCCTCGAAGAACGAATGATGTCGACTTGTTATTCTGGCACATCGTCGTGATGGGGCACTCTTTGCAGAACACGGCAGTAAGCGTTCTGGTGGTGATCATGTGGTAATCTCGCAGGAACTGTCTAAAGTCACATTCTGTCGGAGTCTGTCCATGAACTAATGATAATTCACAACCACCCACAGATACAACTCGCAACTGGAAAATACTACTGTCACACACATATTTCTCTCTAACTAAAGTACAACTTGTCTTATAATCAACTCCCGAACCTTGATATTGATCTCCCAAATTGAACATGGTCTCTAATCCATCCCATGTCACTACTGAGTCTCCAAAAACACTCGAAAAAGGTCTAACAACAAAAAGGTTTCATGTTACTGAACCAAACAAAACTGCTAATGTAAAAGTCAAACACTCTTAATGTGAACTAATTCCAAGTGTGTATCCGGAATATCCACAGTCAACTCACTATTAAGCACAATAACTCTACGGAACTCACTCATAAAAATAAATTCTATCCAACAGAAAAAAAATACTCGAGAATCCTATCCAAACACTAAAAGGTATCATATCTCGTAAAAGACATGAAAGTTCTACTCCGGTTAGCAAATATTTCGCAACACCTGACTAATTCTCTACAAAATACCAATTGACGTAATGGCAATCGCTCCCATGATCTTAACAACTACAATTACTCACAATACAGCTCCCTTCATTTAAAAAAAAAGAAACTGAAAAAAAAATCCAAATACTCAAATTCAGACTTGTTCGGTCCGATATACTAAGTACCTCCCCCCAAAAAAAATAATCCTAAACAACAAAGATATTGCGTCAGATGACAAAATACATCATAACACCATAACACACTAACACACTGCGTTACTCTCACTATCACGAACAACAATCTCTCCCGAGACTGCCGACTCACTATTTCTCCCCGAAGTATGCACTGTAGAAACGTGTATGTCCTCTACATGCGATATCTCAGAACTACTAGTATCAGAGACATTAGACACCAAATATTTACTCTCTTCTCCCACACAGGATTCGGTGTGTACTCCCTCATCCTCGATCGGAAAATATCTGCTCAATGCATCTGCAACTACATTATGCTTACCTTCAATGTATTTGAGGTTTGCATCAAAATCTCTCAATGTTAGGAACCAACGTGCTCTCTTGGGCGACAAATTTGGCTTATTAAAAAGCTCTAACAACGGTTGATGATCTGTAAAAATCTCAACTTTATTTCCCAACAACAACATCTTAAAATGAACAAGGCTAGAGACGACTGCGAAAGCCTCCTTGTCCACAACTGACATCAGCCTTTCGTTACTACCACACGTTTTGAACTTTCTGCTATAAAAAGCAATTGGGTGTAATTTCCCCTCAAATTTCTGCATCAAACACGCACCTATACCTTCCTGACTCGCGTCAGTCACTAAGGTGAACGGTTGACTAAAATCTGGAAACTTCAAAACTGGTGGGTTCACCAAAGCGTTCTTAAGCTTCTCAAAAGCTAATTGTTGACTATCACCCCAAACAAACTTAACGTCTTCTCGTAACAAATCTGTCAATGGAGACGCTATTGTAGAAAAATTCCGCACAAAACGGCGAAAGAAACCCGACATAGCCTACCTAGGAACGAACGAATCTGTTTCCTGGTTTTGGGAACTGGAAAATTCACAATGGCTTTAACTTTCTCATCATTCACTCTGACTCCCTCTTTAGAGATAACATGTCCTAAATAGACAATTTTCCTCTTCAGAAACTCACATTTGGCCAATTTGACCTTTAATCCAGCGAACCGTAATCGCTTGAGGACTTCTTTTAACACCTTTAGATGTTCTTCAATTGTATCTGTGCATATGAGAATGTCATCCATGTACACAAACACCGACTTTCCTAACAAGCCATGAAGTACTGTGTTAACCAGTCTAGTAAATGTTATTGGGGACCCTTGTAATCCAAAAGGCATCCTATTAAACTCGTAATGTCCCTTTGGTACCGAAAATGCTGTATATTTACGGCTACTCTCACAAAGCGGAACCTGTAAAAACCCTTGCATAAGATCTATAGATGAATATATATTTTTGCCACCGATCTCAACATACAAATCAGGCAAACAAGCTACCGGATATCTATCTGGGCATGTTTTTTCATTCAATTTACGAAAATCTACACAAACTCTGATACTACCGTCTTTCTTAGGAACTGCAAGCAAAGGAAAATTATACGGAGAATTGGACGGCCTAATAATGCCTTCCGACTCCCACCTCTGAACTTCTTTTTCTACTTCTTCTCTGATCTTAAAAGGAATTCGATATGCTGGAATATATATGGGATTGGTACCCTTTTCTAGGCGGATTGAATGTTCTAAAACATCTGTAACTCCTAATTTATCTCCCTTCAAAGCAATGATATCTAGATATTCTTTCAACACTTTCTCTACTTTAACTGAATACTCAGGATAATCAACTTTAGCCAAATGTTCATGCAGAACCTGACTTCGGAACTGTTGCTCCTCGTTAGGAAACATATTCCCGTCTCTACAAAAACTCACTAATTTATATTCTTCATTAAACTCTTCAAAATCAATTACATAAGTACCCTTGTGATATTTTTTCACTGAGTCTTGATAGCTAACTAATTCTACTGTAGTCACGCCTGCGACTGAAACTTCATTTACTGACACCGTACTCACAACATCTTTGAATTTCTCAGTTCCCTCAACAACGCACACTTGAGAAGGAAACTTTTTCTCTTTCATCGACACTTTAACCAATGTAGGAACTCGCGGTTGCAATTCAATATCTTCCAACACAAATCCTTTGAAAGATTTTTGCGGAATATCTTCACTCTCTAATGACTGTGTTACACATGTCTCAGATTGCGTCTTAGGTTTCTCACAAGTTTTTTTCCTGTGTATATATGGAACAAAACAACCTGGCTCACCTATTGTAATCCCCTGAATTCCCGTAAGAATGTTGATGTTATGTCGCATGCAAGAAGGGTGTCCTAGCAAAACCATTTCACCTAAGGCTAATCCTTCTATGACCAAAAATAATTCTACTATTCTCTTTCTGCCGATACAAAGCGTAAGAAATGACGAACCTAAAATATTCAGTTTCCTCGCTTGTACATCACACACTGTCTCACTAGTAGGGACTAATTTACACTCTGGAAACTTCGAGTGAAAAAGGTCAGCATTTACTAAGTTAACTGAGCTACCAGAATCAATGAAAATAGAAATGTCACTGCCATTAGAAAATCCACGTACAATCGGCCTAGGTTCTGGTGATTCTAAGACCTGACGTCTTCGAACTTATCTTGTGAAAATTCTGCTGTTCCTTTGTGTATCTAGAACTTGCATCATGTGGAATTCTCCTGTCATATCTAGAAAAACCTCCCCGTGACTTCCCTGAATAATCTCTATTCTTTGTGGCTGGGCAAAATCTCCATCCATGATCTGAAGATTTGCAAGCTGAACAATATCTCACTCTGCAATTTAATTTACTATGTCCTAGTTTATCACAATTAAAACAACGTATCGTTGTGACTGATCTCTCTGGAATTTTCTTCGATTCTACTCGTGCACATGTCTTCGCTGTTGCATCATTTCCCGAATGCGAGGGACTATCATTATTCTGTGGTTTGGAAACCGCAGCCAACATCTTTGCACCTCCCTGTACAAAACTACTGTCCAGTATCGGGCATTTTGATAGATTTTTATTAATCTGTGCAAACAAAAAGGATTCGTCTGTATCCTGATCAATTCTCTTATCAAAACTATCTACAATTACATCTGGGACCGACGTTAAAAGGCAAGCAAAGTGTAACAATCTTTCAAAATTATCTAAGGAGATATTATTTCCAGTTACCCATGGAGAGCCTGTTATAGATTTCTTTAACTCAAATACTGTCATGCGCAAAGCTTCGATTACTTTCCGATCCGCCCTCTCACATAACCCATTTGCTTCAGGTCTATACGGGATTATAGATACTTTCTTTAACTTCGAAATATGGGTCAATTTCGTCACTCCAGTATTTATATCTTTAACTACAAGATGTAAATACTTTATATATATATATATATATATATATATATATATATATATATATATATATATATATATATATATATATATATATATATATAAAGAAAGATTAAACTTAGGAATATCAGCTTTTATACCTCTTGAAGACTCAACATATAATTCAAGGGCTTCGATTAAATTTGGGCAAACAATAATATTTGTGAATAGGTCTAAATGTGTTTATCGAATTATATATTTAATACCCAAAAACCCTTTCAATTAGAGAGTTAAATGTAGACTAAAACTACTCACGAACTCCTTGAACAAATTCTGGATCCCACACGATGAGCCTCCTGGGCATTTTAGTTGATATTTCCCTTCAATGTCAAGGTTTTCGTCATGTGCCTGCCTTGCTTTGGAAATTTCTGGGGAAATCCGTTATTTCATCATTGGTTGCAAAATTCTCTTTGTGATTCTTCTCTTTCTTTTCGTCTTGTTCATCTCGATAAATTACCTCCACTTGAGAGATTCTATAAATACTACAGAGATGAGAAGACCTTTATGAAAATTTGTGATTTAATAAAAAAAAAAATAGTAAATGTGAAACCATGTGTTTGTGTCAAAGCGACCGTACATAATATTTGTTATTCAGTGAATGTTGTTTACAGGAAAGGAAAGTCTGCTCAGCGTCAGATATCAGAAATATACGAACATGCTAATTTATTTCACATGAAACAAATCTTTACAAGCGTTCTGCCACATCAGGGTTATCAGACATGATTCGTTTCATGGATAAATCCTTTGAATATATACGTGAAAATTTCTCAGCTACAAAATGAAGGCTAAGCGCAAGATACTTTTCTGAAAGCCTTTCTACCTTCGTAGGTTATCTGTATATTTCAAATTTATATACGAATATCCATTTTACTTGGACAAGCTTTGAATGAAACACAAATTAAAATGCAAAATGTATAAATGTTTAACATTTACTACACTCCGTCGTCTGTCGGTGTCATTTTCTTTGGTCAATGTGACGTGAATCTTTCAATGTCATAAGAGAGTCGTTTGTGTTTCCTTGTTGAATATGCTGGAAACCTACGTTTGTAAGTTTTGGGACTTTTTTGTGTTTGCAAATACTCACTAACACTGTTGTAATAATTAATGTTTATAGAGAATGCTGTTTAACATTACATATCCTCCTCAAATCCTTACTATTCTTGTAAGATTTTGTAAGACTAATATTTTTTTCGTAATGTTAACAAATACAATTTTCGTTCCCCTAGTTTGCAGGTGTAGTTTAATATACAGCCATGATGCTTATGTGACCGGTTGCAAAATCATACTTTTATGGTCTTGTTTTCTTTTATGTTTTCGTTTTCTTATGCGCGATTTAAGTTTTCCATTTGAGTTCTATGTTATTTACGTATAAAAGAATCATTCATTCAAGGATACATTGGCAACCATAATGCTTTCTTTATCTTTGAAGGATACAGTATAGAGAGGACACGTATTTTATACCTTTCTATGCATTTTGCTCGCTTTATTAGTAATGTTATATGCTCAAAACAACACAAATACAAATAATCGAAGTACAAATATTCTCAATGAATTCTTGTCTTCGTATGGAATCGGCTACTCGAGTCATCCGTGCGAGGTACAATAGTACTAATCCCCGGTTAGAAATATGAAAAGTGGTTGTTCTTTTATATTCTTGTTACATAAGGTTAAATACTCCTGATGAAGACAGCGAAGACAGACTAAACAACGCTGTCTGACGCAGAAGTGGCGATGCGCATGCGCACATGTGTCAGTTACTTTATTTTCAAGGAATGCAGATTATGTGAACTTGTGTGGTTTTGCAAGCTCTGGCATAGGCTTCGAAGCTAGGATGAAAATATTACCGTCATTTAGAAACTGTTTGTTGTGGATTTGCAGTCAAATTCTAGACTATTAAGAGATGTCAATTTGCTCAGGACGTGCTGATCTTGAAGGCTACCGTAGCCTCGTATTTCTGCTAAGATGAGATATGAAATCGCAATTGATTAACCGTGGATAACCTAGGGATTAAATTAACCCCATTGTGTGACCTACGCTTGTCGTGCATTTCCGAATGTTTATGACAATTTCTAAAATTAATAACATCGATGTATTGTTGGCCTTCATATAGGTTTGAGCAAATTTATCGTTCCCAACTCTTCAATTACTGTATACTGATAGCCTTGACTTATCGCATATAAGAGAATGGTAATTACAGTACCCACTGATGTATTTAGTTGCATTAAATAGTTTCACATGCGAATTTTTATGTGTTCATTCGGTGAGTTATATCTATGAACGTATTCCTTCCGTTTGCTCCTGACGAGTCCCACTACGAAAGTATTAATTATGTGAATAAACAGTAACGACTAGAGTCCAAATATTCCTTTTTTTCAAATGCTAATATCTTATGGAAAGTGCAACAGAAGAGTTCCCAACATTCTGTCAAGAAATAGGAAAGCTTTTCAAGCTTCGAGAATAACCTAACACTTATAATAACTTTTCTATCCACAGCCTTTCCGATTAAAATCTGTCTTGATTTCGTAAAATAAAAGTCACCTATTCTTGCCGAACAGCCACAGAAGAGAGAAATGAAGACAAAAAGGGGAGTGAAATCTCTTCTCGCATAGCAACTTCTCTGGGATAAAGAAAAGCATTTAACGGTTCGCTGTAAGAAGCGAGTTATTTCAGCGTTTAGGGAGAATTTCTTTCCTAATCCTGAGCGAGATTCGCGGTCTTGGAGGGTTCTTAGCAGGCAAAGCCACGAGAAATCTCGAAATAAAAAGAGAAAGCATTTTGCTTCCCATACCGGCTGGGAAATAATTCACTTGTGAGAAGGTGGGAATTAGCCTTTTCATAGAGAGAAGGCAGAGTTAAAAATTTCATTTGAAAAATTGTACTTATTGAGTGAGAATTTGTCTATGACTATGAATAAAAGATGGCATTATTAGAGGTTTCGAGAGATGAGAGGAGTCTGCTACTGGCTAACTGGTCAAATATTTTCATTCGACGAATTTCATAGATAATCTACTGGTTACATTTTACCAGATACTTTTGTAATTGTAAAAGCCACAATACCCTCTTAAATATAAAGAATTCGAGAAGCTAAGAGGGCATTGTGGCTATTATACACACACACACACACACACACACACACACACACACACACACACACACACATATATATATATATATATATATATATATATATATATATATATATATATATATATATATATATATATATATATATATATATATATTATATATATATATATATATATATATATATATATATATATATATATATATATATATATATATATATATATATATATATATATATATATATATATATAGTCACGATGTGTTCCGAGTACCTGGTTATTACACAACTAATCATAGAATTCAATATTTTACCGCACTTCAGCCAGATACTTGAAGTCTCATAGCAATAGAATTACGACTGATTACTCTAAAGACAACAGTGATCCCTTAAAAAAACTTACTAATCATGTAAGAAATCAGTCTAAGTTTATCAAAATAAATGTGAGGTATCAGCAATTAAACAAGAAATATACTAAAGGCGGTACCGATCTGAGTTCTCCTTCGGTGATAATTCCCCATCGGGGATATTCCCGAAGCAGCGTGAATTGGATATTAAACGACATTTGTAGCTTCATGGTTGTATATAAATCACGGTGATAAAAATTTCAAAATAAGGGCTGCGTGTTCCAGGAACGTACCAATGAGCTATCATGGTGGAGGTGGGTTAATGCCGAAGCCAAGTACAACTTCCCCGCTCTCGACAGCTAAATAAATACGGCAGATTCGGCATTAACTTATAACTCTCTCGGTGGAAGGTACTGTGTCGAAGGTTCGAGACCCGGCGGTACCGATCCATTTATCACTTAAAAAATTCCCCTTCCGTGATAATTTCCCATCGAGGATATTCCCGAAGTACCGTGAATATATATATATATATATATATATATATATATATATATATATATATATATATATATATATATATATATATATATATATATATATACTCGTGTGTGTGTGTTGGCGCATGTGTCCATAATCCGTAAAAACGTGCTACAGTTCAGTTTTTCACTGTGCATTTTCAGTGAAGACTGTGGTTGTCTCGGTATCAGAAAATAACACATTGTACAGAAGGCAAAACCAAGTTTGAATTCTCGATATTTGCAGTAATGAATGTTTGGGAAACTGTCATCGGATGTTTCGAACATCAAATGAGTTTAGGGAGATTTAACCTTTTGTAAATTATATATATATATATATATATATATATATATATATATATATATATATATATATATATATATATATATATATATATATATATATATATAGAGAGAGAGAGAGAGAGAGAGAGAGAGAGAGAGAGAGAGAGAGAGAGAGAGAGAGAGAGAGATTTTTAAATGTTCTATAAGTAATGGCTTATTTAGTGATGACGAAATAATCTTCCATGACAGTATTGTATCAATGTTCATTTTAAAATTGATTTACTGCAAATGAATAGACCTATGACAATAACTTCCTTTCACGAATTTTAATAAAAACTTGTGTCATACTAAATAATTCCTTTAAATCTGCATATGTCATGGAAACATAGTTTAAGGGTGAATATAAGAATTATAACAATGTAATAAAGAAATTGATGAAATGACTGATATATTGTTGATAGAAATTCACACGCACATTATATATATATATATATATATATATATATATATATATATATATATATATATATATATATGTATATATATAAGTATATATATATATTCACCTACCTACACCATCGCACTTATACCAGCTGCAACTTCTGTCTATGGTAATTTTGAAAATGATATTTGATATCTTGAAAGTCTAACTTAATAAAAAATGTAGGAAATGACGTGTGTACACAAAATCTCTTTAATCCTGCATTCTAACTGTAAAGCACAAAATCCACTTTTTCCGATTCATTATTATTATTATTATTATTATTATTATTATTATTATTATTATTATTATTCAGAACTGATAATTTAATCATACAATGAGAAAAAATATAATGCAGACTATTCTCAAGAAATTAACAATGATCTCTACTAAAACGAAAAGAACGTAATAATAATAATACTGAAAGTATAAATATAAATAATAATAACAATAATAATAATAATAATAATAATAATGATAATAATAATAATAATAATAATAATAATAATAATAATAATAATAATAATAATAATAATTATTATTATTATTATTATTATTATTATTATTATTATTATTATTATTATTATTATTATTATTGCTTGTTTTTTTATATTAACAACGAATGCATAATTAATAAATAAAACAATGGAAGACAAATATTTAACAAGACCCTGACTAAAGCAGCATACAGTAGATCAAGACACAGCTACAAGACCAGTCAAAGGAACGTGACAGCAATTCTTTTTCAACAGAGGATTTATCTGCACCCTGGTCACCGTTAGCGCTTCTTCCCCCTTCTAACTTTTCCCCTAATGTCGCGTAATTCTTCTCCGAGACAAATGATTCCAGTGGACAAAACTGAAACTGGATCAGACGACGAAAACTCTGACAACTGGCATTACAAGGTAACGCAAGAAAAAAAATTTTTAATAGATTTTATAAATACGTATAGTAAAAATAAAAATACAAAATTTAAACCATACAGTGCCCGTGTAATTGATTTTTGTAGGTCATACAAGAGTAAGACGCTACATTTTCTTTAGGTTATTCTGCATCTGAATTTAAAGATGGATCACAGAAAAAACGAGGTAGACTTCTGTAGGTTATGAATTGTCTAAGACATTGTATTTTCTTACAGGTATTTTAATTTTGAAATTCAGATGGATCAAAGACAAAACAAGGTAAATATTGGGAATAACATATATAGTAATAGGCATAAATCACTCAAAAAAAAAAAAAACAATAATAGAGCGTCAGCGGTTTCATCAAGCAACATTAGAAATTATGTGATGAAAACTTTTAAACTTCTTATTTTTTTTAAGTTCTTCACTTAGTATTAATTGTTCTTGAGAACCAATCTACTTCCCGAAGTTTTCCATTTTCTGCATACAAGGCTTACTAGAAATGCTTAAACAAATATAAACAGAGAAGTTAGGAAGCATGAAATTTATAATTACGAAAAGCGAATAGGGAAGCAACAAGTTTAATTATTAAAATTTTAGCCAGGAACGTGCACGTGTTTATTACTTATCGATTATTTATCCGTTGGTGGAAAAAAGGAAACATAATTTAATAAACAGACACGCGTGCGTTTCTATAAACAATGGTTAAACTTGTTAATTAACACTAGCTGACTAAAGTATTAAGTAAGACGAAGTAATGTTTACATATTAGTATGTCCTCATATATTTTGGATTCTGATTTTAGTTTAAAAGATTTTACTGTACAATAATTTACAGTGAAAAATATATGCTATTGATAACTTTAATCATTGACAATTTTAGTTTGCCTATAAAACGGTTTGTGCTAGAAATGTAAATAAATGAAATATACAAAGTACTGACAACTGAAGAGCTGAAATTACCACCCTTCACTGTAACAGAGAATGTAAACGGAATTCGGCCAAATACACCATCCTTTCAAGAGGTAACAAACATCATAACCCCATCATTTTACACATAAGTATCTAGAACTCACCTGATATCTACGGGGGTCTCACAGTGGAAAAATAGACAAATGGCTCATCAGTCAGGCCTCAGATGGCTCCTGAGGCTGTAAATAATATTATCATTAACCCCCCAATGCCGCTGCTGAATGGTTCCTATCAACAACTTTATTGGGTCTTCATATCCGTGAAATAAGCCTCCTAGACCCATTCCCAGTCGTCATAACGAGAAAGGGGTTTCCTCCCAATATCCTTTTTCCCTCCTACGAATGAACCATCTTTCTCAAGGTTCTTTACGAGAAAAATACAGAAATTCTGGAAAGGATGCGAGATATTTTAGTGGTGGCCAATTCAGCAATATAATGAAATACATGATCGCTGCCGTCTTCATATCCAGGACGCACTGGACATTTCATTTCTTCCAACAGTGGGACGTTTTCTAGCATCAGGTTTAATACTACTCAGTTTGCTAGGAGCTTTATTTTAGTTAAAATAAAAACGTGGATTAGTTTGTCAAGTGCACTTATGGTATCCTTTGATCTCCAAATATTTAAGCTGACATCTCCTGAATTTCATGTGTATTGGTTTCATTTTCTAATCCTACATATTTATTTATTTATCACCTTCTCCTATAACTTGTCTCTCTCTCTCTCTCTCTCTTCCTGCAGGATGATTACCAAAGCTTAAGGTCCCTCTTGGGTTTACAGTCTGTTGACTCTATTCAGTAGAGTGTTTAGGCGGTGTTTTAAAATAAAGGAAAGAAAGAGAAGTTTTGCTGCAGTATAGGCTAACATGTCAGCAGTTACGAGTTCACCATGTCGAATACTGCCGAGTACTTACCACATACATCCTCGTATTTGTAAGTTTGTGTGTATGTTAGATGCACACGCCACTGAGATAACATTCATTATACGACAAGAAATACAACATCGCGTGGAGGGAACTAATACGGAATTTGAAAATTGCTCGTCTAATCAATAGTTGGTCCATCGTTATCCTAACTCTGAATGAAGGAATACTTCGGCTATCTACTGAACCTAGTTTGATTGGCTGGCATAGTGATTTAAGCGATTTATATGCTGAGTGACTTTGATGAAACTGCTTGATGCCACATTTGCTTTGAAGGAAGTTGTATCCCTTAGGTAAAATTAATTCATTATTATTATTATTATTATTATTATTATTATTATTATTATTATTATTATTATTATTATTATTAGCATTGTTGTTGTTGTTGTTGTTGTTGTTGTTGTTGTTGTTGTTGTTGTTGTAGAGGATAAAAATCTTGGAAATTAACAAACCTCGTCAAAACCCCAAAGGCTTGAAATTTATGGCTACAAACAATCGGGCACTCAGGTCATGGCAAGTCACTGGTGTAGTGTTCTGAATAATAATAATAATAATAATAATAATAATAATAATAATAATAATAATAATAATAATAATAATAATAATAATAAGAGGTATGCAAGGAATATTTGTTGTGCTCTAGTCTGAAAATGTTGACCTTCCGAGAACACCAAGAGAACACCAAAATTGAAAAAAATAAAACACTTTATATATTTTTTAATCTTCTGAATTACAGTGTTTTACTTTGAATTAGTCCATCATATTTATTCGGTATTGAGAAAATGGTTTCAGTGTTGAGACTCCTAGATCTTTAAGGAACCAAATACTATTTTACTAGAATCTTAGATTTTTCAGTCAATAGAAAAGTGGTGACAGGGGCTCCCTCATGTTACAGAACTAAAAGTGTTTATTGATTAGAGAAGAATACACAGTCACGCGAAGGAGCGAAGTGCAAAGACAATCTTCGTTTCAAGAGTTATCAGATATACGCCTAAGGATATACTATACAACTATCAATCAGTAAACTCTAGATAACTAAACACTTCGAAACGGATATATCATATACAGTAAGTCTCATAATAGATATCATACAAATAAATCAAGACTCTGTGGTTCAAATGTTTTAAAACAACATCAAGAACCCATTACGGTTTAGTATCTCAAAATCTAGGGACCAAAAATAAAAAAAAGTGAGTAACTGCCGTTGTGTCAGGCTTTTAGGTTGGCCTGTTCAGGAACCAAAGGGCTCTGTGGTTGCGCCGTTCAGGAACCGAAGGGCTATTTTATGGTTGCCCCGTTCAGAAACCAAGGTTCTATGGCTGTCTTGTCCAGAACCAATGGGCTCTATGGTTGTCCCGCTCAGGAGCCAATGGGATTCATGGTTATCCCGTTCTGGAAGCAACGGGATGTCCTGAATGTGAGGCGTTTACTATTGTCAACCATACCAATAGTTTTTAACTCACTACTTAATACCATCTCGTCCCTGCGATGATTATTAGGTAGAGAGAAGGCAGAGGGCAAACCGCCATCTACCTCCAGATAATACTGTAGGGATGGGTTTAAGAGCTATAGATGAACAACCAGATATAACCTATGCCACTAGTGGTCACCTGGGTCTTATTGCTAAGACGGTAACGAGCCACCAATACAAAGAAATCTTTTGAGAATTTTGCTATGTACCCTTCATCTTCGCAAGGTATTTGCTGGTAATCAAATCAATCAGAAGAAATGTCCAAAAAATTACTCTTCAGCTCATTGGTAGTAAAAAATGGAATAACAGACAAGGAGAACAAAAACTGTGGCGTGTGTGTGCATACAGTATGTATATATATATATATATATATATATATATATATATATATATATATATATATATATATATATATATATATATATATATATATATATATATACTCCATCTTCCCAAGCATCCAAGCTACCAAAAACTTAACCCGTTAATTGAACTCTGTATATCTCTCCCACTTTCTCTCTTTGAACATGTGAATGTGGAAAGCCCTTTGTTTTCAGAGCACGAGGCCGTGAGGAGATTAATTTCTGGCCAGAGGCAGAATAAAGCAGATTAAGAGAAAGGTGCGGCTCCTGCAGGAACACGTGAAATTGACTCACCATCTGCACAAGGAAGCATCATAATCCCTTAACCGTGTTCTTAAAAGGCCTCACCCAAGGAACGAGAAGTTAGAGACCTATCTGGATGCAGGCAAGTCACCATCCTTCCCTTTGCATTCCCGCCTCCTTCAGAGGGCCATGCCCCTACCATGTGGTCCCATCCTGTAGGGCCTAAGTCTTCTTACCAGTGAAGCCCCTTAAGCCCTCCTCCACCGCCATTATCCATGCTGAAGCCACCTCTTCTATAAGGCAAAGTGTTCTGTTGCAAAGGTTCTTTTTATTCAGTTACAGTGTTTTAATTCCCGTAATGAACTTCTTATTTCATTTCTAAGAGTCAGTATTTCCATATTAACCTCGCCTTGTCAGTGCAGTGTTACGTAATTCCAGTGTTGAGTAATTGGTTAAAATCGTGTGTTCAAGGCATCCTTGGCACTCTCCGTGCGCCGTCTTGTCCTATGAAAATTTACTGTGTCCTTACTGGTCTTTAATTCATAAATCTCTCCGTTTACAGAGAGATCATTAGCAGTGGAATCGTTTCCTTGATTGTGCGTTGCCCTTCGTAGCCCTACGACGCCCTTATCAGCGCCGTCACATCGACGGATATACCTTCAAGTGTTCATAATTATAATTAATCTCTCAGGCCTTACCTGCCCGATTAGTTCATTTCATCTTCTGATTGTTCATTTAATGTAAATATAAGTAATCTTAACACTTATCCTAATTGTTTACTTACAACTGCCTTGTGACAAGAGCCCTCAGCTCAACTATATTCCCCCCTTTTCTTTGTTTTTTTTTTATACGATTACCTGAATCAACTGCAGTCAGATCCCAGAAAAGTATTAGGGTAAGTAACATAATCATTCACTTAGAGACTATAACTGGCTCATGATTAGCATTCCCCAAATAAATCGTAAATATATATATATATATATATATATATATATATATATATATATATATATATATATATATATATATATATATATATATATATATATATACACATATACACACACACGCACACACACACACACACACACACACACACATATATATATATATATATATATATATATATATATATATATATATATATATATATATATATATATATATATATATATATATCACCCTCCAAACACATCTAGCCATTTCTTTCTAATTTTTTTAACCTTATATTCGCATCCTAAAGTTAGTTTGAGCTCTTTTCTTATACCCACCCCCGCCCTTCACCCACCCCAACCCCTGCAAAACAAAAACAAAAACAAAAAAAACATCCGGTTTACGACAGTCAAAATGGAGAGACAGTTCACCGAACGAGAGAGGGTGAGTTTTATCAACTACAGAATTTCCTTTTGAAATTTGTTTGCGCTTCGCTGGAAGAGAAGGACCAGAAAGGCTCTATGGAGTGACTCTTTCCCGTTTCCTTTTAACACAATGTATTTGGAATCGCAGATTTCCCAGGTGGCTTTGCTTTTGCAAACCCGATGGGCTGGAATTTATGAATACATGAAGAGAATGGAATGTGATTCGAATATGATATTTGAGCGAGTCCGCTGTTGTATAACATTCGCTGACGGGACGAAACCGTCCTTTGACAGACGACGATGACAAAAATGAAGGAATGATTCTATGAGAGGTATGGCTTTACGTCCTCTCAAAGCCAAAGAAAACTTCTTAGAATATTTATTTTGAACTTTTACTAATATTCCGGTCATATACTGAGTAGGTGAGTGAACTTTTGTGGGCGACAATTTCCTGTTGTATCATATCGAAGCCGACAAGGTACTTATGATCGTTATTTGAGCTGAACTGTGAAGTTCTAGTAATGTTTTGTTTGCCCAATATACTCTAGACGGGCATGGTATTCTGCTTTCATCACCTGTATTATCACTGACAAAAATATCCATCAGAATTCTAAATATAGAAATCAAAATAAAAAAAAGCATAATGAGAACCCAAACTTTGAAATAAATGAAAATGTGGTTAAATAGAGAATAATATAAGTAAAAATAATTAGATGAATTAAAAAGTCATTTGAGACGATAAGAGTAAATCGACGTCATTATCGGAACACAATTGGTTTTAGACGTTGGAAGATTATTACCCCAATGGCCAATAACGCTAATTATACTTCCGGTCGTACGAGAAGAAATGCATATTTAGTTTAATAGTCATAAATAAATTGGTTTCGCCCATGATTGAAGTTGATACCCGTAACTTAAATTTCATTCTCTTTGTAAGCTTAATTGTTCTAGTTTGCTCGATGGTTTTGTATGAATTAGTGTTTGAACATGGCTTTAATTCTACACCAGTTATTTACTGGATTCTTGTCTATTCCTTGCCCTTGAAAAGGTTAAAAGAACCAGTCGATGACTGTAAAGAATTACATTAAGTTGATCTATTTCTTCAGTTTTTTTCTAATATATGAGAGTGATGAACAGTATCCCTAAAATTCGCCATGCGAATTTCATTTTTTTAAGATTACATCATACGTGGCGAAGAACAGCATGGTAATTTCTCTAAGCATTATGAATGATACACAACTTGAATTGTCAATAACGAGAACCTTGTAACTCCGTGGCTAGGTGATTTCCATTAGTAAATACAGTTGTACAGGTATAATGAGGCTTACTCACAGACCCATCGCAGTCTACTGTACTGTAAGTAGGAGACCGCCGTGAAAGGTTAATAAACATTGACCACTTCCCTGGGTACAAGTAAATTGAGTCTGGTTGAAAAACATTCACTATGACCTCCATATTCAGAAGGATTATGTCAACTGATGATCATTCAGGACAGGAAAAGGGCATTTGCCATGTTTATGAGGACCTTAGATATATCTTAATTGTTCTTATGGAAGAAGAATGGATAAAGTAGCGGTTCTTCGATACGGAGAATTAATAACATCGTGGTTCTCTGATAGGAAGGGAGCCTCGATGGCACAGTCGGTTACAGCAGCAGCTTCGGACTTCGTAGAGGTGTGTGGCGCGGGTTCAAATCCGCAGCCGACTGATCACAGAGGCGGACACTGCTATCCGTGTAGACACCCCGGGATTATGTATGTAATCAACGGATAGGTTTGCTTAAAAAGCAAATGGGTGTTACAGACTAAATACACATACAAAATAAAGCCACTACAACATCTTCTAAAAACATAACAAACATCTCACACGTCTCGAACTCTCGACCTACCCGCGCAACAACTTCTCACTGCTGGGAGAAAGGGCGTTGGGTCTGGTATGATACATGTAACATACGCTAACGCTACCGGGGTCTAAGCGAAGTCAGGCAGGGCAGCCGATCGAGACTACGGTCTACCCCAAAGCCAAATCAAAAAAAGTCCTTCAAAAGAAGGCATCGTGCTTACCCCATACAAAAATGGGAAAAAAGCACGTTAAAAGAAGAAGAAGAAGAAGTGGTTCTCTGATAGGAAGAATTAATAATATAGGATTCTTAAATAGGAGGAATTAGTAACCTAGCAGTTCCATGATAAGAAAAATTAATAACGTATTAGCTCTTTAACAGGAAAAAATCAATAACTTATTGGTTCTTTGATAAGAATTAATAACGTAATGGCTCTCTAATAGGAAGAATTAATAACGTAGTGGCTCTTTAATAAGAATTAGTAACCTAGCGTTTATTTGATGAGAAATAATAACATGGTGTTTGTATATGGAATACGAAAATAACCAAATGTCTTACGTGATAATGAAGGAATAACACAATAAATATTCATATAGTTTCACGATGTAATATATCAAAATCGGGATAAGAGGAACAAGTTCAAAATAGTAAAAGATCATTCACCGAAAAGATAACCGAATCTATATGAAATACAGAGTAACTTTAACTACAGCTAAACAAGAAGATTGTAAGCCTTCATTAACTCCCCTCCTATCCACATTTCATTAAAAGGATCTCTCTCCCTCTCTCTCTCTTTCTTGACGTCTTTACATAAGTTTTCTTTGCTTGTCAAATAGAACTTGTATACAGAACTAAAACAGTCTAGTGTAAAGATACTTTTCAGTTATGGGAATACAAAAATAAATAATGATTTACATCACTTCATGTCTGCATTTTTTACTCGGTAGCCCATCTTATGTGATCCAAGAATCACTTACGATGTTTATTCTGTCTAAATATTAAGAAAAGAAATGACTTGTCACAATAGAATACCACTAAATTTTCATTAGCCTTAAACTGATATCCTTTATTCCTTTCTTATATTTTATGTAACAAACCCTTTCTTTTATGATGACTTTCGTTGCTTGTCATATTTCACATAATTCAGAGAGTCATATATTTTCATTTAGAAACTATCTTTTTTAATATACAGGAGTATAAAGACACAGTGATGATGTTTATCTC
Source organism: Macrobrachium rosenbergii (assembly GCA_039081455.1). Taxonomy (NCBI): domain Eukaryota; kingdom Metazoa; phylum Arthropoda; class Malacostraca; order Decapoda; family Palaemonidae; genus Macrobrachium; species Macrobrachium rosenbergii. The sequence continues at coordinate 15,387,603 of JANJGK010000017.1, read as the reverse complement.
CCCAAGTATATTGTCAGTTTGGAAAGTCTGCAGTTTAACACTAATTTAAACAAGGCAAGCAAGATACATAAAAGAAGTCGTGGGTAACAATAAAATATTCCCTTTCTATTGGAGTCGGAATTAAATTTTCTGCTAGCATTCATGTTCCTGGAATTCTGACTTCCTTCACATAAATAGAATACTCTTTTATGTCGGGATTTCGTCAGCACTGGGATATTGGTGGCTGTCCTTGATCCTTATAAAAGGAGTTACTGCAATATCTTTAAAACCGCAATTATTTTTAAACAGTGAATTGATGCATAATAACTGAATTTTTCTCTGCTACAATTCTCTACTGCAGGATATCATGTTCTGTCTTAAATTTCTTAACGTGGGTCAGCTGAGACTTGAGAATAATACTCGTGTGTCATTTAATTGAAACTACATAACTTCAATAAACTTAAACCAAAAGGAGCATGCGCAGGTAATTGCAATCCCGCTCACACAAGTACGCACGCACGCACAAGAACAAGCGAGAACGGTGCCCTAGCACCTAGATACAAAAAATGAAAAACTGTATTAAACGATTTTGCTATGACAGACTTTGTAAGTTAAGCCTTTAGGAAAGATCGGCTGTTAATGAAATCCGGCTATACAAACCGTTAACAAAAACTTCTGATTAAAAGATGATCCAAGTTTTTTCTAACCCAAGACCCAGCGTGGGAGGGTAACATATTTATCCAACGTTGCCGAAATGACGGCTCTGTCTACATGAAGGTATGAAACGGCCTGCGAGAGAAATATTAGTCGAGGTATAACCATTAAATCACCTTAACAAAACATAAAACTTCGTAAGATCTACAGGAACCCCAGTCTAGTGGCGACACAGTTATCAGTTTATAAACACCCATGATAGGAAGCCATACCTAGAACTTAGCACACACACACACGCATACACACACATATGTATATAAATTATATGTGTGTATAATACATACATACATACATCCATACGCAACCATTTATAATTTTAAAACGAATCGTTATGGATACACAGTCCTTTAAGTCAAACGTTCGAGAGTTTGTTTTCCTGCGGAAATTTCCGAGTACCGGAAGCCCAAGAGAAAACTAGATAAAGTAGGAGGCAAAATATTACTGTCCAATAATGCACTGGAGGCTTTTGAGTGTCGTACAAACAAAGTTATTCTCTAGGCTGTGGCTATAACACTATTTCTTCCCGGAGTGGATATCCCAGATCAATAATAGGTATTAAAGGAGGATCAGAGTCAAACACACACACACACACACTTATATACTTTCAGGACACAGTATTTCTCTTTAAATTCCTTTTAAATTCTAGGGGTCCGGCTAAAATCTACTTCTAAAATATATCTACAGTGCAAAGATTACATAATTATGAAAAAAATCAGGTAACAAGGTGGATTTTTGCTTACATTAAATTCTGTATTATTCATGTATGTTGTCATATATAAATTGTGAAGGGTGCTTAAATCATTGTCCTGTTTTCTGCTTGGGTAGTAGCGTGGTTCTGCCTGGGTGTGGACATGGTGTAGCTGTTGTTACCAGTTCCTTCGAGCGCTCTCCTGTCCAAAGTCCGGCCTGGCTGTTCTGTGCTGCCTTGATCGTAGACAATGATGCTTCTAGAATAATTGGTAATACCGATTTGTGTCGCTTCGTGGATATAATGGTGGTCATGATCTGGCAATTATAAAGGCTTCTGCAACAAGTAGGTTGTGTCGATTTTGATTTGTATACTCAATCGACGTATTTCCTAGTATTTCTTTAATAGATTCCTGCCGTGTTGATCAACGTCGTGTTGGTGGATCGAATCTTGGTGCTCGTGGGCCTGGAACCGATGGGTACTGACACGTATCTGGATACTTAAACCACGTGGGACTTGTTTTCCATTTCGGTTCTCGCTTTGGTGTTGTTTTTCATTATAGTTGTTGATGACATGTTGGATTTCTGTATATTTGGACTTTTAATTGGTAAGGCTCTATCGGGACAATGCCTCTTACAAGTACGTTTGTTGTTGCCGTGCTCTTCAAAATGTGCATGGTTTGGAAAACGGTGGTACATCACAGTTTCTTCCTTTTCCTCCGTGTTTTGACTGGTAAAAAGCTTTTCTAGGCAGAAAACAGAACAATAATTTAAGCACCCTTTACAATATATAGATAAACAACGCGAATAAAAAATAAAGAATTTAATGTAAGCAAATTTCCACTTTGTACCAGTTTTTTTTTTATAATACTGCAATCTCAGCATTGTAATTATATCATAAAACTAGTTTTTAAGCGAAGTGGAGGAGTCATAAGCTTTCTAAATATATGTTGCACCATTGTGTTTCCCTTGAACTCTTGAGAACGCTATGCCATGTAGAGAAAGAGCTGTCGAGTAAATGGAAGAATCGAGAAACTGTCTTTCTGCAAAATACGAAGACAAATAGTAGTACTCATATAGAAAATAGAAAAATTTAATAGAAAGCTGAAGAATACAGAATACTCCACGAGTCATAAAATCTAAATAACACACACACACACATATAAATTATATATATATATATATATATATATATATATATATATATATATATATATATATATATATATATATATATATATATATATATATATATATATATATATATATATATACATATGTGTGTTTGTGAGTTAAAGCATCTAATAATAATAATAATAATAATAATAATAATAATAATCATAATAATAATAATAATAATAATAATAATAATAATAATAATCATAATAAATAATAATAACTAAGCTATAAACTACGACCAAATATTAATATGCGCTGGATGCAAACTCATCATGGCCTGTGAGTGACAGCTCTTCGCTAATATCTCATTCCCCCCAACATTCTTAGGTCCATGAGCTTGGTCTAACTCGAACCACTAACAGATTGATGGACAGCTGGCTGCACATGTAATTACCTCTTGCTTCCCTTTGTAACTGCAATTATTACTCCTTTGACGAACGCTTAATGAGAACCGAAAGCCAATCCTTTGCAGTCATACGTCGGAGTGTAATCAAACGACCTGCTTTTAACTTTCTGGCCTAAGCTCTAAACGGAAAAATCTAATGCTGGGTTAATAATGACACCTAGAGAACTTGACTTTTTAAGAGTTCATTAAATAAATGCTAGCCTGGAATTTTTGAGAAATTTCACCTACGTACACTTATAAATAATGATAAAAAACAGCATAATTAAATGAAAAGATTATTTTCAGTCTGTAAAGAAGAGGAAACTCTGAGTAAAAATAACGGAGAATCGAAAGAGATTATAATAGTCCTCGTTCGTAATCCCATTCATGAATCTAAAAGTTCTCTTGAAATCATGTAAATGCAAAGTAAATCATCACTGTATAAAATTCTACAACTCCTAATGAAATCTGCCTTTATGTGTGGCAAATTAACACGCAGCATGGTATGCTATACCTGACAGTATGCTTTATATCACTGAGAAACCAATTAACACTACACACACACACTCACACACACACACATATATATACTGTATATATGTATATATATATATATATATATATATATATATATATATATATATATATATATATATATATGAAATTTTTATCACACCGTGATTTTTATACAATCATGAAGCTACAAATGTCGCTTAATATCGAAATTCACGCTACCTCGGTATATCTCCGTTGGAGAATTGTCGCCGAAGGGGAATTTATATAAGTGATAAATGAATTGGAATCGTGGGGACACGAACCCGCGACGAAAGCCTATTCAGCGACTCCAGTTGACGTAAACCATTGAGCCATCAAGAGAGGTATAAGTCTTTTGCCGAGATGTCGTACTGCTTTTACCCGTCGTGAGCGGGGAAAGTGTACTAGCCTCGACAATGACCCACCTCCGCCATGACAGTTCATTGGTACGTTTGGAACACGCAGCTCTTGTTATGAAATTTTTATCACACCGTGATTTTTATACAATCATGAAGCTACAAATGTCGCTTAATATCGAAATTCACGCTACCTCGGTATATCTCCGTTGGAGAATTGTCGCCGAAGGGGAATTTATATAAGTGATAAATGAATTGGAATCGTGGGGACACGAACCCGCGACGAAAGCCTATTCAGCGACTCCAGTTGACGTAAACCATTGAGCCATCAAGAGAGGTATAAGTCTTTTGCCGAGATGTCGTACTGCTTTTACCCGTCGTGAGCGGGGAAAGTGTACTAGCCTCGACAATGACCCACCTCCGCCATGACAGTTCATTGGTACGTTTGGAACACGCAGCTCTTGTTATGAAATTTTTATCACACCGTGATTTTTATACAATCATGAAGCTACAAATGTCGCTTAATATCGAAATTCACGCTACCTCGGTATATCTCCGTTGGAGAATTGTCGCCGAAGGGGAATTTATATAAGTGATAAATGAATTGGAATCGTGGGGACACGAACCCGCGACGAAAGCCTATTCAGCGACTCCAGTTGACGTAAACCATTGAGCCATCAAGAGAGGTATAAGTCTTTTGCCGAGATGTCGTACTGCTTTTACCCGTCGTGAGCGGGGAAAGTGTACTAGCCTCGACAATGACCCACCTCCGCCATGACAGTTCATTGGTACGTTTGGAACACGCAGCTCTTGTTATGAAATTTTTATCACACCGTGATTTTTATACAATCATGAAGCTACAAATGTCGCTTAATATCGAAATTCACGCTACCTCGGTATATCTCCGTTGGAGAATTGTCGCCGAAGGGGAATTTATATAAGTGATAAATGAATTGGAATCGTGGGGACACGAACCCGCGACGAAAGCCTATTCAGCGACTCCAGTTGACGTAAACCATTGAGCCATCAAGAGAGGTATAAGTCTTTTGCCGAGATGTCGTACTGCTTTTACCCGTCGTGAGCGGGGAAAGTGTACTAGCCTCGACAATGACCCACCTCCGCCATGACAGTTCATTGGTACGTTTGGAACACGCAGCTCTTGTTATGAAATTTTTATCACACCGTGATTTTTATACAATCATGAAGCTACAAATGTCGTTTAATATCGAAATTCACGCTACCTCGGTATATCTCCGTTGGAGAATTGTCGCCGAAGGGGAATTTATATAAGTGATAAATGAATTGGAATCGTGGGGACACGAACCCGCGACGAAAGCCTATTCAGCGACTCCAGTTGACGTAAACCATTGAGCCATCAAGAGAGGTATAAGTCTTTTGCCGAGATGTCGTACTGCTTTTACCCGTCGTGAGCGGGGAAAGTGTACTAGCCTCGACAATGACCCACCTCCGCCATGACAGTTCATTGGTACGTTTGGAACACGCAGCTCTTGTTATGAAATTTTTATCACACCGTGATTTTTATACAATCATGAAGCTACAAATGTCGCTTAATATCGAAATTCACGCTACCTCGGTATATCTCCGTTGGAGAATTGTCGCCGAAGGGGAATTTATATAAGTGATAAATGAATTGGAATCGTGGGGACACGAACCCGCGACGAAAGCCTATTCAGCGACTCCAGTTGACGTAAACCATTGAGCCATCAAGAGAGGTATAAGTCTTTTGCCGAGATGTCGTACTGCTTTTACCCGTCGTGAGCGGGGAAAGTGTACTAGCCTCGACAATGACCCACCTCCGCCATGACAGTTCATTGGTACGTTTGGAACACGCAGCTCTTGTTATGAAATTTTTATCACACCGTGATTTTTATACAATCATGAAGCTACAAATGTCGCTTAATATCGAAATTCACGCTACCTCGGTATATCTCCGTTGGAGAATTGTCGCCGAAGGGGAATTTATATAAGTGATAAATGAATTGGAATCGTGGGGACACGAACCCGCGACGAAAGCCTATTCAGCGACTCCAGTTGACGTAAACCATTGAGCCATCAAGAGAGGTATAAGTCTTTTGCCGAGATGTCGTACTGCTTTTACCCGTCGTGAGCGGGGAAAGTGTACTAGCCTCGACAATGACCCACCTCCGCCATGACAGTTCATTGGTACGTTTGGAACACGCAGCTCTTGTTATGAAATTTTTATCACACCGTGATTTTTATACAATCATGAAGCTACAAATGTCGCTTAATATCGAAATTCACGCTACCTCGGTATATCTCCGTTGGAGAATTGTCGCCGAAGGGGAATTTATATAAGTGATAAATGAATTGGAATCGTGGGGACACGAACCCGCGACGAAAGCCTATTCAGCGACTCCAGTTGACGTAAACCATTGAGCCATCAAGAGAGGTATAAGTCTTTTGCCGAGATGTCGTACTGCTTTTACCCGTCGTGAGCGGGGAAAGTGTACTAGCCTCGACAATGACCCACCTCCGCCATGACAGTTCATTGGTACGTTTGGAACACGCAGCTCTTGTTATGAAATTTTTATCACACCGTGATTTTTATACAATCATGAAGCTACAAATGTCGCTTAATATCGAAATTCACGCTACCTCGGTATATCTCCGTTGGAGAATTGTCGCCGAAGGGGAATTTATATAAGTGATAAATGAATTGGAATCGTGGGGACACGAACCCGCGACGAAAGCCTATTCAGCGACTCCAGTTGACGTAAACCATTGAGCCATCAAGAGAGGTATAAGTCTTTTGCCGAGATGTCGTACTGCTTTTACCCGTCGTGAGCGGGGAAAGTGTACTAGCCTCGACAATGACCCACCTCCGCCATGACAGTTCTCCAACGGAGATATACCGAGGTAGCGTGAATTTCGATATTAAGCGACATTTGTAGCTTCATGATTGTATAAAAATCACGGTGTGATAAAAATTTCATAACAAGAGCTGCGTGTTCCAAACGTACCAATGAACTGTCATGGCGGAGGTGGGTCATTGTCGAGGCTAGTACACTTTCCCCGCTCACGACGGGTAAAAGCAGTACGACATCTCGGCAAAAGACTTATACCTCTCTTGATGGCTCAATGGTTTACGTCAACTGGAGTCGCTGAATAGGCTTTCGTCGCGGGTTCGTGTCCCCACGATTCCAATTCATTTATCACTTATATAAATTCCCCTTCGGCGACAATTCTCCAACGGAGATATACCGAGGTAGCGTGAATTTCGATATTAAGCGACATTTGTAGCTTCATGATTGTATAAAAATCACGGTGTGATAAAAATTTCATAACAAGAGCTGCGTGTTCCAAACGTACCAATGAACTGTCATGGCGGAGGTGGGTCATTGTCGAGGCTAGTACACTTTCCCCGCTCACGACGGGTAAAAGCAGTACGACATCTCGGCAAAAGACTTATACCTCTCTTGATGGCTCAATGGTTTACGTCAACTGGAGTCGCTGAATAGGCTTTCGTCGCGGGTTCGTGTCCCCACGATTCCAATTCATTTATCACTTATATAAATTCCCCTTCGGCGACAATTCTCCAACGGAGATATACCGAGGTAGCGTGAATTTCGATATTAAGCGACATTTGTAGCTTCATGATTGTATAAAAATCACGGTGTGATAAAAATTTCATAACAAGAGCTGCGTGTTCCAAACGTACCAATGAACTGTCATGGCGGAGGTGGGTCATTGTCGAGGCTAGTACACTTTCCCCGCTCACGACGGGTAAAAGCAGTACGACATCTCGGCAAAAGACTTATACCTCTCTTGATGGCTCAATGGTTTACGTCAACTGGAGTCGCTGAATAGGCTTTCGTCGCGGGTTCGTGTCCCCACGATTCCAATTCATTTATCACTTATATAAATTCCCCTTCGGCGACAATTCTCCAACGGAGATATACCGAGGTAGCGTGAATTTCGATATTAAGCGACATTTGTAGCTTCATGATTGTATAAAAATCACGGTGTGATAAAAATTTCATAACAAGAGCTGCGTGTTCCAAACGTACCAATGAACTGTCATGGCGGAGGTGGGTCATTGTCGAGGCTAGTACACTTTCCCCGCTCACGACGGGTAAAAGCAGTACGACATCTCGGCAAAAGACTTATACCTCTCTTGATGGCTCAATGGTTTACGTCAACTGGAGTCGCTGAATAGGCTTTCGTCGCGGGTTCGTGTCCCCACGATTCCAATTCATTTATCACTTATATAAATTCCCCTTCGGCGACAATTCTCCAACGGAGATATACCGAGGTAGCGTGAATTTCGATATTAAGCGACATTTGTAGCTTCATGATTGTATAAAAATCACGGTGTGATAAAAATTTCATAACAAGAGCTGCGTGTTCCAAACGTACCAATGAACTGTCATGGCGGAGGTGGGTCATTGTCGAGGCTAGTACACTTTCCCCGCTCACGACGGGTAAAAGCAGTACGACATCTCGGCAAAAGACTTATACCTCTCTTGATGGCTCAATGGTTTACGTCAACTGGAGTCGCTGAATAGGCTTTCGTCGCGGGTTCGTGTCCCCACGATTCCAATTCATTTATCACTTATATAAATTCCCCTTCGGCGACAATTCTCCAACGGAGATATACCGAGGTAGCGTGAATTTCGATATTAAGCGACATTTGTAGCTTCATGATTGTATAAAAATCACGGTGTGATAAAAATTTCATAACAAGAGCTGCGTGTTCCAAACGTACCAATGAACTGTCATGGCGGAGGTGGGTCATTGTCGAGGCTAGTACACTTTCCCCGCTCACGACGGGTAAAAGCAGTACGACATCTCGGCAAAAGACTTATACCTCTCTTGATGGCTCAATGGTTTACGTCAACTGGAGTCGCTGAATAGGCTTTCGTCGCGGGTTCGTGTCCCCACGATTCCAATTCATTTATCACTTATATAAATTCCCCTTCGGCGACAATTCTCCAACGGAGATATACCGAGGTAGCGTGAATTTCGATATTAAGCGACATTTGTAGCTTCATGATTGTATAAAAATCACGGTGTGATAAAAATTTCATAACAAGAGCTGCGTGTTCCAAACGTACCAATGAACTGTCATGGCGGAGGTGGGTCATTGTCGAGGCTAGTACACTTTCCCCGCTCACGACGGGTAAAAGCAGTACGACATCTCGGCAAAAGACTTATACCTCTCTTGATGGCTCAATGGTTTACGTCAACTGGAGTCGCTGAATAGGCTTTCGTCGCGGGTTCGTGTCCCCACGATTCCAATTCATTTATCACTTATATAAATTCCCCTTCGGCGACAATTCTCCAACGGAGATATACCGAGGTAGCGTGAATTTCGATATTAAGCGACATTTGTAGCTTCATGATTGTATAAAAATCACGGTGTGATAAAAATTTCATAACAAGAGCTGCGTGTTCCAAACGTACCAATGAACTGTCATGGCGGAGGTGGGTCATTGTCGAGGCTAGTACACTTTCCCCGCTCACGACGGGTAAAAGCAGTACGACATCTCGGCAAAAGACTTATACCTCTCTTGATGGCTCAATGGTTTACGTCAACTGGAGTCGCTGAATAGGCTTTCGTCGCGGGTTCGTGTCCCCACGATTCCAATTCATTTATCACTTATATAAATTCCCCTTCGGCGACAATTCTCCAACGGAGATATACCGAGGTAGCGTGAATTTCGATATTAAGCGACATTTGTAGCTTCATGATTGTATAAAAATCACGGTGTGATAAAAATTTCATAACAAGAGCTGCGTGTTCCAAACGTACCAATGAACTGTCATGGCGGAGGTGGGTCATTGTCGAGGCTAGTACACTTTCCCCGCTCACGACGGGTAAAAGCAGTACGACATCTCGGCAAAAGACTTATACCTCTCTTGATGGCTCAATGGTTTACGTCAACTGGAGTCGCTGAATAGGCTTTCGTCGCGGGTTCGTGTCCCCACGATTCCAATTCATTTATCACTTATATAAATTCCCCTTCGGCGACAATTCTCCAACGGAGATATACCGAGGTAGCGTGAATTTCGATATTAAGCGACATTTGTAGCTTCATGATTATATATATATATATATATATATATATATATATATATATATAAAAACCTGGGAAGGGGACTTACCACATGGGATGATGTAATCTGACTAGAATTCCTGGGTTGGTAGAACACATAAGAAAAGAAAATGAGCTGAGGGCTTTGCTAGAAAGGGGATCTTTAGATAAACTCATAGGATAACTAGGACCACATAATATTTACAGTAACACAAATCATAAGATGGGAATAATTAGGACAGGTGAATGGGATCCTGTCGGAGCACTAAATTAAGATGAACAGATGACAACTCAATGCCGGGGATTTCACTTCAAGGGCACCGTGAGTCAATTTGCATGGGTTTACCACGGCAATGTAAGCGCAATCGAGGCAGAAGGAGCCACAGCGACAAAACTCCCTCTGCAATGGTGAATGCATGCGATTAACTGACGAAATTAGCACAATTAAGGGTTCAAGGATGCACTGATGGTGCCACCACATCCTTGGGAATAACACTGTTGAATTCACTTACGAACAAAAATAATAAGAAAGTCAGGTCCATATGAGAATTGCATTGGAAACACGGAAAATGGAATAGCAAAAGAAAAAAGGACTATGTGACTGGCAAAACTCGAATTCCTAGCACTGTAGTCAGAGAAATGGGTCCTCGTAGTTGCGACGATGATGGAGGGGTGGTATTAAGGGAACTGGCACTGGAAATATACTGGACTAGAAGTCAGCCACGTGGTTTGGGAGAAGGCTCTTAGGGAGCGAAGCTATAAAGGTAGTAGGTGTTAGGGCTGAGTCTGGTGTGTCTCTGACAAGAGTCACCATGTGTTGGTCCCCTTATCCGTGTCTCTGACAAGAGTCACCATGTGTTGGTCCCCTTATCCTTTCGCCCGGATTAATTTCCCATTCTTGCAGGAGTCATCTATCTTCTATCGTGCCACCTTGACCTTGAGGTTTGCTTTGTTGACTGTATCTTAAAATGCCGGGCCTGCAATGGTGATCTCGTGTCACACGGTCACCCATCTTTCTCTTTTCGTGCATGGGCCAGCTGTTCCGGAATAATGCCTCCTGTGGCGCTGACTCAGGCACACCTTTAAGTAGTGCCTGGGGCGATCATATCATCGAGGCTTGCCTCCAAGGGCAGCGAAGAAACCTGGAAAGGAGTTTTAATGCAGTCACATGGTCTAGGAAGGGAATGAAAAGACCGTGAAAGGAAAGAATAACAAGAGCTTTGTAGGAGAAGCAAATTCTCTACAACCGACTGTTAATGTCAACAGCGATATGAAAAGATTTTACTTTAATGTCTTTTGACAATGATATTCTTAAAAGGAGAGTTGGAAAGAGGTGTTCCTCGTTGCAATATATCTACTGCATATATATATATATATATATATATATATATATATATATATATATATATATATATATATATATATATATATATATATATATATATATATTATATATATATATATATATATATATATATATTATATATATATATATATATATATATATATATATATATATATATATATATATATATATATATATATATATATATATATATATATATATATATTATGTATGTGTGTGTAATGACAGGGGTAGATATTATTATTATTATTATTATTATTATTATTATTATTATTATTATTATTATTATTAAAAAGATAAACCACTATTCATAAGGAACAAGATAGGGATCACTAACTTGAAATTCCCCCTTGAAGATAGATAGATAGAGAAACAGACAGATACAGAAATGTGCAAACACATTCGTGTGTTGTCATAGGAAATGTAGCCATTTTAAACGTGAAAATGCATTAATATTCAAAGAGATGCAGCACAGAACGCTCGTGAAAGATGGTGCAGGACTTCTGCAATTAATCTCGTTTGTAGTTCGTGCGAGACTTCTTGAAGAGTCCTTCGAATGAAGGTTAAACTGAGGAGATGCGATATAAGGATTCTACCTACACTCCTAATGCGGATCCTTGTGGGTAATATAGATGTGTAAATAACCTTGGAAACCAAGTTCTTATATTTTTTTTGACGCCTAATGATAACTTTGTAATTGCCTGAGGGAAGCGGGTAAAATTACAAGAAATGCACCATACATACACTGAATATGATATCATAAAAAGTTTTACCCCAACCCTGTTGACTTGGATTATTAAGTATTGTTAATCCAAAAAATAAGCTTACAGACAATATAATGCATAATGCTAATTAAAAAGTTAATTTAGAAAGGAATAGGTAAACATGAAGAGCCCTTTGAACAAAGTGATAATCGTAATGAAAGCAACAAGAATCAATAAGAAATCATAAAATCATCTAGATGTGTATTTCTTCACATGACTTGGAAAAAAAACATGCCGCTATAATGCTGACAGTCTCCTGTATCAACAATAACCTAATATGGAGAGGCAATTTTTTTTTTTTTTACATATCTCTTTGGGTCGTTTTTCCTTAACACGATATACCGTGCACATCTTGGGCAGCCACTAAATCCCATTTCCATCTTTGTACAGAAACATACCACTTGTAATCCCATCATCGCACGCTGCCTCTAGATTCTGCAACCTCTCAATTTTGCTGCTTATAATCTTAACGCCTGGCTCCATAATTATTCTCAAAATGACGCTAACGTCTTCCTGTCTTGCTTCATGCAACTTAGCTCCTCTTCTGTTCCCCTCCATCACCACAGGACAATTCGTTTTGTACTTATTTGCAAATAATTACGCAATTTTCTTTTTTCCAATTCTGTTGTAGAAATGAAGGTTGGTGAATGTTATATGTATATAAATATTGGATATGCAGCCAGATATTCATATTAGGTACAATTGTTTGAACATTCTTACGAAAAATTAAGAAGGATTATCTATGACATGTCCTCATTAATAGTGAAGATGAATTCCTCAAGCATATTCCGCTAAGCAAATTTTCAAAAAATTTAAACCAATTTAAATAAATAAAATAATTATAACACACACATATATATACATACATACATATATATATACATATTATATATATATATATATATATATATATATATATATATATATATATATATATATATATATATATATATATAATTTTCACGTGTCAGTTTATGAATATCATGCACTAATGTTCGAAATCACAAATTTGAAACCCTGTAACGGTAGATGTGATTATTATTATTATTATTATTATTATTATTATTATTATTATTATTATTATTATTATTAGCACGCACCTCCAATGAAGAGAAGTCCGCGATAAGGAAAATAGAAAAAATCTTCTACAAAATAAATGCAGCTGAAGCAGCAATAATATTCAATAGAACCTGTTTAAAAGAGGGTCTGCTGCCAAATTATATTATTATTATTATTATTATTATTATTATTATTATTATTATTATTATTATTATTATTATTATTATTATACAAGACAACTTGCAAAACTATCTGTAAAAGCAGAGTACTGCACATCCAAAGTCACCAAGAGGGAAGGCAGCAACGAACAGGGAAAACTTACGGAGATAAAGAAGAAGCAATATTATGGAAATATCGAAGGAAAACAAAGAGAATAAATCATCATAAAAGTAAACGACATTCATGGAAACATTCTCCATGAACAGAAATACACTGAGACCAGTTTGAGCCTCTGCGAAGCAAACGACTCATTTAAACGGGACAAAAATTCTGATGACGGTGATGTATTGGAAGATCGCCAGGGAAAGTGCGACACCTTTATGATTAACTGCAAACCTATGACTAAATAATGGCTAATATATTCTGGGAAGATGCAAAAGATACTCATAGTTATGAAAGAAAATTATAACTCCTCCTCTTTAAGCTATACCAAAATCAATGCAAGAGCTTCTTTCAAGTCTGAAAAAAATGTTTACCTTTAATTATCCAATGTCCTTGAAAAACAGATAAAGGTTAGAAACGACTAAAAGAATGTTTCCAAATTGCGAAAGATCAGAGACCGGTGCCTATCATAGTGCACGGGGCCTGGGGACAAGAAGTTAGTTTTTCTTTACCTTGCGGTTAACCTGTGACTTTGACTTATTCGTCAAGGTTAAAAAGTATTTTAGGAAAAGAAACACCAGACAAGATTCTTACCCAGCAAGCTTCGCCAAAATCTGAAGAGAGAGAAAGAGAGAAAAAAGAGATCAACAGTAAATGAAAAATCATCCATGTGAATGTAATACACATTTTTCCTCAGTAAATATCATCCGTTTTTTTTTCTGTGCGAACATGAAAGACTTATATTCCATTCCGAGCACTAACATTCCATTCCGAACACTAGAGGAATTACAAACTTAGCTCGAAGTTTTGGCGGAGCCACTTAAGAAAATTGCTACAAACTTTACACTACAGACAATGCGACAGTTGCATTAATTTGTCGGAAGTTTTAAAGTAGGGGAAAAAAATTCTGGGAATTTGCACGACTGGTACAGATAATTTATGTCATGCTTTCTTATGTCTACTGCAACTGTTATAAATATATCTCATATATTTTACATAGTCACTACCAAAAACACACACAAGCAGAAGACAATAAAAATCTCCTACAGTGACGCTGATCTATTTCAATATTTATCAATATATATCTAAATTCTACAGACAGGGCTAGGAATCAACTATAAACATTACTTTCCTTCTCACTGAATGGTTGGAGGCACTGTATCCTCAAACCAAATAAAAATAATGTTTATAGAACAACCAGCAGGTTGAAATGCGTTAAGTCAGAATTAGCAGTCGCCTTTTAAAGGCCAGCAGGCGTGAAATTCAACCCCTAGAAGAAGAATATGAGGCTGAGAACTTTTGAGAACTCCCCAAATATACGAGTATGAGAGATACACCGATGCAAAGTGACAACCTCGGTATAACGTATAACTTGTACATTTTGAGAGCTCACGCACATCTTTAGAACTTGATATAGCCAAACCCATTATGTGCTTCATCTAAAACGATATCATTCGCTTTTAATCTATAAAGATCAAACACGTGGTTTCGAATTCCCAAAGTCCAAAAAATCAATCTTAGAAACAAAAATGTACTGAGGGAAAAGAAATGCTGAACGAAATTGTGCCGTGTCCATCCTGGGAAGCTCTCCGGATAATCAACTTATTTACATACTGAAGGCTTCTTTACCGCAGAAGACATCCTGCAAGGCCAAGACATTTCTTTGTTGTATGCCTGCAAGATGTAAACTTGCACTGAGTGTCTAAGAAGGGCGCGTATATCCAGAATTGAAATGAGGAAGTGCGATTTTATTGACTACCCAGCAAAATCGTTTAGCATCTTAACCACGACATTGAACATTTCACCCAAAATGTTGAATGTTTAACACTTTTTTTGCCAAATGTTTCGACATTGCGCTTATATAGTTGCGTGTATTGGATGTTATCTCAACAACGCCTTATACAACGTAAAACACAAGCAAATTCCTTTTAATTAAAATTGCCTTTTCAATCAATAAATAAGGCATTTTGTATTTAATTTTATTGCAAGAGACATAATATTTTACTTGATGCCCTGCTCGTGCGGTTGGCCGTTTAATGCTAAACTCTGTCCTTTGAGGAAGCGATTTACGAGCACAATTATCTTGTAACTACTTTTATCCCTGAACAGGCAATTAGCGTAAGTAATTGCAAACAGGCCTCCCGGAGTGTCAATGCGGGCTTGAAACGGGTCACGGACGTGACCTCCCTCCGATGACGCAATCATCGTCTGACTTTGATGAAATAATGAGAGGGACTCAAACATTATCCTGTCTTAAAGCTTACGATACACTACGGCTCAATAAACTTGGTTGATTTAATGAACCAACTACAAATTCTTGTGCCTTCTTTTCGAGCAGCATTGTATTCTTTCATATGGAAATAAATAGATGAAAGCTTTCACTATAGCTATTGATAAAATGTAAGGTGTTGTTATTAATTTTACGGTGTTAGAATGGTTGTTCGCACATGCACAATCACACACTCTATACACACACACACACACATTATATATATATATATATATATATATATATATATATATATATATATATATATATATATATATTTCACTTGGAATATTCATATGTATGACTGCTAAGCCACAAAAACGTACTAATACTCGTATAGAATTCACTGTAAATTAGAAATGGCTTCAGTCCCAAGGACTGAAAAGGAATAATGGCACTTTTTTCATGAGTAGAGTAGGCTTTGGGTTATGAAGCTTAACCCTTCTAACTCAAAGTATGATAGTTGATCCAGAAAACTTTTTGCCTTTACATCTTTATTTACGTTTTAATGGCACGGTTTTCAGTATGACTTTTAAATATAAAAATTGACTTTTGGGAAGCACATACGTAACCTGCTTCCACTGCTCCTTAAAAGTTTGTTATCTTGCGGAAATGTTTAGACGGTTTCGTGATGAAGCTAAGATCTAAGTGTTTTACCTCTGTTCTTCTAACTTGTTTGGAGTATTGTTCTCCAGTTGGTCTTCCGGAGCTGATTCTTATCTCAAACTCTTGGAGAGTCATGTCATCAGTCAAGTGTATTTTTCCAAATCTTAATACTGACTTGTGAAAGAGATGTAAAGTGAGCTCATTATGTTTGCTACAAGAAATTTCCTACAACGCTCTTCTTTACCTAACCTGGTTGTTTTTTGCTTACAATACTAGGCATGCTGCTGCTGCTGCAAACAGTGTTTTTTTTTCAGTATCAGGTTTAATACAACTCAGTTTGATAGGAGTTTTTTTGGGAGTAATAACTAAACTGTATGCTTGTTTACCTAATGCAGTTGTGAAATCTTCAGACCTCCAAATATTTAGGCGAGGAACAAATTCATCCCTGCTCTCTGCTGACGTCTCCGGAATTCAGGTGCATCGGTTTTATTGTCTTTTTTCCCCTCATATTTTATTATTTATAACCTTTTCCCATAATATCTCTCTGCAGAGTTATTTCCCTTTGAAGCCCCTTTGCTTTATATTCTGTCGCCTCTGTCCATAAGGGTTTTCAGCTAAAGATTTAAAGAAAGAAAGAAAGAAAGAAAGAAAAAAAGGAACAGCAACCAGAAATACTTTCAATAGTACAATATCTTGGTCTGTAAATATCTTTAATAATTTTCATAACGAAATGAAAGTTAATGCACCTGCCCTCCTATATTTCTGATTTTCGTTGATGGGGAAGGAAGTTAAATATCAAAGATGGGGAAAATTCAGATTATTATTCTAGGGATAAGGGTAACCTTGCAAAATACTGGCTTGGCCTAAACAAACACGTGATATCTGGCTCCGAATCTTTCTGTAATATGGTGGAGAAAAGAATCTTGGTTTCCTCTGAAGAAAGTAGGATGTTAAGTTTTCATTAATCCATGTTTTAATATATATTAAAGAAGTATTTATCCAAGAACGTATATTTTCCTCTGCTGATAATTCCCCTACTGGGTAAGTACAAACGAAAGGGATAGGAGTAACTTTTTTTATGCAGGTCATTTTACTGTTTCGCATTTTTATGAGGATACGAGTTTTTTCCATCACGTAATTGCTGTTAGGTTTCGTTCAGTAAAATAGGATGTTCTGTATTTTTGTACACATTTTGTCATGCAGTAACATTTATAATGTTATCCCAAAATAAACCCCCAAAAATAGTCCTTTCATTACGAAATATAGCATAAAAAATAATCTCTTTAGATATAAAGGTCACCATGCTCACATATATTATAATGGGCTCTTATGGCAAAGGAGCCCCCATTAACATTTTACTTAACAGTACACTAACCGCTATAACTTCACTGATTTGCAGGTGACTTTCGATAAATAATCTAACACACAGATTAAAATATTTACACTTTTAACATATATGACAATGATGCATATCATTTTATAGTTTCATAAGATTTTCCTTCTGATTATTTATTCTTAAGAATTTATACTAAAGGCTATGCTGATTGAAAATATGCAAAAAATATTGCGAATATATATATGGGCATCGAGGTACAATTAGTTCTTCATGCTTCTAATGATTATGAGGATTATGTTGGGTTAACAAAATGCGGTTTTAATTCCAACGACTAGAGCCCAAAACTATAATAAAATTAAATACTGAATGCGCTTTCATGCCAAAGTCAACATAAGAAATATCAAACCCCTTTCACCATTACTACGTATTTCCCCTTCGGTTACTATAAACATATACATACAAACATACATATACACACACACACACACACACACACACACACACATATATATATATATATATATATATATATATATATATATATATATATATATATATATATATATATATACCGATATGCATACCTACATATAAATCCATCATGTTTAGAGCTATCAGTTAGCGTTTACTATAAAACTATACATAAATTAACTCATCACTAGCTGGTTCGGCTGGTCAGTTAATTGCATAAGCGGATAATATGTCTTGTACTTACCGTACTCTTAATCTCTGTACCGCAAATATGAACAATGGGTAGTTGCACTGTGGATTTCAGTTTGATTATCTAGATTTTCCTGATGGCCAGAGGAATATTGAAGTTTTTAATGTATTAACACATTTAAGAGGGACAACGAAGCATCAAAAGTAGATTCCCTTCGTATGACTTTCAACAAGTGTTTATTGACATTATATAATAATCGCATATGATGTAGGCTTTACATGTAATAGATTTTAAGAATCAAATAATCTGTTAACATTAGTTGACACTTCGGTATAGTATACAGAGTATCTCTCTCTCTCTCTCTCTCTCTCTCTCTCTCTCTCTCTCTCTCTCTCTCTCTCTCTCTCTCTCTCTCTCTCTCTCTCCATACTGCATTGTAACGTGAGTACTTTATCGAGTGAAATCTCGCCGCAGTATTGCCTTTTCTTTCAGCCACAATATTGTCACTAAACGTATATATAAATACACACACATATATATGCATTTATGTATGTATGTACACGTTGTGTGTGTGTGTATATATATATATATATATATATATATATATATATATATATATATATATATTAATTTATTTATTTGCTTTTATCTGCTATTGTCAATTTCAGATATATCCCACGGTGAAAAAGATTTCAAACAATTTGACCACTGTAATTCCTTCTAATATCTTTGTGTGTGTGTATATATATATATATATATATATATATATATATATATATATATATATATATATATATATATATATATATATATATATATATATATATATGGTGAGGAGGGATTCCAATACTCTTTTTTTGGAAGCATTCCTTTTTTGACTCGACCTCCTATTGAAGCTGTAAACCTAAGCTAATTTGCATCCCGTTTTATTTGTTCATGATCGAGAAACGAAGATGTATACTGAAGAGAATTTAGTTAATAGGTAATATACGAGGAAGGTAGGATGTTGAGGTAGGATGAAGAACGCGGGTTATTCATGGAGATCATTCATTTCCTTCAAAATTTAACTCTAATCATTCTGTAGAGTAATGAAATTTTCAGGTTAGGAAGGTTTATTGTTGATATTTTTCTGTGATGGTCAGAAAAGTAAAATTGTTTACTATAATAATAATAATAATAATAATAATAATAATAATAATAATAACAACAACATAGGAGAACAACTCCAGCATTGTATCACAAACCACCATGCGCCCAAATGGATGACCACAGGGAGAACATCCTTGGTACAGAAAGACAAGAACAAAGGAAATTAGCAAGTAACTACAGGCCTATCACTTGCCTACCAATGATGTGGAAGTTATTAACAGGTCTCATCAGTGAAAGGCTATACAACTACCTAGAGGATACAAACACCATCTCCCACCAATAGAAAGGCTGCAGAAGGAAGTGTAAGGGCACAAAAGACCGGCTCCTGATAGACAAAACGGTAATAAAGAATAGTAAGCAACCTAACCATGGCATGGATTGACTACAAGAAAGCCTTCGACATGATACCGCACGCGTGGCTAATAGAATGCCTGAAAATATATGGGGGCAGAGGAAAACACCATTAGCTTCCTGAAAAGTACAATGCGCAACTGGAATACAGTAATTACAAGCTCTGGGATAAGACTAGCAGAGATTAACATCAGGAGAGGAATCTTTCAAGGCGACTCACTGTCCCCACTACTCTTCGTAGTAGCCATGATTCCCATGACAATAGTACTGCAGAAGATGGATGCTGGGTACCAACTCAAGAAAGGAGGCAACGGAATTAACCATCTGATGTTCATGGACGACATCAATCTGTATGGTAAGAGCTTCAAGGAAACACATACCCTACTCCAGACTGTAAGGATTGTATCTGGGACATCAGGATGGAGTTTGGAATAGAAAAATGCACCTTGGTCAACATACAAAAAGGCAAAGTGACAAGGACTGAAGGGATAAAGCTACCCGACGGGAATAGCATCAACCACAAAGATAAGACAGGATACAAATACCTGGGAATAATAGAAGGAGAGAACTCCAAGAGATGAAAGAATATATGCAGAGACTTAAGGCGATACTCAAGTCAAAACTCAACGTCGGAAACATGATGAAAGCCATAAACACGTGGGCAGTACCAGTAATCAGATACTCGTACAGCGAGGGAGTAGTAGAATGGGCGAAGGCTGAACTCCGCAGCATAGACCAGAAAACTAGGTAACACATGACAATACACAAAGCACTACGCCCAAGAGTAAATACAGAAAGACTATACATTTGAAAGGAAAGAAGGAGAGGTCTACTAAGCATAGAGGACTGAGTCAACATCGAAAACAGAGAACTGGGGCAATACCTGAAAACCAGTTAAGACGAGTGGCTAAGGAGTGCATGGGAAGAAGGACTGATAAAAGTAGACGAAGAACCAGAAATATACAGAGACAGGAAAATGAAAAACAGAACGGAGGAATAGCACAGCAAACCGATGCATGGACAGTGCATGAGACAGACTAAAGAACTGGCCAGCAACGAAACATGGTAATGGTTACAAAGGGGAGAACTCAAGAAGGAAACAAGGAATGCTAACAGCTGCACAAGATCAGGCCCTAAAAACAGATATGTCCAAAGAACAATAGATGGAAATAACATCTCACCCATATGCAGGAAGTGCAATATAAAAGACGAGACCATAAACCAAATAGCAAGTGAATGTCCGGCGCTTGCACAGAACCAGTACGAAAAGGGGCATGATTCAGTAGCAAAAAACGATCAGGCAAAGATCCTGCGGGACTATGGTAAGAGAGCAGATAGGGTGATGCGTGCCCAATAGACCAGACTTGACGCTGACTGACATAATCACGAAGAAAGTATCACTCACTGATGTCGCAGTACCATGGGACACCAGAGTAGATGAGAAAGAAAGAGATAAAAATGATATGTATCAAGACCCGAAAATAGAAATAAGGATATGGAATATGCCAGTGGCAAATTGTATCCATAATCATAGGAACATTAGGCACGATCCCAACATCCCTGAAAAGGAACCTAGAAAAACTAGATGCCGAAGTAGCTTCAGGACTCATGCTATTAGAAACAGCGCATATAGTGAGAAAAGAGATGGACTCCTAAGAGGCAGGGTGCAACCGGGAACAACACACTATAAATACCACCCAGTCGAATAGGATGACTGAGACAGACAAAAAAAAGTACAAAATAATAATAATAATAATAATAATAATAATAATAATAATAATAATAATAATTATAATAATAATAATATACTAATAATAATACAAATTATTATTATTATTATTATTATTATTATTATTATTATTATTATTATTATTATTATTATCAAATATTTAAGATTGTCATTAGAGTTCGTATTTATAGAATTAGCGATATATCTATATACATATATATATATATATATATATATATATATATATATATATATATATATATATATATATATATATATATA
>JANJGK010000017.1:15348299-15360799 GCA_039081455.1 Macrobrachium rosenbergii | reverse complement strand
AAATATGAAATCGAGGATATGATTCTTGCGGATATTAAGGACTAATTAAATGTAAACTTTATTGATGAATAACAAAATTAAGAAATTAAGTCAAAGAGCAAAATGCCTCATTATGAGGAAAACTTTGCCTTTACATGTCTGATTAAACAAACTCCAGAACTTTACAAAGCCACGAAACGCTTTAAGATGTAACGTTGATCGTTTAAACATCTCGAGAAAAATTGTTGAAAATAAACAGTTAAAAACTTTCAGGTGATCTGGACGGGACATTTTTCTTTAGAACTGTCAAATTTCCCCGAAAGTGAACGAGGTTCTGGAAAGCTTTTCGTGGTCTGGCCTTCCTTTCCCTTGATACACAATAGGCGGCTTATGTGACTGAAGTACAAGATAACGCTTAATGGGGAATTATTTTGCGGACAAATAACGATG
This sequence comes from Macrobrachium rosenbergii, assembly GCA_039081455.1. Classification (NCBI taxonomy): domain Eukaryota; kingdom Metazoa; phylum Arthropoda; class Malacostraca; order Decapoda; family Palaemonidae; genus Macrobrachium; species Macrobrachium rosenbergii. Next base: position 15,360,370 of record JANJGK010000017.1, on the reverse strand, counting down.
AATGTAAATTCATTGAAATATAAAAATATCATGCAGACATGTATACTTATGCATGTATACCGTTATGCCTCAGGTTCTTTCAAAGGCCTTCCTTATTACGGATTTTTTCACTCACTCGTATTTTACCTCTTTGCCACCTTACTAAAAATACTTTGCTTATCGATAAAGCTTAATTAGTGTCAGAGCAACTAGAAAAATAGCCATCACTAAATATTTAAAATGAGAATTATGAAATTAACATATATGAAAGTTTAACCATTCAAAAATTCTACAATAACCCAATAGTAACACCTGAATGCAACAATAACATAAATAACACCTTCTGCACACTCTTATAGTAATGTTGTGGCAACAAGCTGTGGAATACGATAATGAGCAATATCTCGAGTACTTAAAACGTTTGCTGCATTTCTAACTCTGCCAGGTTTTGACTTCCGATGTTCCACCTAACAAAAGGACGCCAACTCAAACTCAAAAGTGGGGGAAATGAAACTTACATTGAAAACAACAAAGAGCGCTCCTGTCACCACACGTCTTACTAAGAAGCTTTATCACAAAAACTTTGGAATTACAGTTATCACAAATTATAATTATGAATACATTCACAAATAAATTATACACTATAATACACACGCACACCCACATACTGAATGCGTGAGCATATGAGTGTGTGAAATACTAATGAAGTCAGAAAAATTGGAAATATTTATTGGCAAAATATGTATTTCCTGCATATGAAAGAAATATACAATTTTCATGATAAATTCAAGGTTATAAATGCAAAAATAGCTTACCAAATTCCAAAAACAAACAAACGTTTTATCTATATACATTTTAATTTGCTCATCCAAACCCAACCCCCACAAAAAAAGTCCAAGGAAATAAAGACTCGTTTAATAAAAAAAAAAGTAAAAAAAAGTCAATTTATATACGACCGAGTGGGACACGTCATTCTTACTTACTTCCTTTCTGCTTCTTCTCGTCGAAACGAATTGTGATTCTGGAGCAAGGGAGAACAAATTGCCTCTGGTCCGTCATGCTTCAGTCATTCACACCAAAAATACCAAGATATGTTTGACGTCGGTTGCTCGTATATCTCACGAATGTCGTTGCCAAGAATGGTCAGAATTTTCTTTTGTTTTAACACTGTCAGGGTCTATCGTCGTCCAGTCAGTCTGGCAATACAGTATTGAACTTTGGCCGGCGATTGCGTTAATCTTTAAGTTCCACATTCATTCTGTCTCCAGTCATTTAACTCTATATCATCATCTCGTCGTACAACTGATTTTTTTTCTTTTTTTACTCGGGTTATGTATTCGCAATGTATAGTAAGTTGGATATTAAAAAAATTGTCTTGTGGTTACTTACTTGAATGGTGCATAAAGACAAGTAAACAGCATTTATGCAATACTGACACAGTATTCTCAATATGCTTCTCCACGTTTATGGGTGACTTCACATTTCATCTTCCAAAAACATCGCAGATACACAAATAATCATACAGAATATCATTCACAAAACGAAAACACTTCATTAGAGTCATGTGAAAAATATTTAGACACAGCTCATTTAAGAAAAGACAGATATGTTTCATCAACAGGAAAATGAATTCCAAAATTCTAGTGGATATATCTCTAGAGACGTTTAATATTGTTATAAAAATGAACATGACAGATATAACAGATACATTATTCTAAGCTTTATATAAATATATATATATATATATATATATATATATATATATATATATATATATATACTGTATATATATATATATATATACAGTATATATACATATATATATATATATATATATATATATATATATAGTATATATATATATATATGTATATATATATAATGTATATATATGTGTATGTGTGTGTTTGTACGCAGAAATGTGTTGTGCGTGTGTGTATTTTTTATGTTAAGAAAGAACAAAAAATCAAAACCGCATTACTTTATTGTTGCCCCCCCCCAACAAAAAAATTTATGTATTGATCCGTTATCATATCTGTATGCGGACTGCATCCTTGAAAACATAAAAGACAAAAAGGAGACGATGAGAGAGAGAGAGAGAGAGAGAGAGAGAGAGAGAGAGAGAGAGAGAGAGAGAGAGAGAGAGAGAGAGAGGAAGGGAAACGGCAAATTGCCGGGTACAAAAATAAACAAACAGACTTTTCTGTCTTTCTTCTTCGCTCTAAGAGAAGAGGTGGCATTTTGTGTGGTGTGTGAGGAACCTCAGTTGGCTTTTTCTTTTTTGGCCGAAAAAGTCGACCCATTATTCACATTTCAATAATGTATACTTCCGTTGAAAGGGAAGGCTACCTTGAGTGAAATGGAGACCATATGAAAATCACCTTTCTGTAGAGTGTTTTATATAAATATATATATTTTCTTGGTATAAGTCTCCTTTTCTTTGATGAATAATAACCTTGGAAGAATGCCGATTTAAAAGGAAAACACATTAACATACAAGTTGAAAAATGGGAAACCCAAGTATAAGTTTTTTTGAGATCGTTTTATATTAAAGTCTCGGCGTTTCTTTTGAACTGACATAAGTAAAATATTTTTACGTGTGGACTGATTTACTTCACCAACTGCATGAGAAGCAAAGACAAGTTTAATTATGCTGAACTCTCCTGGGTGAAATAAACAACCTGTAGTGAATAATCTACTCAATTTTGCGTTTTCTCATAGTGCTTATAAAAATAACGGTCGTTGAATATTTAACTAGTTTAGATTAATTTGGTTCTAACAGCACAAATTTACAAAAGTCGTATATAGAATTTTTCAAGGGCGGCACTGAAATGATGAGATCAGAGAAAAGCAGATTGCGTCCTAAAGGAGAGAATATCGATAATATATATAAAAAATTGCATATTAATGGGGTATGCTACTTAAACTGACAGTGAAGTTCCGCGTCAAAAGGTAACGATGACGTATAAATGTTTGATAACATCCTCACACTGAAAACACCAGGTGGAAAAAGTGCAAGAGTAATGTTAATAGCATGAAAGTTGAGGCTATTATAACAGAGATGCTCTCGCCAACGTTACGCACACCTGATGTGAATTTGCTTTCTGTCCTGACGTCAAGATCTGTTCTCCAGCAAACGTTATGCATGCGTTAGGAAATTACATCATTTCTTCAAGTGGTCATGTTGCTATTATTTCATTTTTGGAGGGGCTGGGAATTGTTTATGTGAATACGTGGGTTATCGATCCTAACTCTCTTCATGACAGCGTAACCTGGTGGTACCACCCCTGGCTCACAAGTGGACGGCCCGCGTTCGAATATTGAACCGGACGAGAAGCGAGAGGTAGGCTCCTTCCTAAACATCCAGTATACCTTTGATCACCTAAGATGGTTGTTAAACAACTACATTCGGTCACAGCTATGGTGGCGGAAGAGAAAATCTGCGATTCAACGGTAATTGAGGATTCTTTGCTCTGTCAAAATGTATATACTATCCAAAAGAGATAAGGCTCACCCCACTAGGGTGGAACCATTTATTTTATATTAACTTCTTGAATAAAATGTTGAATATTACTCTCTCTCTCTCTCTCTGTATGTGTGTGTCTTTGATTTTGTATGAAAATATCAAGTAAATGAATGGTTGGGGGGCCTGGATGAAGTAATCCTCAACTCACTATAGTCAAATTATTCATTTGTTCTCCCCCCCTCTCTCTGTATATGTTTGTCTATGAGTTTATATGGAAATGCCAAGGAAATAAAAAGTTGGGGTGCCTCTACGAAGTAATCCACACTTCATTATTATGAAACCATTCATATGATCTTCCCCCTCCTATCTCTCTCTCTCTCTCTCTCTCTCTCTCTCTCTCTCTCTCTCTCTCTCTCTCTCTCCGTATGTGTCTTGAGCTTATATGGAAATTCCAAGGAAATAAATGGTTGGAGGGCCTGAACTAGGTAATCCTTACCTCACTAGGGTGAAACCACTCATATGGTCTACCTCGCCCACCCCCTCATCTCTCTCTCTCTCTCTCTCTCTCTCTCTCTGTTTGTGTGTATGTGGATATACCAAGGAAAGAACTGCTTGTAATGACTTTCCTGAAAATTGTCGGACTTAACCAATTTCCAGTTCAATAGAATCCAACGGTAAAAGTCCCAAAGTTCCTCGAGTGCTTATGTTGCAGGTGTGAACATACTGTAAAGGCGTAAAAACAATGGTGACCTTCTGTCCAACTCTGTCAGCAGTCTGGTGTGATAGTTAGTTGCCTTCTGTGTGAACGAGCTCTGAGTTCCACAAGACTCAGATTTTCCTTTTAAACCTACTTGCGCGCCCACGAGCGTGTGTCTGTGTACAGTATGTGTGTGTGTTTTTTTTTTTAATATCACGCTGATTGATTTTCCTGACTAGCAATTAAATATTCCGATTCCAATTTCAATGCTTATTTTTCCTTGCAGTTTTCTAGTTCCTTTGTATTACTGCATCTCTGTCCAAGTATGGAAACAAGTAAATATAGTCACGGTTTCTTGTACCGACAGATATCAGTTTAGGGTTATTATTATTCATCGAGACTTTACATCCTAGCAGTGACATCATCTAAAGCTAATATCCTTAACGTGTTCGTTTTAAACCTCTTTGGAACTCATTCGAAGCTTGGGCCTTACGTTAACAAATTTAAAGAGAATTTTAGCCGTAGAGACAGCACTTAACAGCAGTTAAGTCTGATTTGCTGATGGTAATTAAATCTGAATGATGGTGCTTAAATTATAAAAACATGTTGTAGTGAAATATCCTCTTAAGGTGTGGGACGAATTTGTGTAAAATGTTTTCGCTTTCGCCATATCTTTAATCACGATGTGTTTCCCCAGAAATCTGTATTCTTGTATTGAAAGACGTAACTTTATGTCGTACTCCGTGTGAAAATTCCTGCCATAAGAAAATCTTGTTCAGAGAGCACATACCATTATTTACCTTTTACCTCGCTATATAACATTTAAACGCTATTGAAAGAAGTTCATGAATCTAACAAGCTATCCTTCTTTAATTCCCATATGTTATTATCTCTCCTCATTTTCCTTTTTCTTAAGCTACACGCCCTTTCTCTGCCTTTCGTGTAGTTATTCTTCCTAAAGCCTTTGTATCACGAAAAGCAGGATAGAAGAAGCGTCCCACAGCGAAGGTGTGGTTTATAGGCGGTTGCAATGAACTCGTTTTTTTTATAGACTCACGGTCACTGTCGGACCATAAAACGAGTTTATAAAGCGGCGCCTTCAGCCCGAGTTATGAATGGGGTCCGTTCTCTGTTAATCTTTCGACTGTTCACGACTATTGTGTTTATACAGGCGCCCTTTTGCATATATCATTCCTCATTTATTTAAAGTAGTATACATGGGGATACACGCTGCGATGTTTATGTCATAAGAGTACGGTATACTTATTGCCCATGCGCCATATCTTTGACCAAGGATATTATATATGGAGCATATGTTGGTACACAGCACCCGCTTGTTACGAAGCCAATTTACCCGTCGTCTTTTTAAGAATTTCTCCCTAACTTTTAATACAGGTCGCTAGAAACGTTTTCTATAAATTTAGACACTAAAGTCTAATTTCTAGAGGAATCAAAAGTATTCAAGTGGCTATTAGTAAATATAAATAGGGAAGTATCTTATAAACTTCTAGATCTCTGTAAGTTTTGCTTAATCAAAAAGTAGATTATTTTCTTTGCTTTTCTTTATTCTCTAAACAATAGTAATCGCAGGCTCAGTTTTGTACCTTCTTTTGAAAATGGAATACACAAATCTGTATTTTTTTCTCTTCGGCTCACCCAATAACATATGATTTTCTCGTTCTGTTTATTCATGTCTCTTTATTAAGGATTTTGCAAAGACAGCATATTGCTTGAATGTTCTGGCATTCATGATTTACCCCCCAAAAATACTCATGCACATTGAAAGGATTTTTATGATTTTTTGGGGGGGGATCCCTTTTTTATTTTGTTTTACAACTACTCTTTAAAGCCACTCTAAGGCTCATGATTGTATTACAGACTACGTAAATTACTAAAAGAAACCCGCGCATTGTTTACTTTTTTTGTGTGTGTGTAGCTTGATTTCGAGAATCGGATTGACCAATTCTGACAAATCCACCTTATTTGCTTTTTGATGTTAGTTTGAAAACAATTGCCAGTATATATCAATAGGAATAAAACACTTGTATATATCGATATTATTACTAATAATATTTTACTTCTAATAATATTTTATTATATTGGATATTTCATTACTGCTATCCCTACCTCAATTACAGTTTTTCCAGTTAACGTATATAAATTTTATCCTGAACGAAAGCAATCCATCAATAAGACCGGCGAACCGAACCCAACGAACACATTTTTGCCTCCGCATTCCAATTTCGCATTAAACCAGTTATTTCGAAACCAAGCAATCTGGAATTCTCCACTCCCCGACCGATAGATACCAGGGACGTGACGTGGCGCCTGTTTCGGTCTCTCTCTCTCTCTCTCTCTCTCTCTCTCTCTCTCTCTCTCTCTCTCTCTCTCAATCAGCAGCTGGCACTAAATGAAGTTCCGCCGGAAAGCTGACCACTCACTAGCTTCAATGGGATTTAGACGAAAAGTGCTCGGAAATATATGAGGTCGGTGGCGGGGACGAATCTGGGGGATTTGTTACCCGCATTTGGCGTCTTTTCTTTTTGCAATGACGTGTTTAGATTTAGTTCATTATGTATATGATAAATAGATATATAAATAATTTTCTATATAAATGTATACATATGCACATTAAGCGGAATACTGGCATATGATAAGACAATTCACGACTTAAAATCTTCTAGTTATAATCATAGTTTGTTATCATTTAATAACGCTGTCAATTCCTTCATATGACAGACTGGTTGGTCTTTGAATTGTTTCTTTTTTTATGACAAGCGAAATATTGTCATTTTCCCCCGGTAATTTTGATATTTCCTCAAGGCCTCCTGTGCATGGAGATTTCTGAAGAAAGCAGGGACTTCTTCAAAGTATTTGTAAAAGACATTAATCACAGAACTATCTCCTCCTTGCACAGTTACTGACTGAGCGGGGCGTGAAATACCGTCTCCAAATATATGACCCGAAAAACCAAAGACCGACCCCTTAAAGAGGGAGGACTATCCATCAGTAAAATCCTGAGATGGAAAATACCAAAGCTTCACATTGAAAAAAATAAAAAAGGAAACAGTCGCTGAACCGTCAATTTCCGAAATAAGCAATATTCACAGAGCGAATTTGGGAAGAGACTGTTTGACTGGTGCCATAATCGTCCTGGGCTAAACGGTTACTTTTCTTTCCCATTATGTTTTCTTAAATTTATTTTCCTAAATTTTGCTGTGATTCCTCCTGTACACCTTATACAAAACGACAACCTAATAGAGCTTTAGAGTTTGTTACTAGAAGTCACAATGGCAAAAACCGCAATAAAACCACACGTACCCAAGCTCACACATTATTTTTTTCTTCTGGGTAATTTAAACTTTCCTATGTGCATGACACGGTGAAATCCCATTAAAATAATTTCCCTTAGAAGCCCTTTGGGATTCCATTTCAGAAAAGTCTCGAGTTCACAAAGGTCACTTAAAATCAACACCAGAATAATCATTATTCAACAAAAGCATAAAATATTGATCCCAAAACTTCTACGCTAAAATGAAAAAGTCAGACCCGAAAAATAAATCCCTGTTCGTGCAACCAGGAACAACACAGCTGGCTGTTGATAATGCTGGTACAGAAACGAGATTTTCCAGTCTGCATCTGGGGCTGCGCCATTATGCAGAATAATGGCAGAAGTTTCTTCCCTAGGAGAACCTTCTTTTCCTTGGGTCTTCTGAGATTCTGATAATAACGATGGCACAGGGGGTTGTATTTAAATAGTCTGGCTTTATGGAAATTGAATTTGCAGTGGCTTTTATCATTCACATCAGGAGGCTTCAGAATGTCTGAAATACCTTAAGGGTAAAGTTTTCATTTTACCAACGATTTCCCCTTTTGATGATATGACTTCTGTTTAATCTAATTAAAATTTTTTTAAATGAAATTATTGATCTCATACGGTAATTAAGCGAGGTTTTTATAAGATATGATTCAGTGCTTTACATAAAGTGTAAAAAATTTTGTATCATCCTTTTCTACATGATGTGAAATTGATCCTAAGAAATGTGATTTTTTACTAATTTTTTTTTCTTATTTTCATACCAATTTTTTTTTTACCTGTCCAGTATATACCACAGAAAATATTACGTTTGAGTTTAAAAGGAAACCAATATTCGTAAGAAAAACTCCTTAACCCTTTTAATTTTTGAGGGAGACTGCAGTTCTTTATAGAGGGGATTTTAGGAATCATTTTCCCTTATCATTTTTCACCCTTTAAACCGAGAAGAATCTTCAATAATTCCTTGAAATTATGAAATCTTTAGTGAGAACATGAAGTAATAATCTTGTTTGTCATAATTAAAGCTAAATATATGACGTCACGGTCATTCGCACGTCATATCAAATAACTTACTTTTAACTAGATGCTGGGATAAAAAATAATAACTACAAATACGTATCTACAGAGAAAAAGAAAATCAGTAAGTTTATGTAAATAACCAGACCAGCTGAATACAGTTGACTACTGAATGTGTGTGTATTGATCTCTAAGCAGCTACCACTTACAGAATCGGGAAGTATCGTCCTAAGTGTACGCAAAACATGAATAATAAACTTATACAACCGATTGTAAAAGAAATAGCCCATACATCTACGGTTAAAAAAAAAATGTTTACCTGCCTAAAATCAAAATGGATATTCAACATTTTCCTATGAAATGTTTACCTAACATATAATATTCCTATTTAATACGAACTTCACGAACTGGGCCACCATAGCAGCACCGAAATCACTTAATCGAACTGAAGTTGCTAGGTAACCTAATATGATCACTAATTCAACTACGTTTGCAATTCCGTAGTTGGTCAATGTCCTCCTTACTCAACGCTCAGGGTGCTGGAGGACGTATTGGTGACAGGTTGCTGAAGCTTTAAGTCAATGTCTTGATCATCGAGAAAAACTGAAGGCAATGCAGTATCAACTAGAGCGTGTACATGCAGATACATACAAGCACGACCTAAAACTCATGTGGAATAACTGGTAATAAAATTATTTTACCAGGAGGAAATTGGTTGCGTGTTAGTTAGTTAGTTGATGATGGTTTTGCAAAGGATGGAGAAAACATTATAGGAACTTTTAACCGCGATGAGTGACGATACCTCATACAACATAAATTCTGAACACACACTCTTGTCTTCGTTGAATTACTGACACAACATACAAAGTTGTCATTTAATCTGTAGTTTAAATCGAAATCAATTCAAGCATGATAAACTTTATGGAATATGGAAATCTAATGATCTTGCTTATTGTGGTTCTGAATTTTTAATTTTCGTTTTAAGCTGTTGTTAGTCAATTAACAAATATGAAATAATCTATGTTCTAATTATGAAAAAAAATTGAAGTAAATTAGAACATCATAATAACTCTTCCAAATATCTGAAAATCACAGAAACACTTGAAACTCCCAGTACCATTTGTCTTGACTTAGTTTTTATACAAAACTAAAATAAAATATACTTACATTAACATGGTTCACTGGTTCTCTTTTACTACATAGAAAACTTTATAAACAATGAGAATAAAAACTGATCTGAAGTGGCTTCAGTGTCCTAGGATGAAAATGCCCACAGTTGCTTCGTAACTGACGGGTTCCTTGTGAATTTACTCAATAAATTCGGCCTCACAGATTTCCCACCGGTTTTGCTTTTGCAAACTCGTCATCCTGGAAGCAGGAATAGATAATGGAAACGGAAGGGGATCTGCATATAATGGATGGACGAGTCAACAGTGCAAAGTCTGCTTTCAGGATCGTGAATCGACTTTTGGCCTTCGGAAATATGACTCAAAGAGCTCTACACAAGAATGGCATAGAACGGAACGTATTATAGGTAGAATGAGACATGTTGCCGTAAACCAAGAGGAAATTTAATAAAATATTTGCTACTTGTATTTAAAGACTATCGATTATAACAAGAGATCTTCATCCATACGCATGCGTATTCTGTGACTGCGGACGCATAATACATACAGCATTCCAAAAATGTAGACACATGCATCAGGACGGTCATGGAGACTGGCAAATGGTGGCGATATAATTTTCCTAGTACATGATCATTCGCTGTTTACGAATTATTCACTTTACCCTTCGGCGTTCTCAACTGCCTTTGTATTTTCAATCACAAAAAGTGACACTGCAAAATTGTGCCATTTTGTACTGTGAATATGTTTCTTTAGTAAGAAGTGAAGCTTTCGGGTTAATATTTTACAAGATAACGTATATTGGAGTTGAAATTTAAAGTAATTGGAGTCGAAGATTATATTTATGCTTAAATTTACACTTTAAAGTGAGACAATCATGAGGGCAGAATACAAAGTAACAACTGATTACCGAAAAACATGCGGATGCTTACATGCCTAAAACCCATGGGGTCATATTCACAGTTGAGTGTAAGTAAAGTAAAAAGTAACACTAATACCTTATTGGCCATAACAACATAAAAATATGTGAAATGAGCCATTAACGTAATACAAATGACTATGAATTGCTCTAACACATTCTTCTAAGATTATCCAAATTTCTAGGAATTTAAGCAATAATTTGCCACATTCTTTAGCGGATTAAAGTTCAGAGGCAGTCAACAAATCAGTGTTAACCACTACCAGCCTCTTAAAATTAGATCGATGCAATACTCAAATTTTCACCCATAATATCAAATACTGAAAAATCTGGCCTGCACAAGAAGGTTCTGGAAAATTGCTCTTATTAAAATTGTTTACCTGGTTGATAATGATATTAGTGTCTTATGGCACTAATATCATTCCAATGCAAGTAAGCAATTTTTATAAGAGTAATTTTCAAGATGCCGTCAATCTTAAGCAGCAAAAAAAAAATTAAAAAAAAATAAGAAAAAAACCCCAGCACTGTTCAACTTCTAATGATACAAGTTTCGAGGACAGCAATTACTTCCTCAATCTGCCAAGTCATTAAAGTGATGAAGTAATACGGAAAACTAATCAAGGTTTGATTTTTAGGTTACTGGAGGGAACTAAATTTTTTCACCAATCGTAACTTTCTTCCACATCACAAGAAGCTGTCAGAAAAGAAAATTAGTTTTCTTCAGATAGAGATGACATCTCCTCTTTTGGAGCAATTATTTTGATGTGAAATAAGTTTATGGTTATCTTCTTTGTTATGTAATTAACTCTAAAAAAAGGAGACATTGCATCATTGCAGCCTCTAATTATCATTTTATATATTTTTTAGTGCTTGATATTATGGGTTCAAATTTATGAGTATTGCATCGATCTAATTATATAAGGCTGGTAGTGAAATTGTAACTAGAAAGCAGTATCTGTCAAAATGATTCTTGAAAAACGCAAACTATCTATCTCTCTACAGGAAGGAAAGTGCAACCTAATTAGTCAAAGCAGGGAGCTTAGGGTGTATATATATGTGTCTCTCTCCCTATCTATCTGTCCAAATATCAATCTATCTATCTAACTTTACACACACACACACACACACACACACACACACACACATATATATATATATATATATATATAAAATTATATATATATATATATATATATATATATATATATATATATATATATATATATATATATATATATATATATATATAGTATATAAAATCTGCATAAAAATACATACACACACACACACACACACACATATATATATATATATATATATATATATATATATATATATATATATATATATATATATATATATATATATATATATATATGTAAAGGCTCGCGAAGGTGACCTTTGAAAAGTTGGGTCAGCTATTCGCAGGGTCCGTTTTCACTGTACGCAGCAAATTGGAAAATGCTGAAACATTCGCATACCACAAGGGTCGAAGAAACCACCTTGGTGACAAGACACGGGCTGGGAAATGCGTTTTCAGCAAAGAACGTTCT
>JANJGK010000017.1:15340799-15343299 GCA_039081455.1 Macrobrachium rosenbergii | reverse complement strand
TACGTCAAGATCATACCCAGGACCATTCAGGCGGGACACGGTTGCTCTACCACCCAGGCCACATAGATTGTACTGTACGTGGGCAGCTTCACGAACTCTGTTCCAAAAATGTTACTGAATTTTCCGAGGAACCAGTGACCACAGCGATGACTGTTGATTTGTATTGCCCGTTCAAGTGAATGTGGCTGAACTCGACGCGCAGTATCGTGGGAATTAAAGAAATAAATTTCTGTTAAGATCGAAGATATAATCTCTTCAATGGAAGATAATGTAGCTACCATCTTGGTCACAGTACTACAGTAAAGGAATAACATGTGTGATCACCGCTAGAGTTAAGAATGTATTTCTAAATTTTGCCCATAATTTTTCTATCATTTTCACATCAATGATATTAAAAATTAGGACAATTACTGAGGTACCTTTCTTGAACCTGTCAACATTTCTTAACTTTTCACTTCCTCAAATGTCGTATAATAGTCGTAATAGTCGTTTCATACATTCCGATCCTGGTTTCCACGACAAATATTTTGTATATACACGCTACAGCAGCATTCCTTTTTTTTCCAGTCTACTAATATCATTGATAATTACTCGTAAAACTAATAAAAGCAAACCACTTCCATCCTTCCATTACCCTTCTTGGAAAACCTTTCAGTAGTCATTTGAATTATTTGGCAGGCCCGATGCTGCATACTGTGCTAATTAAACCCAAGGTTAGTTTCCATCAGAATGTTCATTAGGCATAAATTCTGACGGATTCAGTACGCTTCCAATTACACTGCATCATTACTCCGATGAGCGGTTTATTCGGACTGGTATGTGGATTGAATTGTGAGTCATTAATAACCTAATTACTAGTCTCATATACTAGATGGGACTTCGAAGCTAAACACGTCGTACTTGATTAATTTGTTAGCTACTGATTTTGTTTGAGGTATAATAGTAATAAATAAATAAATATATATATATATATATATATATATATATATATATATATATATATATATATATATATATATATATATATGTGTGTGTGTGTGTGTGTGTGTGTGTGTGTGTGTGTGTGTGTGTGTGTATGTATGTAGAATAATCTACTGGTCACTTTTTATCAGATACATATGTAACTGTAATAGCCACAATGCCCTCTTAACTTCCCGAATTCTTTTTTTTGGATACGCTTGTCACTACAAAGTCTTAAGATCCAAGTGCAAGAAATATGAAGAAATTATGATGTCTGGTAGCGGGAACCGAACACAGGTTCCATAATCACAACTAGGTCACGTTGCCAACCTGAAGAGTTAAGAGGGCATTGTGGCTATTACAATTACATACATACATACACACACACACACACACACACACATATATATATATATATATATATATATATATATATATATATATATATATATATATATATATATATATATTACATACATACACACACACACGCACACACACACACACACATATATATATATATATATATATATATATATATATATATATATATATATATATATATATATATATATATATATAACATGTAACTGTGTATATACAGGCTATAAAGTTCAACTTATCAATGGTCTGCAAAATATTTCAGTTATTTATATGCTATTGTATTTAGGTCCTTTTTGTATAAATACAGGTCAGAAAAGGACAGAAATAATTCAATTAGCTAAGAAAACAAGGGTTAGCCCTTTTCCACTAATGTTGCTAACAAGTTCTTAATTGTCAAAGTCATCAATATTAATAATCACTGTGACAAAAATACTAATTTATTTTTATTAAAAACAAGTTGACTTTGTAATTAACTTTTCATAACATTTCCCCTCTTACTTCCTGATGAAATCTTGTGCATCTATTTTAAAAGGCTAACTGACTGCATAAAAATGTACATAAATGAAAACAAGAACAACATTGTTTAGTGAGACCAGTAATTACCAGGGATGCACTTGCTACAACGTAAATTAATAATGTGCATAAGAATAAGATCCCGTTGCATTTGCATCAATTACATTCTGCAACAAGAGATATTGCGAGATCAAAGCCAAAATTGCAAGGACACGTTATCCAGATAAGAGGCAATTCAGAACATAATTTAATGAATACGTGTCTGTATGTAATGTGGAATATGATAACTCTGATAGGAATAATGACGAATGCGCATGACGGGAAACCTTTGCTCGCAATACCCTTGGTAGAAAATTGCTTCTCCTGTGAATGAGGGGTATTTTTGAGCCCAAGCTAACAACTGAGCCTATATTCATGTATATATATGTATGTATGTATGTATGTATATATATATATATATATATATATATATATATATATATATATATATATATATATATTATGTGTTATAATATATAAAACCATTCGACAAGTATGGTATGTGTCTCTGTGAAATTTTTTATGTTTTGCTTGCAGATTCGTCATTTTGTTGTGAAATATGATGATATGGTTTTAAAATGTCTTTTTCTTACAGATAAATTGT
>JANJGK010000017.1:15320041-15338199 GCA_039081455.1 Macrobrachium rosenbergii | reverse complement strand
ATTTACAGAGCTTAGCAAAGAGTTATTTAAACAACACTAAATAATTCAGCCCTCCTAAATTAAGAGTCTCACATTGTTTACAGAATAAGTGTCATCTCTGTCTCTCTAAGTTGACCTAATGACAAAATAGTCACACAGTTATAAAGATATGAAATTTTCGGATATAAGCTTGTACAGTACAAGAATTAAATAAGGATTATTTTGCTAGTGTGCGTCAGCCTCCCTGTAACATCAGCTTGTGCTATCATACCTAAGAGATATTGCGTTGGTTAACATTTTCTAACGTAGTCTCATATTTTTCCTTAAGTTTTGCCATTTGTAAGTCCTCTGCTCTGTAAAGTGATGAAGTATATCTGTCTTTGCGTTTACTGAATACTATATTACTAGATTCTTTTATTATTAATTATCTATAAGTTACTCATTTCCAAGACATTCCATTTTGATAATTTCCAGTAATCAAAGTCATTAGTTTATACAGTTTGTATTTTCCCTCCATTCGAAATTAAATCCTTTTTATCCTGAGTTTAATTAGTTTATCAAGATTTTAATTACACGTCCTTAGAGATTCATAATTTCCATAAATCATATGGTGAAACAATGCACAGCATTTTAGATTTTGTTTTTATAATACATTAATAAGAAAGAAATACGGTTTAGCTTAAACGCAGTAGAAAATCAGTGATGAAAGAAGTTCAGTTATGTATAATTTATGTAATTTATTCTTCATTTCCCAATTTCCTCAAGTGCTTCCGGGTGATTTGCATAATTAATGGCCACGGCCACTTTGATTAATTTTTCCATACAAACACTGATGTCTGATTGAATTCACGCTGTTTGAGGACAGCGTTATCCTGTTTTCCGTTTACCCTTTAGAAGTTACTGAAATTTTTAGGCTATTCAAATCATCAAGAGATCACTGTTTTCGCTTCAAGTTTCAGTTGAATAAAGCTGAAATAAAAGTAGCTCAATCTGGACATCTTCTAGGATTATGGATACTTAAAGTAGCTATAATTCTTTCTTTTATCTTCATTCCTGAATACTTCCGATACATAAAATGAAAATAAATTACATTAATTCCTTGGGCTTCATTTCTTAATGACAACCAAACAAACAGACGGACGGAAAAAAATTAATATTCGTGAAAGTACATCTAGTATGAAATAAAAAAAATAATTTTGAATTTTATATTATTTAATATTTTCATTTTAATTTACGTGCAAAGAAAACGTGAACCTAGAAGACGTGTTTTCATTTATTAAACAACAAAATAGGACAGTGATTAAAGAAGATGGACCATTCTCTCTCTTGCACTCTCTCTCTCTCTCTCTTTGTCTGCTTAATCAGTCATACAGCCTTCGTACGCTCCAATTTACCATTCCTATGAGTGTGATGCCTAATTGTATTTATTTCAGTCATTATGGTACTTCGGTGGTTATATACGACATGAAAATTTCTTTTCCGATAATAATTTCGATATCAAATGATCCATTTTACTTTACCATCAAACCTCAGTTAGTAGTTGCCACCTTTTCACTTATTTCCATTCAACTTCCTGTTGAATGGAATTCACTGAGCCAAAGGGATGAGATACTTACTGTAGATCTGAAGAAAAAATCTCATTTTCCTGAATCAAACAAGAAGCAGAAGGGAAATATGCTTAATAAGTAATTATACGTAGAAAGGCTTGAAGGTAAACACGAAAGGAAAACAAGTCGTCAAGTCTTTCGGATAAAATTCTGACTTCGAAAAATTACAATAAGACTGTATAAAACGATTAAAGGTCGACCCATCCCTTCCCTTGGCTTTAGTATGAATCAGAATATCTTTAATGTATGAATTAAAAGAGAGCAAATACCAATACGAAATTAGGGATTTATTCAATACACACACACACACACACACACACACACACACACACACACACACACACACACACATATATATATATATATATATATATATATATATATATATATATATATATATATATATATATATATATATATTTATACACACGTGTGTGTGACCGTGAACGTGCAGATAGGAAGAGACTGGGCAGTGGTCAAGCAATGACGCCACTCAGTATGAAGTTTTGATAAATATTCCAAACCCCCAAGAACAGAGACACAAAAGTATAAACAAACTTCAAACCCGACCTTCGTTTGTACAGAAACGAGAAGCGGTCAGTGAGATATGAGTTTTTCTCTCTTCACATTCGAGAGACGCCAACGGAGGGAAACAGCTGCAACGGTCGTTTCATTCCAGTCGCAATACGGTGTAAAAAGAGGAAATCACTCTATCGATTCCTCGAAGGGGACTCGGTCACGGTATCGCATAGGACGACGCTTTTATGCAGGGAAGCGTACTGTCAAAACTACTCTCCTGAACGACCCCATTAGCATTTTGCTCTCCATGCTCGCAAAACGGAGATTGCTGTAGCCGTGGAATTTATCTGGTAAAGGGTCTGCCATAATTTATACACACACACGTGTGTATAAATTATATATATATATATATATATATATATATATATATATATATATATATATATATATATATATATAGATATGTATATATATAAATATAAACATATATATATATATATATATATATATATATATATATATATATATATATATATATATATATGAAAATATTAAGATACAGTACAAAACGAAGCTGAGAAATTCAAATTATGAAGCACATTTGAAGACAAACCAAAAAGTATTTTTCTCAGAAGAAAGAACGAAGTAATAAGGAAAGGAAGCCATGTAGACACGAGATGATCCAGCGTTCTTCCTGATCAACGGGAGTGATAAGAACAGAGTCAGCAGGCTGTCCTGTTTGGAACAGAAACGCCATAGACAGCAATCGGGGATCCTCACTGATCGAAAATTCTGAATGAATGTAATACTAACTTGGTTCTTTGATCCTCTGATTTCTGAGTATCCGGAGCAAGCTGACTGAGAGGTATTGATTCTTTTAGCAATGTCTCTTTCCTATGCCACTTGCATCTCCCCTTTTATCTGACAGGATTAATGCTAAAATAAAAATAAGATCATTGTTTTCTTTTGTGCAAACAGAGTATACGTAAATTAGTGTTTAGATATCTTTGTTACCAAATATTTACTTCTGTACTAGGTGATGGTATTCTCATATATAAAATTAAAGGAAAATGCGAGGTATTAGTTTAAGAATGTTCAGTATTATGCCAGTATAATTTCAGATATAGGCCATGAAAAAGAAAAACAGACAGAAATGGTGAAAGATATCATTCTGAATTACAGTACTTAGGCCTTTTTTTTTTTTTTTAGAAAAACTGGTTCTTTTATTTTCAGGAATTCCTCCTAGAACCCACCCTTTCCCTGAGGTTTATTTTTTTATTAAACATATTTTAAATAAAAGAGCCATTCTGAAACTTTTCTCCTATTATTTATTATTCCATATTCGCATAAATCGGAAAAAGAAGAAAATGTCTTTTAATTTATATAAATTCGTTTTGGAAAACGGATCTTAGTTATGTTGCTTCTACTGCCAATTCAGGCACAAAAAAAATCCACTCCTTCGCTTAGAACAAATTCCACTGAATGGAAACGACAAATATTTGAAGACGTCTCAGACATCGTTCCGTCTCTCTGAGATTTTTTTCTTTAAAAACGTAATGGGTCGTTGGGAATTCTGGGATTTTTAAGAAGAGAGAGAGAGAGAGAGAGAGAGAGAGAGAGAGAGAGAGAGAGAGAGAGAGAGAGAGAGAGAGAGTTATGTTTTTGTACCCATGAAAAACCCCCGCAGCTACGACACCCACCATTACAATCAGTAAAAGTTTAATAAAGAATGTTAGAATAGTAGTGAATGGTTCCTTCTAACCACAGTTGCTCTAGATTGACTTTTAGTAAATTTACCTGAATTGTATTAAACGGATCATTGATCCATGTGCTTGTGTATGGTGTGTGTGTGTGTGTATAAAGAGATAGTCAGTATCAATTTCCAAAAGCGATCGTATCACACTTGTGGATGATGAAACAATTCTCTATTCATAATCATGGCGCTAATTGTAAACTTACTGGTACGGCATACTCGAAAGGTTTATGAAACGCTAAACAATAAAAATTTTACGTCGATGCTTATCGCTTCGGCATCACCAGTCGGCGTTGTGTATTTGAAAAGTCATTATTCGACTGCGGATATCAAACAATTGAAAAATTCAAGGTACGAAACGATTCGCGAATTTTTTATCTCTGTCTTTTCAAATCGATTAGATCTTGAGGAGGATTAATGACAAACATCGACTTTATAGGCGCTGCACATAAAGTTATACCTTATTCTTAAAAGCTAAACCATAGTGAAATCATTGGCAAGATACCAAGAATTGCAGTACTTTATTGTAAAGGGAACTTCAAATTGTTTCAATAAATATGATCTGAAACAATTTGAAGTTCCCTTTACAATAAAGAAGTAGATATTGAGGTTGGAAAATACAGATGTAGTTGGTTCGAAAATAGTGTATAACGTTGATTCTCTTCGTAGTGAATAGACAGTAACGATAAGGGTCAAATTAAGATAATATCTTTAATTATCTTTATTTCTTTGTCTTTCATTACTCTTCCTGCCTTATCTCCATAACTTCATTATTTTGTAAATCGTAAAAATCTTTCGTTTTCTTTCAAATACATGCTCCTAAATTAATGAAATTACATATGATTACGAGCAATAAATAGATTGTGGATAAACGAAGATGCATTTAGTAAGGCATTTCATGTATCTCTCTCTCTCTCTCTCTCTCTCTCTCTCTCTCTATTTTTATCACCAAAAGAGAACTATCCTACGATATGGAGTAAAAGAGAACAATAAAACAAAGGAGTTTAGGAGGTATAAAATTATACATACGTGTTGCGCCACTGAGTTAAAGACATTACGGTGTCTTCCAAGAGAAAATTCACCCAGACTTGTATAAAAAAAATGGCGGGGGGGGGGGGGTGAATGAAGCCTTATTTCCGTCAACTTCTTGTTTTCTCCGTCCGGGAATAGCCGACTCCCTTTTGAATATTCATGTCTTGTCTGAAAATCCCTCGGAACAGAATGGCCATAACAACATTCAGAATAACAGAAGGGACGGGGCGAAAGTCTCTTATAATTGACATTATTTATTAGTCTTAACAAGAGAAGAATTAATACAAAATGTATAACGAACGAATTTAATTAGAGTCACAGTGGCATTGCCATTAATTCGAATCTGAATGGGCAGTGAGGTGAAAGGGTCTTCGCTACGAAATTCAGTTGCGTTAGCAAGCGAATGGAGCCAAAACTTTTCGCTTGTTCTAGGATAACTTGTTTACTTTTTTATAACTTTTGTTTGCTTTAAGATAACTTCCGTTTGCTTTAAGATAACTTTTGCTAGATTTACTGGAGGGGCTAGGTCATAACTTTTGTTTCCTTTACCTGTGGAGTGAGATCTAAATTTCTTTTGCTCTAACCAAGGAAGGATGTGATCACATTTCTTCACTCCCCGAATCACCCTCGAGATTATACTTCTTACCGGATACAAGAATCATTGAGATTTCCGGAAGAGATCATTATCGAATTACTATCACCACCATTTCCCACCTGACCACAGGGAAATAGGTTAGCAATAATGTTGGTAAATGTAGGTAATGATTAAGACGGTTTCTTCTATGTAAAAAGTAATTGTCTATCTTTTATATATAAAGATTATACGATAGTTCTCAAGCATTTGCTATATGCTAACAGAAAAGCGACCTCTTTATGAATATATATATGCCATTTTTCGACGTTACTTTAATGTGATATTCAATGCTTACTTAATGACAAGTTTTTTGTATGTAATATTGTTTTATACGGGACCTTTTTTTAAAGAGAATTTGTTTTTACCTACGACTAACTCAGGGTTCAATCGCCAACGACTCAGAATGGTAGTGAAATCAATAACAATTATCGAACGACCTTTCAGTAGCGGAAAACAAAAATATAAATACAATGCGATGACTGAAAACAAATAATAGGAGAGGAGTTATCTGGCCCACGCTGTTAATAAGTAATAAAACACGTTAGGAATAAACGCTAAAATACGTATGAACAAAATTTTAAGCAAAATATTTTTTGGTCTAAAAGGAACCGAATTTCATAAATTTAGCTTTTCCTAAGGATAACCCAGAAAGAATAAAAAATTGAATGATCTTACCCATCCCTAAACGAAAAAGAAAACTACATTGATTGCGTGCATTTTTAGTACCGTATATACACTGTAGCTTCACTTAATGTCTACTCTAAGACCTGAATCTGTTTATAGTTCTATGTTAAGTACGCGCGTTGCAACAGCATAATTATGTAATCAGTATTAGCTCTTGCTAGGATCCTCTAGCCTTACTCCGTAATAATAAATTCACCGCTTTACCGTCTCGTTCCTTTCAGTTGTGTAACTACTTTCCAGTGTGAGTTTAAGTAACGGACGACTTCCGTGCGTGTATGCGCGTAGGTGCGCTGCTTTGTATCATCTTGCCAACTTTTGTAGACGAACTTCAGTAATCGATTTATACCTTCACCCTGCCTAATCTCCTTCTTCATGAAAGGAGGCTCCATTCTTTCCTCATGATTCCAGACTGCTGCTGCAAACAGTGTGACGCTTTCTAGCATCAGGTTTAATACTACTCAACGCGCTGGCAGTTTTATCCTGGATACTACTACAATGTGGAGTAGTCTACCTAGTGCAGTTGATCTCCAAATGTTTAAGCGATGTCCATATTCATTCCTGCTCTCTGCTGACGTCTCCTGAATTTCAGGTGTGTCTATTTTATTTTCATTTCCCTTATACCTTTTCCTATAACTTGTCTCTCTCTGCAGGCTAATATCCCCTTGGAACCCGCCTGGGTTTACTGTCTGTTGAGTCTTTCCACAAGGGTTTTTAGCTGAAGATTAAAAGAAAGAAAGAAAGAAAGAGTAGGCTCACCCACCATTACCACCTACAGCATGAGAGTGCTGCTTTCACTCCGATTTGTGCGTGAGTGTGTGTCTGCTTGTGCGCTTTGAGAAATTATCACAATAGCTTTTGGAAAAAAGGTATTTATTTCATTACGGAGTCAAAAGCATAGAAATTATTTGTTCGTGCGATATCCGTTCTCTTTAATGAAATATATTTTAGTATTTAATTTTTTCTGAATTCTGTTTTTAAGTGAATAGCGAAAAAATCCAAAGCTTACCATTTAATAATGTACTGTGGCTCATTGTGTATAGCGAATTTCTTGATATTTACTTTCTAAACAGCTCGAACCGATATATTAAACATCAGATTATGTACAATTCCTTTCTAAGATGGATCTGGAAATTCGCAGAATGTTGTTCAATTTATTTACAGTGTAACTTCATATCGACATCAGTATCATATTCTCATTCTTGCTTTTTCTCTTCTGAGTTTTATTCTCTCAAAGCTTCTTTTCCTTTTTGTAACAGCCCGATGTAAGTTTTCCAAAGATGTCTGCCGCGGTGAAAGGAAAGTAGAAATTAATAACTCTATATCCAAGTAAAAGTATTTTAAGGAATTCCTGCACAGACTACAGTCCAAAACTTTGTTCACCTGCAATATAGTATTTCCAAGTAAAGTAGGATTTTCTAATAATTATTGAAATAAACATTATAACAACCTAAAAGGTTGTTAAGAAGTTTAGTAAGCGGCACTAACAGAACTCTTCAAAGCACTTGCTCCAACTCGCCTGCAAAAGAAAATTGAGCATTGTCCGGGAGAATAAGAAAAGTTGATGAAGTATTTGAGGTCCTGCGAGAGAGTTAGGAAAACTTGCTGAAGAAGTAAGGAGAAAATAAAAATAGTTTTATTAAGAAAATTAAAAGTTAACAGGCACCATTTGAAGAGTTTAGAGATCTACGGAAACGTGAGACTTAGACCACAACAATTTTTTTTATTACATTGTTTTCTTACTCGTTTAAGGCACAGGAAAGATTATCCCTCTTTTACTAATAAAATTGGAATGAATTATCAAGAGCACTTCATAAAATATATGCAAAAATTAGTGAACAAGAAATAGTAGAAACACAGACACGTGCAGTACTCATCAACATCTGCAGCAATGAGAAAGTTAACTGGGCCGCTAAAGACCTAATCATCGCTGGGCAATTGAAATCCATCAGGAGAAACGGAGCATTTGGAGAGAGAGAGAGAGAGAGAGAGAGAGAGAGAGAGAGAGAGAGAGAGAGAGAGAGATGGTGAAAAATTCTCCATTTGTTTCCCTCTCGGATATGAGGCTTTTAGTTTGCGTAAGCAAGTGTTAGGAATTCGGAAACGAAAGATTTAGTGGGAACTGGAACGCAAAAACCATATATTTAATAAAACGAATTAATATCACTTTTTTACCTTTTCAGAGGCGCTACTCGAGCGGTTATCAGGCCCTCTAAAGTCTCATTCATTCACACACGCACGGGCACAAAGAAAAAGACAGAAGAGAGGAGAGTATTTACAATTTCATGTCTTGTGAAGACATCCTTGAAACCTTAAACTTCTCAGGATGGATACGGAACGGTACTTCATAATAGTCTATGCCGTCAATTCCTTTTCAGTTTGTTCACTCATGTGCATCAGCTTCGGTGGGTTATGCTTCTACATATACATATTTTGAGCCTTGATATTTTTAGTAACTTCATTATATTTCATAATTTTTCTTTTTAGCTGAGAATATTTGTAATTTAGGGGCGCCGCTGTTACTAATATGTTGTAAGGTTATCCATACGCTTTCAATACGCAATATAACTTAAAAATGTCATTTATTAGTTTACCTTTAGTTCCTATACTATATATCTGAAAATTTCTGTTGCCATGGTAAATACATGATTATTTAATTACATAATAGAATATGTCTATCAAGCAGGTCTTATTTATTAAAGAAAAATACTCATGGAATCCAAGTTATCACATCCAAAGCATTAATGAAGCTTCATGAAAATCTAGATCCAGATGTGGCATGATTTAGCTGTCGTATACACAAGGGCATTAACATATGCAGTTTACTGCTGTCAAGGCATATGATTTATCGATCATTATAACTAGTTACTGCTGCCGGAAGATCTTGATAAATCTACCTAAAACTGAAGTGAGTGCCAGTCATTTACCAATACGAGGGAATGAGAGACATCCTATTTGATCTAATATCTTCTAAGAGACAGGCATATAATTTTTGTTGTTCATTATACCTTTTGTTTATTTGCTTAAAGGACAGTTTTCTTAAATTGATGCCTAAATATAAGCATGCATAACATACATAACGTACTTGTAATTCAAATGCTTAAATTTATGAAATCAATATCATAGATCATTAAATGCTACCACAAACCATGTCATTTTTTCACTCCTTCCCTCACCTTGCTTTGGCTATTGTTCTTCAGCGTCCCCTTAGAGGTACCATACAATATGCAGAAGGCCTGAAATTATTTTTTCTATTCTTTTATGTCCACAAACTTTTGTGGTTTACCTTTTCAAAGCTTGGGAGTTTTAAAGAAAAACAATTGCATAAAAAATTCAAGATAATTATCATTACAAAAATTAAAATATGCCTTTAGGGTGCAACTGCTTGATCATTGCCTTAACCAATAAAACTTGGAAGTATTTCCTCTGACTTCTATTGATATCAAAGTTCTTTTCATAAGCACACCTTTATAGAAACCCACGGGAAAAGTTTGTGTTGGTAAATACCAGTCTCTACGATTCCAATTAATAGTAAAGAATCGCTCAATATTTTTATGCATGTGCATAAATATATTTGACTTATTCATTAGGTCTCCACAGATGGCCTGACTAGGTAAATTACAAATCAAGAAAGATTTTCTGAATATTTCTGGTCCATGAGGTAAGTAAGAAATAAGATGAATAATAAATGAGAGGTTAACAAAGGTCTTTTGATATAGGAATTCTTACATTTTTATTTTAAATATCGTAATGTAGCCCCCATTAAAAATAAATTGTGATACAGGAATGCTAATTTTGTTTTAAATATTCTAATGTAACCTCCGTTAGTTTCATCTGCACTGACATCGTAGAGGAATGCGGTAGATTTTTATTTTGTGAGAGTTATATTAAGAACATGAATTGTGCCTCTGGAAAGAGGCAAATGCAGTCGGCGACTGGGTCAATCCCGACAGTCCAAAAGAATATTCAATTTCAAGACTCTTAGCATAACAATGTGCCATTAATGACGCTCTCTCCCAGTGGTAATTCCTCTCTCTCTCTCTCTCTCTCTCTCTCTCTCTCTCTCTCTCTCTCTCTCTCTCTCTCTCTCTCTCTCTCTCTCTCTCTCAGGTCGACATCAGGAGTAATAAAACATTTGCTCCTGAATATGAATAAATGACGATTGTAGAGTCGAGAACGAACATATTTCAGAGGGGAAAAAGAAAGAGAGAGAGATAGCATTTTGGGTCGTAAATTCTAGGTCCTTGAGAACTCGAAGTTCCATTTTTGCATGATTTTTGCGCATTATGGATGGTTAGATATGTATATACGTGCATGAGCTTGTGCACCGAATATTCTTTCTTTAATGTAATAAAATGCACTGTTATATAGATGAATTGTATTAATATGCAAAAGGTAAAACAAGACATTCGAACACCATTCAACGTTAAAATCCTTTCTTTTATTTACAAGAAAAATCATTGATTTTCAGAAAATATGATTTAGAAATCTAATGATTCTTCTGTGTCTAGGAGTAGTATGCTCATACTCTTTAATGCATACCATCATATATTTTTTGTTCAGCAGCACAGTTATTTGGGAAGTAATGCAGAGATAGCCATGGGAATGACGCGTAAACAACGATATAAAGATATAAATCTCTATCAGGAACGAATTTGGGACTACCTTTTACATCTCTCAGTTTTGCTGATGATTACTTTAAATGC
Organism: Macrobrachium rosenbergii; assembly: GCA_039081455.1. Classification (NCBI taxonomy): domain Eukaryota; kingdom Metazoa; phylum Arthropoda; class Malacostraca; order Decapoda; family Palaemonidae; genus Macrobrachium; species Macrobrachium rosenbergii. The sequence continues at coordinate 15,327,288 of JANJGK010000017.1, read as the reverse complement.
CATCCATAACAACAGTGATGAAGGTTTATCAGTTATTATTCCATAATTATTACTTAAAAAGACATTCATAACCCTGGAATGAAATTTGAATTAATTAACTTTTAAATAATTTCAAGGAAAATGATAGCAAAGTTTCATTAATCACTTGAGATGTGACCTAGCCTATTTGTAAAATATTGTTGAAATAAAGAGCAAAAATGAATCTAAATCCCGTTTTTATTGTTCGTCCCGAACCAGTTTCATATGTTTCTTTGAACTTGCTAAAGATTAAATTCTACAATGCTTAATTCATTAAAAAAATTTTTAGAGCCCAAAAGAGAACAGATCTACTGATCTACTGTACAACTAATTAATCAACCTCTGTAAGAAATGTATGAATTCGTGAGATGGTCAATATTTTCCACGTTGTGTCCAAAGCTGGACAATATCCGGTTTCTTGGAAAGATTTTTGGATAAAATGAATTCCTTCTAACAGCCGAACAAAAGCTTCAACTATAATAAGAAAGTCACCACGAGAGACGTGATAACATAATTATTTACTGACTTCATACAAACAATGATTTGTGAGCTTTCTACGCTCATAAACGGGAATATATCATACAAATCTGTCCAAATAGACGGCATATTAGGAGCACAAACACTGCATGTGGAGAGTGGCACATGCAGAAGAGGCAATAATTCGGCCATTACTGAATATTTATAAACTTAGCATGGCTGTACTCCTAATAGCCTTGTCTCCAGCTGAACCTCTCTCTCTCTCTCTCTCTCTCTCTCTCTCTCTCTCTCTCTCTCTCTCTCTCTCTCTCTCTCTCTCTCTCTCTCTCCCTACATTCATTTAATGTAGCACGTCTTTCTTGTAGTTCATGTGGTAAAATTTCTTACGGTACAGATTCTCTCATATGTCATTAGTTTCATCATTTATTCACAGTTTTACACTAAAGAGCCTCTCTCTCTCTCTCTCTCTCTCTCTCTCTCTCTCTCTCTCTCTCTCTCTCTCTCTCTCTCTCTCTCTCTCTCTCTCTCTCTCCATCAAAGGCAATAGTCAGGAATACGGTATACTGTTAATTGACGCTAATAGCAAAGTGTTGCGGGCAAACCATCAATAATGAACTAATCGGGAATATGAGAGTTGGTCAGAGGCAATCAGTTACAGCGATGATGATGATGTTGCTTAAATATGTTGACAAATACACAGTCATAAATTTCTTCAGTCTTGTGGGATTTCAGAGATGAAACTGATAATAATATTACCACAAGGAAATTCTTTATAAACTATTACGCATTAGCAAGCTTTTTTCTTAGATCCCAGAGCTTACTGTAGTGATGGATTTGTGGAGTTCTTTTTATTTTTTAGAATATGAACAGTAATCTACATATGGAACTTTCGATAATGTAGCAAATAAAATAAAATGCTAAGGATACATTGAACCTATTAGAATAAAGAAGAATATTAGATAACGATATTATCAACACTGGGGAAATACACTATGTGATATATCGAATATTTGACAAATGAAGTACTGCCAGCAGTTTCCTTTGCTGATGGACGCATTTCGTGGCCGAACAGGAAGCTGCTGTTGTATTACAATGTGGTTATGCCAGATGCCATAGCACAGTTGATCCTCGCTTTTAATTCACGTATTATGAATTGTCATTATGTTGTAAATAATAACACCACCGAAAAGAATTCATTGGTCATTTTATTGAAATTAAATAATATACTTCACCTAAAGTGACCGATATTTATTATATGAATTATAACAATTATAGAACAATATCTGTAGAGAAAAATTAGCTCCATACTGGTTAACAAAGCTCCCTCATCCACACGTCTCCAAAATGACATTCGAGCCCCCACGTCTCATGATTCAAACCTTCCTATATAAGATGTGCTTTGAGGATCTCGGTTCAACAAACTGCAAAACGACCTTCTCCTGCCTCGACTGCAAAGACATCGATTTTCCGCTGAACGACTCGCGTGGACGAAAAAACTTTAACCACTCATCTTGCAAGAGAGGTTAAAAAAAACTCTGCCGCCACAAAAAATTCAAAGGAGTTCTGGGGATGGGTCCATTTTTTCTTAAAGACTCTAAAATTCCAACCCGAGGCCGAATAGATTTCAGGGTTTGATAATCGGAAATTCACGCTCCATAAATATTGAAGCCTTGGATTTCATAACCGTTGCTAAAACTATATTCGTGAGAGTGGGATTATTAGTCAGCGGCGCCCAAGTGAATATCTCGCAATTAGATTATTTGTATGCTGAGTGCTCTGAGGGCAGCCGCCGGAAAGGTACGCTGAATCGTGGCCTAAATGATTTGCATGTTATGACGAGAAGGAATTAATTGTGCGAGTAAAATTTTCGAATAACCTGATTTATGTTCAGCATCGTTAGCTGGTGAGGAACGTTTTGATAAATGACATTAATATTAAAGTAATACCTGGGTAAGTGAAGAGTTAGTGAAATAATAATAAATGTGAATAATTACACCCACACGCATATATATATATATATATATATATATATATATATATATATATATATATATATATATATATATATATATATATATATAAAATGTATATACATATATACACATACACACGCACACACACACACACACACACATATATATATATATATATATATATATATATATATATATATATATATATATATATATATATATATATATATATATATATATATTAAAACCTTACTTTTCATTCATCCGTTGGGCATACTTGCAATTATCTGATATTCAAAATCATCCACAGGTTGCTTAAAGTCTATTTTTGTGGGGGCATGTACGTATGCTCAAGCACATATTAGTTTGTTATATGAACAGTACTCAAACGCTTTCCCAACTCTTATTCCGCTATATAAAACTTAAGAGGATTCACATTTATCTCGGTAAACGAGCAGTCTTTAAATTATGGCCGTTGAGGGAAACTTTTCATATGGAGGATATATCTTGATTTACGTTAGCAAATGGTGCTCTTCTGGAGCGTTCAATTCGTGAAATATCGCCCTCACGATTTAGATATATAGCTTTATATAGCTTAATTCGCTAACAATACCAGCGAGCTATAAAGTATATAACACACATAAATGTGCTTGAGTAGGATTTTGAAATAGTAAATGAAAGCTTGATATCTAGGCCAGCTGCGCAGATTTAATTACACGCGCAAATATTTTGGAGTAAGATTATGAAATAGAAAATGAAGATGTGAGATGTATGATAACTGTGTAAATTCAGTCACGAGGAAGAGTGCAGGTCAGATTATCAGAAGTATTTGGATTTAATCATAAATCAAATATTTAGGACAATTCTTATCTCGCTTTAACACTTGCCTAAAGTATTTCCTTGAAGAAAATGTATTTAAGCCCATATTTAACATAGATATATAAATTTTCTATCCGTGAAAACAATCTCTACTCTTCTACTGTCATGTACATGCTTGCAAACAGCCCAGTCATGAACAACCTTACCAAACGTACCCACCTATTTGATCAAGTTCTCCCGTTATGAGATCAATAGCATAAGAGGCCTTTTGCTACCACAAGCGCCCTCTTGGAAAGCTATAACATTATCATCTAGAGAAAGCCTTCAATTATTTGTTAACACTGCAATATATATAATTTTCAATTACAAAAGCCAGTTCTTGACCATCATCAGGATAATGAACGAAAGAGTATGTACTTATACGTTGGCAATAGACTGCTTCAACGCAAATACGAAGTAACAATATGTAAAGGGGATTTTAGTACGCAAAAATAATTAACGATAAACTCTCTTGTAACATCCATTCATAACTTGGAATGTTTTTATGTTTTGTTTCTGGTGAGGAAACCAACCATGTGTAAGAAAGGGGTCAGAAAAAGCGTTGCCACTCAGGCGGTTTACCTATTGTCCTACCTGCCACCTATCACTTGTTTTCAATAACAAATTCAATTTACAACAAATATTCATATTAATAGTGCGTGTTAGTAGGCTATTTTCAACTTAGAAGATTTAAGGAATCATTTTGGGGTGAAACGAAATATCCATTTGGTCTTTTTATGCTGCCTTATCTATATCTTTTTAACCAAGAAAATAAGCAGTTATTCTGTTCCATGTAAGTAAGCAGACACTACTCTCCTACAGTGTAGCCAGTTGGCTAAACACAAATTCTTACTATAACCGCTGATTTTACATTGTTCATTGTCGTTATTATCTCATATTTATTGCTGGAAAATGTATATGTTTAAATGTAAAGCCATTATTGAAGGAAATTAGATTCTATAGCCAAAGTTGCTTACAGCATAATATAGATTTTTGGGTATTACCCTAAACTCCTTGGTTTGTAGTTAATAACTCTTTCACGATACCGGCCTGGTCCGGTTGGACCTGTGTCCCATTTGCTACCCCCGCGGGCCATACGAATTTGCATAGCAGCAAATTTTTTTTTTTTTTATCGCTCCATGTAACCTTATGTTTCGTGCTACGTTAGTGAATTTGGCGTCATTATAAAGCTAATGAGTTGCAATTTATTATGTCATGTTAAAAATCCCTAAAACCAAATAAAGCATCTATATCACAAGTTGAAGTTAGCCATATTGAAAAATATTTTTCTACTTTGTTTTAATTTACCAAAGATAACTCAACCGTGATACCTGAATTTTTTTATGCAGCACAAAAGTACAATACATTGCTGTTCTTTTGATACATAATTCATTGCTATTAATCTTAGGTACGATATGACAAAGTGAAATGAAACAAACGCAAAACATACGCACGAGTTGTGGGTTATCGGTAAGCTTACCTGTTTGTTACTGCCTTTTTTTAAATCGCCAAAAATAGGTAAATTTAGGTATATAATTTTTATCACACGGTGAGAAATTAATATAATTCGCGTTTCATACGATATATACTTCATTGCTATTTGCATTATGCATTACTCAACACAACTTCAAATAAGAAAGTAAATAAAATACCTCGCGTGAGCAGCCAGGGAGAACTACGAATAAAGGGATATTTCAAAAGTTACTTGCATAAAAAATAGGTACATTTAGATATCTAATTTCTATTTGCACCCTGAGTAAGTTCAATACTTTTCGTTTCTAATGATATATAATTCATTACTGTTGTGTTGAGTATGACAGAGACAGGCCCCACCCCCCGTAAAAGTAAACTTATTAGTGCGAGCAGCCAGGGAGAACTTATTCTTATTGTAAAATGTCATAAGTTTTGTTTCATGTAAAAAATTGCCAAAAAAATAATAAATATGCTTATAATTGGTAATATCTTTTTTTTTTTTAATACAAATACATGATAAATCGTGTTCATGATAAAAAAACCTTTTCGCCAAAAAATATTTAACACTTGAAAGCACAAGATAATAGTGTAAGCATAAAAAAATCACAAAGATTACCATAAAATAATATATTGTATATATATATGTATATATGTGTGTGTGTGTATGAAATGTAATGTGAAGTACTCACCAACAATCCTGGTCTTCATAAAGTGCTAATGCCTCCTCCCATATTTTTAAGACCTTGCAGTTCTCGTCGTATGACTAGGAGGAGGAGTAGGAGGCGTTCCTGATGTTCCTTGTACTGCTCCAATCCCCCCCAACTAGGGGAGGTGCCGTGGTGGTGTACGAGTACCGGTAACTCCGCTTCGTACGGTAATCACGGAAGCAATGCGTTTTTATGCAGAGGTAAATATTCTGCACGAGGCACACTGATACATATGTCCTTTCGAATCCTCTTCATAGAGCAAACACTGCACCTCAGACTCTGCTTCTTGAAGTCTGGCACGTGCACAATGCCAGGAGAGAGACGGGATACGGGTCCGTTTTGGAGTCTTGTCATCAGGTAGCGAAGGCATAGCAACATCCCCAGAAGTGGTAGTGGCAGGAGAGACATCGGTTGATGTTCTAGGGGTGGACATAGCAGCATAAACAGGTGCAAGGGCAGGACCATCAGGAGCAGTTGCAACACCTATTGCAGCATGGGTGCAGGGGCAGGACCATCAGGAGCAGTTGCAACACCTACTGCAGCATGGGGAAGGGTAAGATCATCAACTAGCCATTCATCTAGGATGAATTTAATCAAACTGGTATGTGCTAGTTCTTGGAGCTGTAGGAGGTTTAGTTTATTTTGGTCTGTGGTAAACTTGCGATACAAAATGTATTCATTTTGCAATGCGATTTTCAGCAAGTATATCAGCATTTTCTTTGACCACTTCTACGTCTTCCGTATGAAGCTGTAGTACTTGATCATCTGCTCAAAGTGGTCAACTCCTCTCATATACTGCACGTATTCCCCAGTAACAACAGGTCATTGTACTGCCGCAGTCACCACCTGAGTAACTCCACTCTTCTTCACCTTTTTTAAACATACTCTTCTTTGTCCGTGCTTTGCAAGTTGGTTATTACAGTAACCAACCAGCACAACATAAAAGTATTGCCTCCCTTCGGAAGTTGATACTGCAGGAGGGAAGCTTTTTTTTTTTTTGCCGAGTGCCTTGAGTGCCACTGGTGTGTGCTCTGTGTTCAAACAGCTAGCTCTTCTGTCAGCTTTACGGAGTTGTAATAATTATCCATGAACACGTAATAACCTTTTATTCAGAAATGGGCCAAGCAACTGAAAAAACACATCGCGCAGAGGACGATTTACAACATAGTACACCATGAAATCAAGCACATAACCGGATTCTGCCTCAAACAAAAAAATAAATTGTGATCCATATTTCACTGGGATCTGAGGGTTACGCACTTTGAAAGATATAGACGAGCACTGGTCGCACAAGGTATCGCTAGCCGATTCTTTATATGAAAATAGTTCCTGCAGGAATGAGTTAACAACAAAAACTGGCAAACATTTGGTAGAGGAAATGACGAATAATCGGAACTTAAAGAGGAGTGTTGATTTCAAATCTATTAAAATGACTTTTACATGTTATTTTAAAACTATGCTACAATGAATTTGCAAAGAAAAAGAGATATTTTTAAAATAAAAATCAGTTAAGAATTGAAATGCTAGTGACATTTGGTAACTTCATGACGTAACCAGCAAGAGTACTAAATCACGTCATCGACTGCCAATGGTGAAGCAGTAAATTTCCCGCCGAGTAGGTAACGTTGTGGAGCTCACCCAGGTTTAAGGGTTACTGTTACAATTTTTTTAAAAATTTTGTGAGTGCTTTCACATCGTAATTTTTGCAAGGCCTCCTTTCTTAAAATCCAACAACTGTCCG
>JANJGK010000017.1:15310041-15317541 GCA_039081455.1 Macrobrachium rosenbergii | reverse complement strand
GAGAGAGAGAGAGAGAGAGAGAGAGAGAGAGAGAGAGAGAGAGAGAGAGAGAGAGAGAGAGAGAGAGAGAGAGGGGGGGGGAGGTCACAGGAAAAATTTTGCCAGAATATTCCCCTTTTTGATGTTTTACCTGTGGCAAGCTTAGACATCCATCAGAATAGCCAAAGGCAGATTTAACGACCGTCCTTAAGATACACCTGTGGGTCAGCCTTTCACTCCAAAGCAAAACTGAATTATTAAGAAAGGTCAGATCTTAAGTATAGTCATCAACAATAATGAGAGAATTTCTCTGAATTCTGTGTTTAATATCAAGGTAATGACTGTCATTAAAGAGTTAATCCTCTCATGTGCTTATAATTGCTATTAAGAGAAACCGCATTTCCACGAAGCTTTATCTGGGATTATTCTATTTCCAGACAAGTGTTGTATCGTTTACCCTCGTTTCATGGGCATCCACCTTGCCTGGAGAATTCTGCCCTACTGCAGCAGCTTATCAACATCGCAGTGTTGCAAGCAATATGTAAATGTAGTTGAATTCCTAAGGAACCACAATTCGTATACGAAGAGCCCCTGGCTCTCCGTTCTGCTGATAAATATTATCATTGATTTCCTCCTTGAAAGTAGACTCAGTATTTTGTTGTGCTGTTACATTTTATCACCGATTTCCTTTATTGAGAGTTGAATCAGTACTTTATTATTTACAATGTCATAACCTTTGTGCAATAAAGTAGGATCTTGTACTGATCAGAACTTTCAATTGGCGACCTACCACTAATCTTATATGTGATTCTGTCCGTTCATATGTTTTATGGTGTTTACGGTTGTCCACGGTGAGTGTTATTCAAGGCTCATCCTAATTCATATTGCATTAAAGTAACCAACTAGTGTCCAACCAAAAATATATGTGTATATGTATACATAAATAAATATATATATATATATATATATATATATATATATATATATATATATATATATATATATATATATATATATATATATATATATATATATATAATTCTCATACATAATTGTAGAAACATTGCTGCTTTTGTAGAAATGATTCAGTTACAGCCCTTTATTCAAGTACAATATTTTAACCCTACATAGTACAATTACTATTTTTCATCACTGTTTTATTTGGTTGTGCACGAAATATGTCATATCACATTTACCTGAAAAGCAACTAAATACATTAAAATAACAGCGAAATATGTAGGAGAGATGGAAGTAGTACTTGACTTCTACCTTCTAACAGAGTGAGAAGGAAATTCTCACGATTATTGTAAACGGCAAATTATGGCTGGCAAAACCGAGGCGACAGATTCACTCAGTTCTGATCTGGGGGACATAAAGGCGTAAATTTGGCTCTATGCGTGAGACCCAAGTACACATCCCATTCTAGTCGTATATATATATATATATATATATATATATATATATATATATATATATATATAAATATATATATATATATATATATATATATATATATATATATATATATATATATATATATATATATATATATATATAAATGTAAAAACGGGTGAGGTTGCGAGAAAAGAGGTCCCATTGGTTGAAATATATATATATATATATATATATATATATATATATATATATATATATATATATATATATATAATATATATATATATATATATTGTTACGTGTGGGAGGTCTTGGTTGATCATGTATTATTCAATTTACGTAAATTTTACGGCCCTGCAAACCAAGATTACACGTAACCTGTCACTTGAAGCCAAAAGTTAACCTCAAAGACAGACGTTAATTAGCCAAAGGTCGCCAGTTAAGGGTTATTAACCTTAACAAAGAATATTTGAGATGAATTTGATTTTAAACGCAACGGTTCTCCCAAACATTCGGACGCGAGGCATACAAAGCATCGAGATTTAACCTGATTTTGCTTACCCTAAATCCTAGGTATTTTACTGGAATAACGGGGTTGAAGCTCACAATATAATAATTAGGCTTAATCTAGACTTCGTAAACACATATACCCTAAGTGGTGGCTGAAGGAAGAAAACAAAGAAAAAATGTGAAATACAGAAAAGAGGTTAAAAGAATGGACGAAGTTCGAACAGCACACGGACTATACCTTAATGACGAAGCGTTGGCGCGCATTTACAACGGACGTGCTGAAGTTCGGGTGTGTGTTTCTTGCTCCACCATTCACTAATAAAATAATAGACAAAGGCGGGGACAGGGCCACCTTCCAGACGTCTGCTCGAGACGGCGGCTAGTTTCTCTCTGTAGTTCCCTGACCGGCCTGGGTCAAAACAGGCCTACAGTCATGCCTTAGGCGTCTATGCTCTGTTAAAAACATTCGCCACGAGAGACAGGTAGAAAGGAAAAAAGGACTTTAGGACCACCTATTCTTAAAGTTGAATATGGAAATTTCTCCTATAGGGGAAAATGGCTAAATGCTACCTATTCCTTTCTCCAACGGATGTTAAAGTTTGAACTGACGACGCTCCTAGCGTGGGGCAAAGCAATTTCCCTGTCTTGATCAGGCTGATACTACTATCCCTAAATGTTCGAGGGCGAACAACGTAAATATTTATAAAAGCTCCCCCCTTTAAGAGGGCCTTCACTCCCTTTTCGGGCTTGAAGGTCTATACTATGCAAGCTGTTCGCCTCTCGTAGGTTACTCTCCTTCCCCTGAGCAGATTAGTCCTGGTTAGCCTACCTAGCTACAGAACTACCTAACCCTAGATAGGATAGGAGCTATAATCACTACTTAACCTAATTCTAATAGTACTAGAAGGTGCTCACGGTTATTATAGGCTACCTCTTACAATCATGATGTGTTTTAGACCTAGCCTAGTGGTACATTCTATGATATTCCCTAGCCTAACCTATCCTAACCCGACCGTAGCACCAACATAAGAGTTAATATTCTAACTAAATTACAACATGGTTTATTTTTAATACAATTAATAGTTACTAGTTAATTCATGAGGGTTGCCTCATATGATAAATGGGTGCCTCACTGAGGTCTTAGGCCATGCGTGTCACGAGTATCGTGGCTCGTTTCACAATAGTTAAGATTACTGAAATAAGTTAGGCTACTTACATGATTACTGCGGCTCGGTGGTAAGTGGAAAGAACAAGGTTACTAAATTGATGTACCGTACTTTAAGGTGGCCTAGGCTAGGTACAAATAAAAGGAAGAGATCACACTGGCTACCTTCTCTGGGCAAGGGGCCAGGATCACTCTTAGATGTTAGGGCACTGTGCCGAGAGGACACTAGTGCCTGGATAAGCTTATAGCTTTGCAACTACTGGGCTCTCTTCCGCCCCTTCTTCTTCTTCTTCGGTTTCCTCCAAGGCCTATCAGTAGCTGGCCTAGCAGGTGATGAGAGCACCGACTCTGGGGACAGGCCAGAAGGGCTAGCGGGCGCGAAGTCAGGGGCAACTGCAAAAGCTGCGGGAGGACTCCCTACTCCGGCTGCTGCGACAACCGGAGCGAGAGCGATCTCGACTTCTGCGTCCGAGGATGCCAGTTCCTGGTCTTCCAAGGGAGGGGTACCATTTCGATCCTCCAGGGGTTCATCCCCTGGAGTCAAATTTTGCGAAGAAGAAGGTCCGGGTGCTGGAGGCTCTCCAGTCGCAATGATCAACTGCATGGGGAATCCTAAATCTCCCGGAGGAGGATTCGCCTCATGATTTAGACCCGGCATAGGGGCCTTTTCCATTGGTAGCTCAACGTCCGGGACGGACGGAGTCTGGCACTGCTCCGTGCTCGCAAGTGGCACTGGCAGCAGTTGAGGGTCAGGCATGCCTGATGAGGGGTCCGGAGGTGCACTACCTCGCGGACGACTTGTGGTTGGCTGCGGCAGAGATTCCTGCCCCAGCGGGAGATCGTAGCCTCTCGGTGAGTTTTGTTCGGGGGCGTCCGCTGGGCGTTGCTTGCTTGGGCAGCCCTCCCAATTTGTGGAGTGGTCTGCCCGCTTGCACGTCCTGCAGCGGTACTGCTCCTCCTGAATCTCTCTTCGCGGAGGGGGAGGACCTCTTGGTGGGCCAGCCCTTCGCGATTGGAGAGGGCTAGGCCTGAAATAATTTGGTTTATGCCCCTTCCGCGGACCACTTTGGTGGGCGGAAGGTGGAGGTTTGTCATGGTTGAGAGGTTTACATGTGGCCTCTGTGGAGGAGGTAACGCGGCTGCGAAGTGGCGTTGGTAACGGGCTTCCGCAGAGAAGATCCCGACCCAACAAGAAGACCACTCCGGGCCGAATTCCACCTACCACGCCAAGGCGGTGGGGTATCGTGCCCCAAGGTGTCATAACCTGGAGTTGGACAGTAGGAACGGTGATGGTGTGGCCCTCTATCCACTTCATTTCCCACCGCGTTTCTTCGTCAACCACAGCACCAGCTGGCACTTGGGCCCTGGCGATCAGGCTAATATCTGCCGCAGTGTCTACTGTGACCGGAAGGGTCATTGGCAGGCTAGTGCTCTGAAGAGGGGCCACCGAGATGAACTGGGTTTCCAGTCTCTCGGGGTAAAGGATCCGGTGCGGACCAGCAGCAGAAAATGAAGTGCTGATTAGGTTGACAAATTTGGTGGCGGGGACATGATGTGGACAGGCCGGAGATCCAGCATTGTAGTGGCTAGCAGCCCCACAGGATCTGCACGGGCCTTTTGGATGGGCTCGGTGGCCTGCAGTAACTGTTGGAGGAGAGGGCTGAGCTGATGAATCGGGAGCGGAGTCCTGGCTGGTAGGGTTAGGCTGCTTATTAGTGCCGAGTTTGTATCGGCACTCAGCTTCAGCGTGGCCCCCCTTCTTGCAATAGTTGCACAGGGTCTTGCTAGGCAGTCCATTCTTCGGGCGAGTGGAGTTCGAGAGGTAGGCCGGAGGGATGATTCGCTTCTGAGAGGTGCTATGCGACTGATTGAAGGTTTCCCACGAATCAGCCATGCGACAAGCTTCCATAAGTGTGGAGGGCTGTTTATCGTTAAGATATACTGCAAGGGGCCCTGGCACACATTGGAAAAGGTCTTCTAGCATGGTCCGATTGAAGAGATCCTCAAACGTCGTGCAGGCCAAGGAGTCGAACCAGTGCGTACCGGACTGGGTTTTGTGACATGCCCATTCCGTCCAAGACCAGCCGACTTCCTTGGCAAGACCTCGGAACCGTTGTCTCCATTTTTCTGGGGTTATTTCGTAGGCCTTTGTAATGACTCTACGAACTTCCGCCATGTTGCCTCTCTGGCTCTTCTCCAGTGAGCGAAGCGCTGCCTTGGCTTTTCCCTCCATATGCTTGGCTAGTATTAAGGCTCTCTCCGTCTCCGTGGTGCTGTAGTTATCGAAAAGAGCCTCGATCTCCTCCAGCCATGCTTCTGGCTCGTCCTCAGTCCACTTGGGGACTAGGGAATTGATGCTCGAAATTGGAGCGTTTGATGCAGCAGGTGTAGAACTGGAGGCTTGATGGCTAGCCATAGCTTCGGCATTCTCCATTTTCGCTCTCTCAAGCTCGAGCTCCTTCTCCTTTAGGGCTAACTCAGTTTCCTTGCAGGCTAACTCATGCTGTCTCCTTCTTTCTTCTCTTTCTTCTTCATATTGCCTTTGCTCGGCGTCATACACCCTTCGTTCTTCTTCATACTTCCTCTGCTCGGCTTCATACTTCCTCTGCTCGAGTCTTTCTTCCTTCTCCCGCTTGGCCAAGTCGTCCACTTGCTCCTTAACCCAGGTAGTAAGTTCCGAGCCGGTGAGACCTGCCGCCGTCCCCAGCCCCAGGAAAGTTTTATAATGCTCTGCTGCCATGGTTCTGGTGGGGAAGGGCGTCTAACCGGGTCGACTGGGCGTACTTGGGCAGCGAGGAAGTGTCTCTTCAATGAAGTGGCACCCTTTCAAAAGGTGGCACTGTAGTTTGGGTGTGCCGTGTACAGGTCACACTGGTGGCACTCAGTATCCCTAGGCACTGGTGCAGGTTAGGTCCCAGAAGAACTTTCTCTTCTGTGTTCCCTTTTGGTTTTGTTTTATTTATTTTTCTGGATTCTTGCTTGGTGGCACTTATGGTGCCAATGTGTTCCTAGGGACCCTCTACTGGAGTCCAACTAGGCTATATGGGAGGAAAGGCACTCTACACCCCCTGCAGAGTGCAACAATCGAATGAGAGAGAAAGGGAAGGTAAAAGAGAGAGAGAGAGATAGAGAAGTAAGCTATTCCAGTGATGAGTGCTGCAAATTATTGGCACTGTGGAATAAAGTGAATTTGGGTTTTTTTTTTTTTTTTTTCTTAAAGATCCTCGTGAGTGGCTGGTCCCAGTACTGGCAACGGCTGGCCCCTTCTTTTTTCAGAGGGTGAAAACTACTGTTTGCTTCGGTCTGGATAGCAGGCCTCACTCGTGACCGACAGTTTATCACTATATCGTAATTACTCTTAACTTGTCCTCATCTATTGTGGGACAGAGGTGTTTCTTTTATTTGGTTAAAGTATTCGAATTAATTAGCCTAGTGTCGGCCGTTCTTTCTTTGAAGAGGGTCACGTACACTTAGGTTAGGAATGCTTACTTGAATGACGAGAGAGAGAGAGAGAGAGAGAGAGAGAGAGAGAGAGAGAGAGAGATTTTCAATCAGCGAATTTCTTGCTGCTTGAGAACATGTAAACAAAGATTTTATACATGCACAATGGCATGGATCTTAATAAAATGATATAGATGCGTCGTCTTGGCTTCCTTAGGGATTACTTTATTATCTTAATTTTCCCGGGAGCCGACGTCACAAAAGTTTATCGTAAAAATTTTAAATTTTCTTTATATGATTTTATAGTAGGTATTCGTATAGGAACTTGTTATTACTCCTAACTAAGGCCTATCTTTCCCTGCCTAAATTATCTTTTGTTTTTTTCCTAGCTAAGATATTAGGAGGTGGGTTCGCTACGAAAAGCAAAAAAAAATATATGCCCCAAGAGTGGCGGGGAGCAGAGTCGACGTCACAATAACAAGGTCGTTGAGATGGCGGCCAAGGTCCCGTTAGGCCTAAATTTCAAAACAGCCTCGGCCAGCGAAGGAAACCCCAAAATGGCCGTTCTCTCACAAACAGTTCGAACAATTTCAAAACAACCGCGCGAACATGGCGGAGGGATCCAAGATGGCGGGTATTTTCTTTTTCAAACAAATTCAAAACAACGCAACAAATGCAGGTATCCAGATTTTACTTTAAATATACCAATCATGCATAGTGTTTTACGTTACGGATGGAAAACTAAATTACCAAACAACTTTGTCTTTGTTATCGTATTCTCACCCGGACATTAAACAAAGAATGAAAAGAGAAATGCTAGCTTGCCTGCGTAAATTTACGTTGTTGAACGGTGCCTTTATTGTAAAATTACTATTTCAGTTCGTTTGCTACTTCACTGACACGGTTTTTGAATGATTCCCGCTATATGCAAACAATAACGATCGGAATTGCCGACGCGATTAGTATATTACTTTGTGTACATGAACTGGGCTCCGCGATTCGGCCTTTGA
>JANJGK010000017.1:15270041-15305041 GCA_039081455.1 Macrobrachium rosenbergii | reverse complement strand
TCTACTGCTTCAAAACAACACCCGTGGTATCGTGAATAAGGCTTCATTTCAAAACTTCTATTTCATGGCTATAAATTCCGGACGGCTCGCTTACCAGAATAACAGGAATTCTGCGCAACTGAGTTTTCATAGACACCTACTTACATACACATATACACACATACACACACACACACCTATATATATATATATATATATATATATATATATATATATATATATATATATATATATATATATATATATATATATAATGTGTGTGTGTGTGTGTGTGAGCGTGCAGGTTTGCTCTTACATTTTGTATATATTTATCTGGCTAAACGTAAAATAGGAATATGGTGTTGTCAATGGCTCGAGCCCGTGCTAATATAAGGCCAGCTTAAACTAGATCATCAAAAACCTTCTTAGATGTTACAATGAACTGCCAAAACTCTGAGATAAACTATTACAGAAATGTCCAGCTGGATTGGACGTAGCCAAGTGTCCTTACTGTGCTCTATACGACTTCTTCTTATCTAAGGTAAAATTGTCAGTGCTTCTAGTAAACCCTGTCTATGAGTAATTTATTATTCTCCTTTCTAAACGATATATATACATGATACAATTGGTTTCGATATGACTAAGATAATTATCCACTACCCTTAAATGATTAATCTTTCATTTACATTCTTTATGGTTCCCAACAGAATGCAAGATTACAGATATTCCATCATGTTTCCTTATTTGATTTGATTCTAGAAACCAGAGCGGTAACAGTTACAGCCAAAACCTAGCTACATTGTGGGAAAGGCTGTCAATAATCCCCCACCATAAACGCAATGGTTGTGCACTCTAAGGCCTCGCATAATGCTGGTCTTACACATCTGCATGAGATAAGCTCATAGCTAGACTGGCTTACATCAGTATTCATTCCCAAAGGTTGAACTGTACCCCTCAGATGACTTTGGCATTCTGTATATATAGCGAATCTAGTTCTCTTTCCCTAACGATGACCCGTCATCTTAATAATCTCCTCTACGATAACCTTCACTGGGGAGATTGACTTTTGTGCCTCTGCAAAAATAACATAATTCTCCTCTTTTCTTATCCTACGAATGATCTCGTTTGACATGGAGCAAAATAGAAAATTTCTCAGCCGATCAGAGCATCAAACATCGGAAGTGCATGAGCCTATTCATGACCTAGTTCATCTATACCGTGAGTTAATAGGTATCGAAAGCTTTTCCTCGTGCGAAATACAAATCACGGGCGGAATTTAGTAGCATGCAGCTACGATCTGAATGTTGTTTTATTGAATTCCAATCAGATACACGCTGTTCTTGAGTAAGACTGAACTTAAAGTAGATGATGAAGCTCTAAGTTTTTTTTATTTCATGAAATGACATTGTATATCAAAGGACATAGCTCTTTACCCATTCACAATACATAGTCACTATTTATTTTACAAAATGATAGTTATTTACCTATAATTTTCATATATCTTAAAATACGGAGGTTGGAGAAACAGGAAACCCAATATACTTATCTATTATTTCTGCACATAGTAAGAGAGGAGGAGAATTCTATTTTGCAGAACTTCATATAATATTACCTTCCCTCTAAACCTGGATTCTAGTGTCAGCTTACGTCACGTAAATGCAACAGAGTCAGAGGTACTGTTTTTAAGATAATTTCTCTTCATATATTTGAATAATTAATGAAATTCTCTCTTTATTTTGTGGAATATTCGCACTGTATATCAGTCATGTTTGTTCCAGTTTGATTTTATCATTAATGTTATTGAACATGTTTTATATATTTTAGTTAAAATGCAAGAGAAATGTGAAGTATAAATATTTGAATATTAATTGTTAGGTCATTAAATGATGTTCTCATTTCCGAGGTCAGTGAAATTTTCTTAGTTAAAGAAATGTAAAATTCTTAGTATTTTTACATTGTGACATAATATCTAGCGATAGTCTTCTAGGCAGGCATTAATCTAAAATCGCACCAGAAGATAGTTTTCGAAAGATTCTGATATCATACATTTGGATTTTATTGTTGCTTTAAGACTGTAGTTAAATTTAGTTAAAAACACACAGTTATTGAAACACTGCATTTTTAAATTGCCAAGAAGGCACTCTTTATAATTGTGGAATGAAATGTTAAGAAAAAATATGTAAAATTATGTGAACAAATAACGAAAAGACGAAAAGGGAGGACTGATTATATTATTACATGGGTAAGTTTAATTTTAGTCTTATATACAGTTTTAGTAAAACTCCACAGTATTTCACTAATCATTAATTTTTTTCTCATATGAAATTATGTTAATCTAAAAAGCATTAATGAATGTGTGCTTAATTATGATGACATCTTAGTTGAAATCTTTTCATAATTACACCACACCACAATCTGATAAGATTTGGAGAGGCAAAGTACTTGTTCGATATCCTTAATTATGATAATGAGGCCAAATCACAACAGATTTTCTACGGTTTCTTACAAAAGCATTATTAAAACGAGAGCGCCTCTACTCTCTGGCTTCTCTATCTATCTATCTATCTATCTATCTATCTATCTATCTCTGTAGGTATAAATAGATCTGGTAGAAATATATTTATGTTCAGAAAAACATTCAATACTGATTGGTAAAAAATTCTCTTATGATAATGCAGTAACCGTGCTACTCATTTTCATTAATTTTTTTAATTCCCTTTTAATACCACATGTTAGACTTTAAACAAAGATACTAAGTTAGTAATTATCAAGATAGAAAATATGAATTTTATCAACTTCAGGCATAAAATAATTATATAACAATATCCTGTTCAACATACCTGTCCAATGTAGGCTGTATGAAACCAGTCATTATTAGAATTGCTAAATAGTTTAACTTGACCATTGGTTAGCAAACTTTTGCAAGTGGGGAGAAGTACAACCTAGGAAAAAAAATGAAGGCACACCTTAGGAAATATTTTTCTGGGTAGATGCGTACTGTTACCCAATCTGTATTTATTTACCTGAAACATTTCACAGTTCTGACATGCAACAGAATAGGTTCTACTTTTTCATTTGGTACAATATTAAACTCCAGGTCGTGTGAGGGTTGCAACTGAGGTCACAGATATCAGTCTTAAACTGCCAAATTGAAATATCCACACTGCAAATCCTGATAAATAAGCTGTCTAAAGGTTTAAATTTATTGATATACATTGTATATACAATGCCCCCAATATAGTAGTAGGAAATATTGTTCGAATTCATCATTTCACTAAACTATTTGTTTTCCTGAGCCACCGGAACTAGGCCATATTCAGAAATCCTATTTGGACCATAAATTTTGAATACGGGTCAAGTCAGCAATATATTTAATGTTTGACGTTGCTCTCAGACGTCTTTCACCCTGCGTTTATTGTAGCGTTTTAATGGCAAGATCTCTCGATTCATCTTGTATAACGGCCAATAAACTTCAGTTCATGAGTTTGAGATCACTTCCGCAGTCCCGAAGTAAAACATGGTCTCGTTCAAATGCACCTTTCCCCGGAAAGGCTTTGTTGCAAACTGAAGGTTTTTTGTAGAACATTGTTCGGTTCAGACTGAATCTCCAAAATGTCTCTTTTGTGTTTGACTTTGTGATTTAAATTTTACAAATATAAAAATGTTTCGACGCTAGGGAACGATAGTGAGGATAGGCATATTGCATATATATAAAGTGCATTTGAATTCGACAGAAATATAGCTATATGAGCCGAAATAGATTTATATCCTTTTTCAAAGAGGGTTATGTTGTAACTGTCTCACTTTAACTTGTTGCCTTAGTTGAAATCCCACGATGGAAATGTTACCCACTTAATTTATGGCTTCCTCAGACTCAAGGTCCATATTAATAACCTTATCCAGAAAGTGAGAGGAAATATATAGGCTAAGTGGTCAATGAGGTTTGTATTATATATATATATATATATATATATATATATATATATATATATATATATATATATATATATATATATATATATATAAAATATATAATATATAAATATATGTGTGTGTGTGTATGCGTGTGTAAACTGGCACCGTATCCGAACAGATTACAGAACGAACTGTTGAAACTAAGAAACCGAGAATTCCTGGTGCTATAGATTAATTGATAATAAAAAAAAAACTAAAAATAATTTCTGTCACCTCATTCATCTGGAAATTAATTTTGTACTAACTTAACTTTATTAAAAGTTCCAAGATCATTTTCCCTTTCCTTTGTTACCATTAATTATATTGGTGTAAATAGTCTCGATATAATGACTGATAGAACATAAATTATGAAAACCTCTCTCTCTCTGATACCTTTTCACAGAACACATGCTGGGCCCGTTTCGAATCTCCGGCCGGCCAGTGAAGAATAAGAGGAATGTATTCCTGGTGACAGAAATTAATTTCTCGCTATAATGTGGTTCGGAATCCATGGTAAGCTGTAGGTCCCAATTGGTTCTTAGCCCGTAAAATAAATCTAATCCTTCGGGCCAGCCCTAGGAGAGCTGTTAATCAGCTCAGTGATGTGGTTAAACTAATGTATACTTAACTTTAACTCACAGAACATATCGTAATGATAAATTCCCAAAAGGGATCATGAGAAAGTGCTCCCAAAGCTGTTTTGGACACCAGACAAGATTCTTCGGGAATGGAACACTCAAGATGTCGCCATAAACAAGGCTGAAGAATCATTGGTTATACGGTGCAACAAGTATTTCTGTCTAGTTGTAAGATTCTCTCTACTTATCGACCCTAACGAATGAGCGAAGCAGTGTGGTGCTGAGAGTCCTTTGGATAATTTCATCTTCAATCTGGTAAGAAGGCATTCGACACCTTTTGTATTATCTTTGATGTTAATATAATCATATTTCTACTAACCAACATATGTTTATTACTAGCATATGTTTTTGAGTAATTTAGGAACTATGAACATTTTACAACGATTCTGTTTAGGAGGTGATAAATGAATTGTTTATGCAGTAAGTTTGTTATTTCCAGTTAGTATAAAAAACTCCATAGGTGGTCTCAGTTAAACATAATGTTAGCATCGAAAGGATTAATCTCTGCTTTACAAACCCACCTCATATAAGAAGAAAAATTAAAGTGGCTCACAAGTCCTCTGTTTCTCAACCAATCCAAAACAAAGGTCTTTCAACAGACAGAAGAGACGCCAATTAGGACACGTAAACAGAGAGACAAACAGACCACAAGATGTCATCAAGCATTTCCTGCGGGAAAGAGAAGAAAACGTTCCCACGAAAACATTCGTTTCCTTTTACTTCATAATAAAGAATGACTTATACTTTCAAGATGCTTTTCACTGAGAACATCAACATAGCATTTCAATCTTTCAGAGGGAGAAACGTAAACTGACACATTGCACCACACACACACACACACACACACACACATATATATATATATATATATATATATATATATATATATATATATATATATATATATATATATATATATATATATATATATATATATATATATATATAAATACACATATTTCTATTCAAGTCAATGGCATTGTTCGCAGATGCTATCTTCTTGTCAAGGCTTTGAATCAGTATATACGTCTTCTTTTTCTCTTCTGGCAAGGACCTCAGGATTAAGGAAAAAATCTCGAATAATTTTCCATATTCCTGAGAAGTTTGATAAGAAGATAGTATCGGCGAACAATACCATTGACTTTATAGAAACTGCATAAGAGAGAAAATCTTCCCAAAATATATATATATATATATATATATATATATATATATATATATATATATATATATATATATATATATATATATATATATATATATATATATATATATGCTATTTGGGCAGATTTTCTTTCTTATGCATTTTCTATTGAAGTCAATGGCATTATTATATATTTGCTGTTTGGGCAGATTTTCTCTCTTATGCAATTTCTATTGAAGTCAATGGCATTGTTCGCCGATACTGTCTTCTTATCAAGCTTCTCAGGAATACGGAAAATTACTCGAGATTTTTTCTTTATTCCTGAAGTCCTTGCCAGAAGAGAAAAAGAAGACGTATATACTGATTCAAAGTCTTGATAAGAAGATAGCATCTGCGAACAATGCCACTGACTTGAATAGAAATATGTGTATATATATATATATATATATATATATATATATATATATATATATATATATATATATATATATATATATATATATATATATATATGTTATGAATTTGTCTTGAATTTCTAACTTTAACTTACCAATGAAAAACTTGCAAGATTTCCATTAGAAAAACAAAAGTTGGGCAGGATATTTAGTTCAAGAGAGGGCAATTTTTACTTTAGTTACAGCGAAATTGAAGCTATTATAGATCAAAGCACCAAATATTCAGTGCTTCAAAGATTTAAATTCTGATGTTTTTCCTTACGAAAGGAAAGGAGCTTCAAAAACAACCCTCAATCGCCTTTGTTAGGACACTATAAAGGTAAGAAGCCAGAATTTCCACCAAATATATTTAAATTTTTCACATGGATTAAGGTTTTTTAAAATCCTCTCATGACGATGATAGACGAGAAAATGGCCATGTTATGTTCCAGACCGGTTTTAAATTTTTTTTTTTTATCTAAAGTAAGTTCGGTGCTTGCCTAAATCTTAAATAAAGGGTCTTACTGAAAAAGAAACGTTACTTTTTTACCGAAGATGAATTCAGAAAGGTTACAATATGAATATCCTAAACCACAGAAATAAACAAAATAGTAACTTATTATTTTGCATCGTCAATGTGCAACATTATATCTCTACCTATCTCTATCTCCCTTTATTGTTAGAGTGATTGCGTGAGTATAAATAAATATTTCGGATATAATTACGTGAGTATGTACCTTAAATATATAGTGTTGAATTAAACCTCTCTGAATATAAAAAAAACTAAATTTTTACAAATAAAAACTACGCAAATGTGCAGATACACACGCGTATATATATAAGAATTATTAATCGTTCGCGATCCAACGTTTTAATCCTCTTAATAACCAGAAAAGAATTGTGTTTTCATTCAGTTTTTACTGTGTTTGATTTAATCTCAAATGAGATTTTCACATCCAATAGTGGATGAAAAAATAGTGTTTATGTATTTAAACTCTCAGTTTAAAACAAAATTAAATTAAGTAATTAGTAGAGATGAATTTCAAGGACTTTGATGACAAGATAACTCTTATGTGTTCAAAGCTGATCAACAATTAATTTGTCTTTTTTTTTATTACTAATAAGCTGAAGATTTGCGAGACGAAGCTGGGAGACCGCTATGTGTCAGGAAAGATATAAAGAGAATGTTAAACTTTTTTTTCATTTTCGTATATTTCTTGATCACTGGATAATAAAGTCAGTGATGAAGGACCAGACTGACAAGATTTTCCATAATGCTTCTACGGTAATTAGTGCTGCAGTGAAGTTTCGACGCCGGGAACAGGACAAACGCCAAGTTTTTTGCTTTTTAATTTTTTCGTCCCCTGGCACAGAATTAATGGAATTTATCCTTATAAGTTTAATTTAAAACACTTTGAAACATTTTAGGAGAAGATTTTTTTATTACATTAAGCGAATTAAAGTGTGTCGAAAATGTAATGGCAATGGAACGTTCACATTATTTTAGATATCTTGCAATAACTTTAATATCATACATCAGTCCAGAAACTGAACTTGAAAGCAAACACGAACAAACGCACACAGCTGCACCACACAGACAGTTATAAATAACATTAAGGCCTACTGATGACAGGACCAGATATTCTTCAAGAGTATCATGGCGGTAGACAACAGAAACAGACAGCAGAGTGAGGAATGAATCCATTTACAGGTAACACAGAGATAAATGCTTTTGTTTGTAGCTGCAGTATTTTAAATAACAACTCTCTGAACATCAAGAAATATCATAAAATAAATGTTATATTACTAATTCCAGTATTAACGTATACATATACCAATAATCGCTTTTTTAAACCTTCAGTAACGTTCTTTGTAAGTGATAATTATGGATGACCTTTGATGACGCAGTGGATATCTGATAACAGCACTGTATCACCGGTAACTGGATTACTACAACGAAAAATTGGCTGCTGAAATAGCAATAAACATGGCATATGTCAATCAGGATGTGATTAAACAGACGAAGAGCAACAACTAATGGAAAGGAGAGGAAGAACTATACTGCACAGACTTAGACTTACAACACCAAAAGGATTATTTCGCAATTCTGAATTTCAGAAGTGTGTATTTATTCTTTCCTCACAGCTACACGTTTGAAGGGAATACTGAACCTAATGGTAAAGCACAATTTACATCGCGGAATCGTTTCAGTTGTCGTAGCAACACCTCTGTCTTTTTCTTATTTTCATTCATTTTGGACTAGTAACAGAACTGAAGGTCTTTCGATTCCAATAGTAAATCGGAATTAACGGGAGCTGTTATAGTTATCTTTTATATACTTGGAGCTGAACTCAGTTAACTCATTGCAAAACAATGTAACCTGCTGCGGTGAAAAATATATTATTCCTTATTATTAATAATAAAAGGGAATCTGTCTCTGGAAATAATTACATCACGTCAGCATTTACGCGAAACGAAAATAAAATAAAGGAAAAAGATACAATACTTAGTAAGAATATCTTCAGGGAGTTGATCTGAAGGTTGAAAAATGTAATATCCAAGGGCATTTATACCGCAAAAATTAGAAAAATTAGTCACTAGCATGGTGCTGCGTATTGGTTACTATGTATATTAGCGTGGATATCTGTGAAATACTCGAGCATACCTGTGAAAGAATTGACCTTGCTGAGTGTAGGTGTTCTTCTACATAGTTCATTAATCCGGGAATAAAAGCATTTCACCCGCCATGGCATTCCTCGAAAGATTAAAAATAAGAATATTTCTTATTGCAGAAAACAGTTTATTTATCTTACTTTCCTTCCATATCCAATCGCCAGAGTCTTGCTGAACCCCAACCCGATTTATTCACGCACGCATACACCTACCCACCCACACACACACACACACACACACACACACACACACACACACACACACACACACACACACACACACACACATATATATATATATATATATATATATATATATATATATAAAACTTAAAATTGTGCATTCATGTGTGTTGATGAGTGTGCGTAATTATGCAGATGTGAATACATGTTCATGAAGAGTGATGGAAAAAGTAAAGATCAAAAGAATGTTAGTGCCTCTGATTAGAAATCACACGGGCAAATGCTATGAAATGGAAGGAAAATTGTTTCAAAATGTTAGAATATATATATTTGTAATAATCATTACCTCATATATATGGAGATTCATTAAAATGTTCAATTTTGGGGAAATTGATTAGTTTACATTTTTCTTCCACTTCTATTCGCAGAAAGTCCCTTGTGACACACACGCTCAGAAGATCCTTCGAATAATAACCATAATGGTCGTCTGCTTTTTAGTTAAAAGCAAAATTCATTTGATGGAGGGTCGAAAATGAATGAGTGTAGGGTATATTAGAGCACGGGCGACTATATCATTAATAATGATATTTTGTACCATCCATCACCCATCACGCTCGCTTCATAATTTTTCGTTAAAGGATGTAATTTATAATGCCGGCATAGATAGGCGACGCTGATACGAATTCTTAGAAAACGTTTGCACCACAGTTTTCACCCTGGAATATTTTAGCTAGCTGTTTTAATGACGAAATTTATTTTAAAATTAAAGTACAGTATATACTGTACATACGTTCTCTCTCTTTCTCTCTCTCTCTCTCTCTCTCTCTCTCTCTCTCTCTCTCTCTCTGCATAATATATATATATATATATATATATATATATATATATATATATATATATATATATATATATATATATATATATATATATATATATATATATATAGATAGATATATATATATATATATATATAGATAGATAGATAGATAGATAGATAGATAGATAGATAGATAGGTAGGTAGGTAGGTAAGTGGATAAATATATAAGACAGTCGGCAATACTATTCAATGGAGGTTTTCGAATATTTGTCTTTTGTTGTTGATAGGTTTTGAGAATGGGCGTACGAGCAAGAGCTCATTATGGTGGAACAATGTGTAATCTAACAACATAAATGTTCGTTGTCTTTCGAAAACTTTCTTCCATCCGAAAAGCGTTTTACTTCAATCTATAATTTCATATATGTTTTTAGGTTATATTTTCATGATTCTTTTTATTTTTTATAATTCAAGCTTTTTCATTTTCACAGAACCTGAAGACAGACATATGTCCTTGTAATAATTGTAAGCCTTGAGAACGAGTAAGAATGGGATTTTATTCGTCTGATACTTATACACTTACTATTAATCGATATATCATATAATTCTACTTTCAGCTGAAATGAAACCCACTTCCATTACTAGAATTAACAGACCTTGAAATTAAATATTGCAGTGACGTTCTGATAACAAAGACCGAATTAAGATCCATCTGAGTGAAATGATTCTCCACTTACGGTCGCAACGTTTTCATTGCGATTCGATTCTCTTTTTAATCCCAGGGAAAAGTTTCCGACCCTCCAAGTCAAATTTTCCACAGAATCGACTCTTCAAACTTTGATTAATCTTCAATGCTAAAGCATGGAATTTCTCCCTCCAGTCCATGGAGACGCAGGAATTCTTCATTTGATTATAGAACAGTGTTCAACCCAATATCTTCTTCTGCAAAATCGTGGACAGAAATACACTGGTAAATCAATTCTCAAAGAACTGAGAGGTAAAGATACACAGAGGAAGTAAACTAAGTTTCGTGAAAGAGACACTACGTAGATGAATTTCGGAGGATTCATAGAACTAATTATTATTGTTTTTTTTTGTATTGGAATGGTTCCAATGCAATTTATTCGTAGATAAAATCTCTTTATATCTTCACATTACATAGACATGGACAGACACTGATTGACGAAATATTTTACACTCTAGGTGCAATAGCATGCACTGTATGCGTGACCACAAGCATGAACAAAAAAAAAAAAACGTATTTTTATTAACATGCATAGATACTCTTAAGTAAACATGCCATGGAATGTATTACTGAACACTTCTCGGAACTTATAATAAGCTCTTGAGATTCAAAAGAAGAAGAAAGTATCTGTTCTGGGACATTTCATCGAAACAGCTGATGTTAGTTCACCATCTGAATAATGCAATTAAACATCAAATACCATTCATTTTCAGTTCCGATGGGAAAAGGTGAAAATTAACAATGGTTTGCATATGGTGTGTTCTGAATGGAATATTGCAATACTTTTTTTGCCAATCGCACTGCAGTAAGTGGGGCATTGGAAGCTAAGACCGTGCTGTGACCGAGGGGTCTGACTTAACTGGGGATTATCAGGTTGTAAGAAAAATTTTTACACTTGGAATAACTCCGTCTAACTGAGCGTCGTCTAACTGAGCGTCAGAGTGTCTGTCCGGTATGCCACCGAACGGAGTTCTTTTTATATGACTGAAGTGACTGCTGTAAACGTTACCCAGATGCAGATCACAAATAACTTTCTGTCTGTCAGGTCTCCTGTCTCTACACAACTATAACCTATGGGGAACAGGCTTCTTAGTTTATATAAACATCGCGCATAGATGTGCATAAAGAGATAACTGTCTGTGAGTCTGTTTTCCTGTCTACACAACTTTAACCTATAGGAGATAGGCTGCATGTTATGGTTTACATATTCCATTAATGAAGACCTCTCACATGACACTAACGTTGACATTCTTATCTAGATCTTGACCTTCATAACTAGAAATAGCTATCATCGGGGAACTCTTGCTTTGCAAGTGTATCTTGTCCAGGAGTCACCTGTAGGAGTTATCTGCCTTTAGGAATACCATTAATGGGTGCCCTTTTATCTGGTTTTATTGTTGGTAATGGAAATTTTTAGCGTCAGCGATTTTCTCAACTTGTTAATCTCGAGCATTTTTATATTATACATACCCACATTAAGACCATCATTATTAATGCAAATATTTTAGAGTAAATGAAGAAGTTATCTTACATTTACGGAAAAACAGCTGCATAAAGGGTGACAAACGCACTGATATATAAAAAAAAATCAGAAGAAAAGCTTATATAACAAAGGGAATTAAAAAAAGTGAAAATGGCATTCAAGAGTGGAGACAATCCCCAAATAGGCAACAATGGCTGACGAGAGAACGCCTGAAGTCCAGGAAACCAATCCAAGTGGATTAGTAAGTTGCCGTTGTGGAAAGACAAACACCCTACATATCTCCGCGTTGATGCTGACGCTATGAATTTCGAATGACTGTCAACATTAATTTGTATCCCGGAGCCGCTGGACTCGGTGTATGTTTGGTGGAGTCTCACTGAAGCCTCAGATTAAAGCTCAGATTTCCTTCATCTTGTTCAGTTCGTCTAAGAGGATCGTTGTTAACAATTCACCGTATAAAACTCATATGTGATAAATTTGTAAAAATGTAAGCATTCACACTGGAAGTCTTGCACTATATTGCTTCGAGATCGCATATGTAAGGAGTTGAAAGTAAAGAATTACTCATGATTTGCCTTAATATATTACTTTGTTGCTTATCTTCAGCATTTTCTCTCACATTATTCAAATAGAGAACAAGCCTTCATGACGGAAACATCATTATATTACTTAATCATAATATTCAACCCAAACTAAAACAGAGAGATTGATGTACAAAAAGTCTGTCATCATTAGTTCATAGCCAATGCAGAAAGACAATACCTTCTTTTTTATTCTTCTTTTACCCATACGAAATACCACGAGATCTCTAGTTCCTGCCTATCTCTACATTTGTGTTTCCATCAGTCTACCTTTTGGAAAAAATAACATTCGATAACGATTACACTTCTCAGAGACGTTGTCTTTTTCCTGCCTAACTTTTCAATAAAATCACGCTCTGTTTTGTTTGTAGCACCAGCGCTAAACGTCTTCCCTCTAGACAAACATATCGTTTATTTTTTCTTTAAATACTGTGAAAAATCATTGTTTTGGATTCTCTGTAAATAAAAACCAAATTTTTACTATGAAAAACCATTTTTAAACAATATCAACTACAATTTTAGGGGTTTCACTTGGGATTTTTCTGATCATAATATACTTATATAGAAATTCTATTCATAATAAGTGAGTAGGAATAACCAAAAAATTTATGCATGACTCTGGGAAGCGTAAAGGGCTCGAAAAATGAGGG
Source organism: Macrobrachium rosenbergii (assembly GCA_039081455.1). Taxonomy (NCBI): domain Eukaryota; kingdom Metazoa; phylum Arthropoda; class Malacostraca; order Decapoda; family Palaemonidae; genus Macrobrachium; species Macrobrachium rosenbergii. Next base: position 15,291,763 of record JANJGK010000017.1, on the reverse strand, counting down.
ATGTAAACGGAGAAAGACTTGGGTGTAAAATGGCAGATAAATAAAGTAAAAAAATTACAATTAAAACACTAATTTGATAAGGAAAATGAAAAGATGGTGTAATATATCAACGGATACTGTTGACAAGAAAGAAAGGCTTAGGATAAGGCTAAAATAAGCTGCAGAAATATGATTCAGTGAAGTTTAAAGTATCAAGTGAAATGTGAATTACGCTGATATTATTTGTGGAGTATAATTATATTAGACCGAAAGGATTTTATATTTGTAAAAAAAAAATAAATTTTCTTCCAGCGCAAATTTCACCTTAAAATCATGGTTTTTTTTTTCGTTGCATTTCCTTGCACTTCAATGGCAAACGTTTTGCATGTGAGCAGAAAAAGCGTCCGTTTTTCTCAAAAGACGCGAAAAGTCAGTATTTTACTCCTTCTTCAAGGAAAAGACATTTAACTTAAACCAGTGGAACGTTACTTTGGAATTTTATCAAATAAATAAAGATGGGGATGAATACAATTCTTGTTTATTATCTGTCAAAATAAAAGATATCTCAATGGATGTGATGAGCAAAACGTAAAAAAAAGGAGGAAAGTGATGAACATTTAAAAACTTTGAATAAACTTTAGAAAATACGACCAAAATATAATGAAAGAGGGATTATGAATGAGGGTTACAGAAAAAAACACGCAACAAACAGGAATGAATCAATATCCCAGGAAACACAATAAAATGGGAACCTTTTAATACTGACGAAAAAATTCTAGGATAAAAGAAAGTTTAATTAATAAGTAGGAATACTGCAAGAAGGAAACTCCTCGTAAATAAATGATGTTGATTACAAAATCATTAGGTTGGGAGTACATGTTTTAAAGAACAGGACCAGCAAATTTAATGCATTTTTTATACAAGTGCAATTGGTGATAAATTTGCATCCTTTCACTCTTCTGAAAACAAAAAAAATTTAAGACTAACTACAGCTAGTAACATAGTTTACACTGCAGTGTGTGCCCAAAGCAGAAGTAATACAACAAACGGCAATCTGTAAAGGGAATTTTGTAAAGAAATACATTAAATCAAATGGTGCGGCTTCATCTCAAAGGAAGAGAAGGACCAACTCTCGATAATAAGACTCAGAGGAATTTCCAACTAATTTGGATAGTCAAATTTTCTTCTAGATATAAATCACTTAATATGAATGGTTTCTGTTCCGTCCTACATCTTCTTACAGCACTCTTTAAATGTAATTCTTGATTAAAGTACTAATTAACACTCACTCTCTCTCTCTCTCTCTCTCTCTCTCTCTCTCTCTCTCTCTCTCTCTCTCTCTCTCTTTCTCTCTCTCTCTGTTGTGGCAGTGTATTTATGAACTTCCTTTCAACCACCAAACCAGTCATCACACTGTAAGTATCACATTCACAAAGATCAACTGGACATATTCAAAACTATTGACCTTACCTGTTATTAGTAATATCTGTATCCATCTTACTTCCTATTGTTACCTTCCTTGAGTGATGAAAATTCCATTCGCTTTAATAACATACACTGGTTTCACCCATCAAGGATACACAGCAATACATGATCTACAAAGGGTATCCCATGCACGCCAGGACGGACGAGTCCTTTCTGTGAAGGGCCAATCTGAAGAGCATTTATTTTACTCTAAGAGTAAATGACTTGCAACTGTATGCAATGGGCATATGTACATGATACATATATGCAAGTTTTATCGTAGGTAAAATCCCGGTGAGGCATCTGGATATAATGCCAGTTAATGTAGAAATCTAATCGGCTCCCTTGCCTTTTGTTGAAATAGAAAGGTTTAGTTGTAAAAGCACAAACCTGTGCCACGTATTGGTCACTGAAGCAAACATAACCCCCCGGATTCTTAGGCGTTGCTTCTTTTATCGGCCTGTAAAGGGATCTACCTTGGCTTTTGAATTTCATACTAGAAATTGCCAGATTTTTTCAAAGCTAAATTTCAACGAACGTCAACAATTCGCTCAGCTTTCGCCGTTCAATATTTCTGTCATCTTGTACATCTATGTTAAAATGATAACTGTATTTGCAACCCGTTTCATTTATAATCCTGCGATAAAATGCTTTGCTAATTTCTTTTATTTAAAACCCATAAACTCTTCTGTGGCATTTCTTGACCCGAATTCGTTGAAATAATTCAAACAATAGTTAGCTGCTGTTTATAGGAACTAACTGAGAAACTTACAATGTGGTCCAATGAGGCATCTAAGCTTACTTTTTTACATTACATCGGAGAAAATTAAGAGTAAAAAAGAATTCTGTGTAGGAAAATGTTAGGTATGAAGGTAAAGACATTTGAAAGCCACTCACAGAAAAGATGCAACAGAGAATGTTACGTGAAAACTGCTCTGTAATTAATTACCTAAACGTGCCTTCCAAAATAATGGACTTCCTTACGACTCTTGCACTCAGATGGAATTCGCTGCCAAAATCGACTTCAGTGACCGGTAGGATAAGACCTTGCGCAATGAAAACAAGTAACAACTGATTTGTTGGTGTATGTTTCAACTCCTGAAAGGTTAAGACCTCTATCTTGCACAGACGAACGTGTTGTAATGCAAAAATATCTTAAATATTATATGAAAGAGATGAAAGAGTGTATATCGACTGATATGATGACGGTTTGTTATCACTTTGAAGGTCATAATAACTTCAGGATATTTAGTTTTTTCCCAGTGTAGTTATGTACTGTCATGTCACTCGAATGTAAGTTACAAAAATTCATAACGAGATAAATACTAAAAGCAGAGATTGCTATAGGTTCTAAGTAAGCACACAGACACAAAGAGAGAGAGAGAGAGAGAGAGAGAGAGAGAGAGAGAGAGAGAGAGAGAGAGAGAGAGAGAGAGAGAGAGAGAGAGAGAGAGAGAGAAATTTCCATTTTAACTCAATAAATCAGTGTCAAACAGGTCAATATATTCAGTTGTCCAGTGATTTTGACAAACATTTCTCTGCCTTCAAACTTAGATATTAACTAAACCAAAGAACTATTGGACACCATTTCTCTATAAGGTTCCAGTAATTACGAGAAATTCCTAACCCTCACCCCATCCCTTCGTGATGGGCTCCAGTGAAAATTGGGTCACTAATAATTCTTTTATGAAACAATGGCAAGGCATAATAGCTTAACATGAAAAGGGTGTTAGCTCCCAAAAGTTTACTAATGTTCATTATTTTCATCCATTTTACTCTAGTTAATGTGTCAACGCAATGACACAACATAATGTATATATATAAATAAATATATATATATATATATATATATATATATATATATATATATATATATATATATATATATATATATATATATATATATATATATATATATGAATGTATGTATTTCTTTATTTATGGATATAAATGTTCACACAATATTATTTTTAACAGAATATAATGGAGAAAGTATACGCCCATTAATGAATCAATGATTCAATGGAATAAGTTTTTGTTAGTGATGTGAAGGTTTAAACGCAAACGGTTTTGAGGAGAGAGTTGTGCGAACGAGCTCCCGCGATCTCCACCTGTAGATCTGAAGTGCAGATGTAAACATTCGTAAGACTTTGATAGCTTTCGCGTAAAGCCACGAAGAAGAATAAGAAAAAGTTGGGGGTTTTCTGTAGTTTATTCGCAGGGGCTCTTTACAAGCAGTGGAGTTGTTACGGCAATGGAAGATATTTCTCTGAATTTATAAGAAAATGTTGTGGAATGGTAGAATACATTCTAGTTCTTTGAAAGGTGTGGGTGTCCCGCCATGATTAAAAATTGAAATGATTTCATATACATAAATTATTGCAAGTTGCAAGGGAAAACATTAACGGCAATTTCATGAATATCGTGAATAAATCTCGCTGAATATAAAGGCTGGAAGAGGTAGAGAAAATAAATTACTCGAAATGAAATAATATGACTTGTTACTTTTCATGCAAATTCATATAATTTGAAATAATATGGGAAAAATATCTTATAAATGCTATTATAACCTAGTATATCTCAGCGACATCCTGAAAAAAGTGGTAATATTAAGACTAGGTGACAATAGAGTTACTTTAGGTGTACCTTCCTCTAATTTGTAACAGACATTTTGTCATACTTTTCTTTCACGTTTCATTGAAATTTGTTCCCAAATTTCAACCACATTTTTTTTAATGAACCCTTAAAAGTAGCCTTATTTTCACAGTCGACAGCGAACACATTTTTGAAAATACGATTTACAAGAAATCAGAAATACTTAAACAGGAATTCACATGTACACACACACATAGTGTTGTGTGGGTACTGGACTGCTCTCTCTCTCTCTCTCTCTCTCTCTCTCTCTCTCTCTCTCTCTCTCTCTCTCTCTCTCTCTCTCCAAAAATCCACAATGCTCTCGAGTGCATCTAATGGTCAATTGCCCACAACACAAACAGACATGATACTTATAACTCAGCAGTTTGGGTGTTTATGTGAAATAAACACCCAAAAACTATTTCAGTATATTATTTGTAATAAATCTCACTTCTATTCGAAATGTAACGAATTACCTCTAAAAGAAAATCTCTCCAGTCTAACTTTAAACTTTTCGAATGCGATCCAATTCTCTCGCATTTCCTGGAAAAGCATTCCGACCCCTTGAAAGAAACTGCCGCATTGAATCGCCTCTTGCAACACTGAGTAATCTTCAGTAATAAGATATGGAAGTCGTTTTCTTTTCGTACAAAGTATAAGAGTCTCTGATTCAATTTGAGCAACGTTTAACTGCGGGGTTTTCATGTGCAGAAACAAAGCACGAAAAAACTAAGAAAAACTTTAGTGACAAACTTAAATGATCGAAAAGAGAAGAAGAAACTTTATCAAAATCATTCTATATCCATTCACTTCAAAATACTCATCGATCAAGGTGAAATTTGCCTGGCTCAGATAGTTCCGAACTAATCTCTATAAAACTTTGACCTCTCTCTCTCTCTCTCTCTCTCTCTCTCTCTCTCTCTCTCTCTCTCTCTCTCTCTCTCTCTCTCTCTCTCTCATCCTTAAATTCACCTACCTCTTTATCCATGCATGTTCTTACGAGTGTGGTTGCCCTCGAGAAGCCAGTGAACGAAATGTACTGGATGGAATTTTACAGCATATGAGGCCTAGTAAGTTGCAATTTTATCAGTTTTCAAAGCCCCATAAACTCCATAATTCACTTTACGAAAATTTGGGTATTTAGCGAGAATCGAGTGTTTTGAATTCTTTTTGTAAAGAATGATGTATATTGCGTATCAAAAAAAAAATTATTAATTGCATTCCAGTCAGAACACTGCGGTATTTTGTATCATAAATCGCAAGTATTTTACCTGATATCTGATAAATCTTTCGAGCCTCAGCAAGAATGTCATAAGAAAACATCTAATCACGAGAAGCACTATAAATCAAGTGAAAAAACTACAATTATGTTAGTTTTGAATGTTAGAAACGTATAACAGAAAACATTAAGGGACTATATTTCATGTTTTCTTTCAGTTCTTGCTGATTCTGTGTTGGGACTTTATTTTCTTTTCTCCATTCGTTTCGACTTCCCTATTGTTTATTTTGTTATGTTAATGAATGATATCACTATAATAGATATAGTTTCTTATATCTAAAGGAAATCTATTACTTACTTATGGAAAAAGAATCAGTGGCAGAGCTTAATATAAAAGGATACAGGAAACAGGCACGACCCATAAATGAAGTCATTTTACGGGCAGACAAAATTCGAGGTCAGAATCGAATCCCGTGAAAGCACATGATTCAAAACAATCTGTGAAGACAGAAGAGGGTCGGGAGCGCCTCCATCCTGTTCCGAATGGATAACTGGGATCAGGATGTGGTCCTTACAGGAACACAAACCAAGCGAGTCCGTGGATAATGACGCCATGAATTCAGAACGTATGTCAACACGAGCTTAAATCCTCAAGCCATTGGCTCTTCTGTTTGTTCGGTGGAAGATGATGAAGAAACAATGATTCTCATCAAGGCTTTGAGTCAGTCTAGTAGAAGCTATATTAGTAATTTGTCTGCGCAGTCTGTTGCGCATAAAAAGAACTGAACGGCTGAAACATTGGAGGTGCTCATTAGGAAGGGTAGGTGAAAGGGGCCGAATCAGTGTATTTCTAGATGGGTCGGTCATGTGTGAAGAATGGGTAATTCGGCGCTCCGATATTGAGGGTTCTGCTTAGGTGTGCTGAAAACATCGAGCTGTGGAAATTACCTGCACAGGGCTTCATCCATGATTCAGCGTCTAAAGTATGAAAGTGACGGTGTATGATGTGTTTTCTTTTCTCGTGATTTGAACACAAGCAAAAGAAGAGTTTTTTTTTTTTTTAATCTCCAGACTATTGCTTTGATAATTTTTCGATTTCCAATGTCCTTTCTAAAGTATTGGAACGGTACTTTACTCAGAAAAGTAACGATAACACCAACAAAATTTTTATACCATTTTATATTCAAAATAAACTCATGAAAAGGTTTCTTTGGAGCATAACTAAAGAATCATTATGCTAACGACTCACAAGAAACTGGAACTGGTTTATAAAAGCTTCCATTATGTCCTGGCAGCATAGAGGAAGCTCTTACAAAAGGGGAAAAACTTCCTTTATGTCGGGGAAGGAAGAGCCTTGCGAAAGTTAGCCCGGCGCAGACAGGGAAGTTTCAGCCAGCATCCGAATCGCGAGTGATGCGGAACTTCGATGAGCCGAGGACGTGGTGGCTTTGATGATATATACTGTATTTGCTATTTTGTTGTTTGTTGCTGCTGTTCTTGGTGCGTGACATTATTACTGTTATCGCTTATGATTTCTTGTTCCATGCAAAAACGCGGCTGTAGCGGTAGCTTGAGAATAATTACAGTTCAGAGTTTTTTGCTTTCAAGTCAAAAGAAAGGTAAAGTACGTGCAGCAAATAATATATATATATATATATATATATATATATATATATATATATATATATATATATATATATATATATATATATATATATACACACACACACACACACGTGTATAACTGAATCACGAAATTATGGAATGTGATGATTATTTAAATAAAGGCAATGCCACAAAGGAGAGTGAAACAACAAAGTGGTGCTAGGCCTTTCGACTTACTGTCCTTTGCTTAGCAAACTAGTAGAAATACATAAATAAGTTTACAAAGAAAGCTCATATAAATGACAGATGGGGATTATAAAGGAAAATATGTACCTGGAATCCAACACAGTTGAAGAATTAGTAGACCTACCAAAACAGAGGTATATATTTAATTAGGCCCAACAGCTCGGAAGCACGAACAAGTCAATTAAAATATTATACAGGGAAAGATACTGACCACCAAAAAATGACCGTGAAAGAATAAGCTGATTACATCTGTTATAAAAGTACAACTCAATAACTCTCCTTATGGTAAACAATAACAATTTTTGGAAAGTGAACATTTTCATCAAAAAATATATTAAACATACGAATTCATAGAAAAATTATATATAAGGTAACTAATCAGTAATTAAATCAGTGATTTTATGTTTAAGGTCACTCTTAAACATTTTAATAATACAAGGTTCCAAATAATACATGCCACAGCTAAGGTTAAAAGATTTCGTGAAGAGAAATCTTTCGATCTGGCAATCACTGATCTTTCAGTTCAGTTTATCCTGTGAGAGCTTTCGCTTAAATGAATGAATATTGCATTGGATGTTTGCCCAGTTTTGACAGAATACTTATGCTGTGTAATTCATACCTCTAAATATTTACCCCTGTTTTGGTAGATCTACTAATTCTTCAGCTGTGTTGGATTCCAGGTACATATTTTCCTTTATAATCCCCATCTGTCACATATACGAGCTTTCTCTGTAAACTTATTTTTATAATTTTATCAATCTGCTAAGTAAAAGACAGTAAGTCAAAAGGCCTAGCACCACTTCATGGTTTCACTTTCCTTCGTGGCATTGTCTTCATATATATATATATATATATATATATATATATATATATATATATATATATATATATATATATATATATATATATATATATATATATATATATATGAAATTTTTCATCATACCGTGATTTATGTACAATCATGAAGCCAAAAATGTCGCTTAATATCAAATCCACGCTACCTCGGGAATATCCCCGATGGGGAATTATCACCGAAGGGAAATTTATAAGTGATAAATGGATTGGTACTGCCGGGTCGCGATCCCTCGTCACAGATACTTATCCAGCAACTCCAGTCGACGTGTGTGGAAATAGATGGACAGATAGATAGACAGAGTTACTAGTCTGCCAAATTGTACACCAGCAACAAGGATTACATTTCTTAGAAATGCGGAAAAGGGACAAAGAGTTATTTCCTGAAATCTCGAAAGCAGGTATTGAATACCAAATATGTTTTTGCACATAAAACTTGACTGTAATCCCTATCCTACAAAGTTTTGTAAAAGAAAGTGTATTCAGTCTCTCAAAACAGAATTGTGAATAAAAAATGAAATCCAGATATTCCCTTTGAATCTTAGAAATGGATATTCATCATTGTACAGATGTTGGTGCATAAGAATGTGTTGAATTTCTATTTCTGCTCTAAAATCAAAGATCTGTCTCACTCGATACGACGTCTTTATTGTCAGTTATTATTTTTTGAAATGCATTTTACGATAAAACTGGATTTTGCAATAAAAAAAGTAAAAAGCTATGTTTTGCAATACGAACTGTTTTAGATCACAGGGTAGCTTTTCCCCATAATTCACGTAAATATGACCCGTCCTGTAAATGCATCCTTATCGAGGTAACAGTTAATATTTTTTTCCAGCATGTATCGATAAGCATATGTGCATTATTTATCGTTATTCAATGTTATAAAAATAAAATCTCATTTTTTTTATTTTATGTTTTAATTTCCATTTTTTATTGATTAGTACTCTTCTTCACTATGTAATTGCATAATTTATGTAAATTAACATAATGAATAACATTTTTATTACCCGTGGAGGTATGGTACAAGTGTTTGCATGTTGACAAAATTACAAATATAGTTCCATTTTCACACTAATCGTACGTCACCCAGAGTCTGATTATTACTAAAGAATTTTTAATATTCACACCATTATGTGATTGTTTCTATTTGTCTAAAAAGATAAAGCACTGTTTCCAAGAATGGGTGGTTACTATCATTCATGTGTATAACTGGCCTCTTTGGATTCAATCATGTCTTCATACACTACCTGTATCTGATCCGATTTGAGTCGATTCTCTTATTACTTACTGAAACTTATTCATTTTGTTTCCATTTAAGCATTTCAGCTCTGCTAAATAATATCCATAGATATGACTACCACTCGTTATCGCGACAGAAGATAATCTATATGCTAGTTTCATTTTTTCAGCATTTCTCCATACTCATGTAAATCACTTTGACCTTGTAATGATAATTACTAGTACACATTGATATAGAATTCCTATTCATCCTATTGACCATATCTGTGCAGACCCCAATCGTTCGAGTACCCAATAACCATTAGCAGACAAACTAATGGCACCACCTTGTAATGCCTTTAAGGTGATTGATGAGCGCCAGGAATATTCCCTACCTCTTGATTAAGCTTGCAAGTTCCAAGATCCTCCTGTCAAAACGCATGCAAATATTATTTACGGGTTATGTTTCTAGGAAATGTTCATGTTTGTTATTATTCTGACAAGAGGAGGACTTCTTTACGGTTTTAATTTAGTATATAATACGTAAAATCTACGTGTAGGTTCGAGCTATCAATGTGAATACCTCAGTTTGTACGAAATGGAACATGCTGATGGATTTGGTCACACTTTTCACAATTTAACAGGCGCAAAACATTTCCGACAACGGAAACACTTCCTTAACAATTTTACTACCAGTTACTGAGCACTCTTTCCTACTATAATACATTGCACCTTTTATCATTTGATTTTGACCTATCTAACAAATGTAGTAGACTATCTACACAACTGTAAAACGATGGTCATGCTCTTAGGACAATATTCAGTAATAAATAATCATTCAGGTAATTAACAACGACAATTAAGGAAACGTAAAACTATCTAATCAGTGGTCAGACAATCTTCAAATTGAACAGACAACTACAAATAAATGAAAAATCTTCAAATCCAAAAGACAGTTCAAAATTTACAACATTTACGTTTTCAGGCATAGTCAATTAAACAATATGAAAACATTTAATCAAATTACATAAACAAAGTCGTATGACTAAAACATCACAAAATTATCATACATTAGGCAGTTTAGCAGTATCGTGGTGTACATACTACATACATACTGCTGTACACAGGAGTTTAGGTTGTGGCTGCGGAAATCTCTATTGGCATTTCAAGACTACGAATCAAAGGTTTCAGGAAACCGGCTGAGAAGATGCCTCGCAGACGAAACAACAGAGTTTCTCCTGAAGATCGTAGGCGTATCATTGAAAAGTATATCGCCAATGAAGACTTCCTGTCAATGGCACATGACCTGGGCATAAAGAGAACCACTGCCTACACAATCATTAGGCATTATCAGCGAACAGGTTCATATCAAACTCATCATGGAGGAGGTCGCAGATTATCAATAGACAATGAATCTATTGATTTCCTAGTATCTATGATCGAGGATGAACCAACAATACCAATCAAGAATCTGAATGAGATTTTATGCGAAGTATTTCCAAGGAAGCAGCGTGTATCTGATGTCACTGTGTCACGAGCACTGCAAGGTGAATTAATAACTCTGAAGCTTTGTCACAACATAGGGCAAGATAGAAATTCTCCAAAAGTGAAAGAAGCTAGGTCAGTATTTGCTCATTACATGTACGAATCTGGCCTACAAAAACATCGTATATATTTGGACGAGAGTGGATATAATCTCTACACCAAACGTACGTATGGACGGGCACCAAGAGGCGAACGAGTACATAGGACTGTCGGAGGCCAACGTGGAGGTAATATCGCCCTCATTGCTGCAATCTCAGATCAAGTTGGATTAGTGTACCATGAGATTCATACAAGCACTGTGAACATGGACAGAAAAAATTACTTTACGTCACTAAATGCAAATCTACTGTAGGAGAGGAGGATTGCGTCGTCTTCATGGACAACGCTCCTTGCCATAATAACATTTCAGACATTTTTCCCGAGTGATACGATACCTGCCCCCTTATTCCCCATTTCTAAACCCAATAGAAACCTGCTTCTCTGTAATCAAGGCGCATATAAAAAATACTCTAAATAGCATTGTGGACAGATATGATGTGTCTGCGACGCGTCGAGCAGGAACATCACATGAGCATACAGGGAACGGCTGCTCATCCAGTCTATGGAAAGCTCACTACAGTACAGGTTGTGACACCTCAGCTTGTTTCATCTGAGTACAGGCACAGTAATACATTTTTAAGAAAGTATCTGACAAGAGATGATATTTGGGATTAATGTAGTAAATACCGAATCTATCACAATGTTACTCAAATTTATGGTTATTTCATTTAAGTGCTTAGATTTTAGTATACTGTGGGTATTATCAGTATATTTAAATAAGAAATGTAAGTTATTTCATTGGTAGCAGTGCATTTCATGTTTATATTTCATGTATGTTTCAAATGTAAGGTGTTTCATTGGTAGCAGTGTATTTCATGTTTATATTTCATGAATGTTTCAAATGTAAGGTGCTTCATTGGTAGCAGTGTATTTCATGTTTATATTTCATGAATGTTTCAAATGTAAGGTGTTTCATTGGTAGCAGTGTATTTCATGTTTTTGTTTTATGTTTCAATATAGTTTATGATTGGCAAATGACACTTGTTTAACTATCATTTACGTACCTTCCTTACTTATGCTTTAGTAGTCAAACAAATTAAATAAGAAGCAATTACAGAAAATGTACAACAGTACATAGTACAGTACGTATGCATGTACAGTACGTACTGTGACCTCTCCTACCCTCCCCTCCCTACTGTTAGGCTCCGTTGTGCTAGTATTCTAATTGTTCTTATAAGTCACGATTGACCCTTAGCAGTTACAGTTGTTCTTTATTACTTAGATAGATTGTTGTCGCATTCTGAAGATTGACACAGTGTTTTTTTAATATGCCATATTGTTTTTCAGTTTTGTAGATTGTTCAACTTCATATGGTTGATTGTTTTATACTGCGGAACAGTGTCGTTAGTGATGAAGACTGTTTCTGAATTATAGTCGATTGTTCAAAATCAAATGATAAAAGGTTTAGTAGTTTCACCTTCCTCTGTGAAGACAGAGAGAGAGAAAGAACTCTCTCTCTCTCTCTCTCTCTTTCTCTCTCTCTCTCTCTCTCTCTCTCTCTCTCTCAATAGACTGTTATATCACTTAAAATGTAAATTCCAGAACGTCACTGAAGATCTCATCATAATTACGTTTGTCGTTATTGTAGTGATTCGATATTAAAATCAGATTAACTTTCTTCGTTTGAACGAAAAAAAATTATAAACTTATAACCTCGTTTCCATCGCTGTATCTATGTTTGAATGAATTGGATATCAGAAGTTTGATCATGTAAATACATATAGTAAGATTCCAATACTTACAGTACGTAGAATTATACACAAGCTTTGATAAACAGAAATGCAATGCAGAAAATGGGACGAAGCACATTATAGTAAGTGGCCCAAAGCCGGAAATTTCATTTAAAAAAATGAATTCTCGAATTTTTCAACGCCTATCGTAAAACGATCTTGATTTCAAACGTTAATTGGTTCTTTTTTTCGAAACTCGACTGGTTCACGGCGCTATTTGATTTCAGTATCCACAATCGAAGTAGGTCTCGTTTGCAGAGGATACTCCAAAGGTCAAATGATTCGGGAAATTGGCGATTGGGTTATGTCTCGAGCTTTCGTTAAAAATAATGGAAATAGTAGACCTCTGTCCTGTAATTGGCAGTATTCAATTTTTATTTTTACTGTCTCTACTGGAATTTAATCTTCTTTTTTTTTTTTATTAAAACTCCATGAATTGTAGTTTGAGTTCTGTATGATTTTTCCGGTCATTATTTTTGTTCTTACTTTTTATTTTTTGTATTATATCAAAGTATTCCACAATCAAGCTTAACAGAAGCCTATTCACGGCCTTCCTGAAGAATCCTGGAGGAGATAGGGTGCCCTGTCTGGGTGCCCTTTCTGGCTAATGTGTCTTCCACCCATTTTAAATGGGGTATTTGTCTCTATCTTTTTATATGAATGTTATTTGGTATTCAATTTTCTAATATTCTTTTTTCACATGTGTTTAAAATACCAGATTGTGAAGCACAGGTGAATGAAGGAACAACAGTGAAAAGAAAATAAACACCTGACCAGTAAACAGTGACTTAGTTCCGTTCAGATTAAACTATTTTGATAAATAATTCAAGATAAATTACTATTGTCTTGACTATAAAGTTGTAATCTATGAAACCTGAACGGTTGTAAAAGTATGACAAACAAGTTTGGGACTTTCATTACCAATGCAGCATGATGATCAGTAGTGTTTGTATCCATATCTCAGCTTTAGGTTAACAAGGTAAGATAATCAAGTCCTCGTACACGTTGGTCCAAGTTATTCGTATGATGATAGAGGCAATATGTAAACGTATTAAATGAAAAATACAGTAGTTTGCGCGTGAGTATGAAAGAATGCACTTAGGAACATGATAAATGTAAGTAATACTACAGGAATTGTTAACTATCTTCCTTAATAAAGTTCGTGCTTGGTTTCAATTTCTCTACAGAGGTATAAAGGTAAATGAATGGGGATTTTAGTAATGTACTGTATGCATCCATTTCCGTCTTTCAGATTGAAATTTAATCTTTAGAATTGCAAGTAAATCATCTGACAATAATTTATAAGGTCTGGTACTCACACCCACGGTCTATATTCACCTTCAGAGGGTGAAAATAAGAACAAGATACAGACGTAAAAATAGGAACTAAATTGACAAGGTCCTAATACTATCGAAACAAAGATCAGAGAACGGACTTCGCATGTTATTTATTTAATCTTATTTCTCATGCTTCCTTTTGATCATGGTGTTGAAAGAGCAAACGCCCACTTCGGAAACAGAAACATCACAGCATATGCGAACGGGATCAGGTATGCTGAATGAAATTGCATTGCAAACTAAAGCTTCGTCGTAATTCATTTTAAAGGAGTGGCAGTCAAGTTATAAATGAAAAACCTGATTCACAGAGATACAATTTGCATGATTTCATGGTAGAATAAGGTTACCAAACGTCCACTTTGAATATCAAAGGAAAATTGTCAGCCAACAGCATCCTGCGCAGGAATCATGCTTGTTGCAATGGAGGACAAAGTAATAAAGTTAGAAATAATCAGATAATACATAAATGTAATAAGATTGGTCAGAACAGAACAAAGGAAGACTAAAGTCAATTATTAAACATTTATCTTCAATTTTAAGTGTGTAGGTTGATAACGAAAAATTCTGGAGTGTTGTTAAAATTTATCTTTACGTTTCAGTTCTCAAGATTATTCGGAAGAAACGGCTGATAGGTAATGTAAGAATTTCACTTTGATCACCTTGTATTACCATAAACTGCAACCTGTACCTGAATCCTTTAAGACTTTCCATTAAGCTTCTCAAGTACCTGGAATAAGCCACAATCCAGAAATGACCGACAGACCAGAAGAAAGGCAAGAAAGAATGAAAACTTTGAGCTGCTCAGAGAAGTTATGAAACTTTATACAAAAACCATTTTGAACGGGTGTTGTCAGAGAAGTGTTTCATGTTACTTCCTTGTACCTGAGAATAGGCACAAATGTATCTTATATCGAGCATAAAACACCAGATATTTTAATGATATTCATCTGCAATGCTTTTACTGTAAATAATCATTAAAGTGTAATTCCATCTGTTATCTTTGTTAATCATCCTGAATAATTATGAAAGGAATTGAAATCTTATCAAGAGTTTTTTTCTAATCAGCGCAGAGGCTATGGTTCATTGAATACTAAAAAATGTAGAACCAGTGAATGTTGTTAAAATTGTTTGTAACAACATTATTTTCGAATTCAGTAAAGATGAATTATTTCTCTTGAAATAGTGCTTCTCAATTCAGTGGAATACCATGAGATATATTTTATTGCTTTCATCAATTACTACATATTTATTTTGACACATAAAATTTGCCCTGAAATTCTTTGACACTTAGCGAGAAAAGGGGTTTGCTAATACATTCTAAGTACGCTCATAAGAACGAAATACTTTTCCTTAAAAGAAATAAATAACATAAGCCCACACAGTGAAACTAGGAATAATATTCTGTAAGAGTCTGTTCCATATGAAAAAAATATCAGTTATTTGTCTTCCTGAATTCCTGATACTTTTGGTTTTCGAAAAATCCGTTTTACTCCGTTTATTCTCTAGGCCCTCCTCTTTTTACTTTATTTTTACAAACGAAGGACAGGTAAAACTATGAACCAGTCCCCTAAACTATGTAAAGCCGATGGGAATAAGTAAAATAAAACAACAGGGCTTAAATCCAATGAATCGATGTTGCAGTCTTTCAAGAATCAAAGGAAAATAGAAGATAGATGAAAAGGTGACGATTGGTCGGTAGCCACGTGATCTATATATATATATATATATATATATATATATATATATATATATATATATATATATATATATATATATATATATATATATATATATATATATAATATATATAATATATATATATATATATATATATATATATATATATATATATATATATATAGAGAGAGAGAGAGAGAGAGAGAGAGAGAGAGAGAGAGAGAGAAGGAAACATATCACTACCTAAAGTACTGGTAGGTGTCTGTTGACGGTTAGAGTGAGGAGAAGTCTAATTCTCTTTACAACACTCGTACGTCTTCTTTCAGCAGCAGGTGGATGCCTAATTACTGTGATTAAGTTACGCTCTCGAATCTAATTAGGTGAAATGAAATCATACCTGTAGAGAAGAACCTTAAAATCTTTTTTTGCGAGAACATCACCTGTGGGTTTGCACTGTAATTACAGGCGATCTTTTAAATTTAATTTCCATTTATTCATTTTTTCACAATTTCCTAAAAGCTTTACTCTTATTACACACAAATACACTCACGCGCACACATATTTATTTTGTATGTGTATGTCTGCATGATACATATATATACACATATATATATATATATATATATATATATATATATATATATATATATATATATATATATATATATATATATATTATCGACTTTGTTCCTCGGCCTAAACATATCTCGTAATCCTTCACAAGAAAGTATTACTTACATAGCCCTTGAAGATTAATTCATTTCTGATGAAGAACCCTCATCACCCAGAATGAGAACATAACAACACCTAAAATACGAAAGTTAGAAAAAAGCAACTCAGAATTTTGAGATCTATTACTCGCCCAGTATGTATGAGGCAAGACGGACTGCCCAGGTCACAAATAGGTAAGAAGGATTGCTCAAGCAACAGACAAAGGCAGAAACAAAATGGCCCCACCTGTCGGTATGAACTTTACACTTAAGAAAGGTTAGATAAAGAAGGAAGGTGAGGAATATGGACACAAGAAGAGGTGACGAAAAAGGTTAGCATGAGGAGGAAGGAAGAAGGTAGATCAGAGATACTGTAGTTAAAATGGTTTAGTCCCTCACGTGAACTCTGTTAGTTCAGTGAGAAATAATTACATGGAACCCTTAAAGTTTCTATTTCATATTATTTTAGGATACATGTTCCTTTCAAAGCATTTATGCAGCAGTGCAATAAAAACGCCCTCCGACCTCATTTATTATAAA
The DNA here is from genome assembly GCA_039081455.1 of Macrobrachium rosenbergii. Taxonomy (NCBI): domain Eukaryota; kingdom Metazoa; phylum Arthropoda; class Malacostraca; order Decapoda; family Palaemonidae; genus Macrobrachium; species Macrobrachium rosenbergii. The sequence goes on along the minus strand of JANJGK010000017.1, from coordinate 15,274,902 downwards.
CAAATATAAATGAATTCAATGCAAATAAATATTTATGAGGGGAAACTCTTATCCTTATGGGTTCAGTTAGTACAGTGCTAAATGTGTTTCCGAGGGAACGATTCTAGATCTTATTTCAAGTTCGTTTTCAATGAGTTTAGAGGAAAAAACATTGTAATACAAATTGAACGCTAGAAGTCTATTGTGCTGGTTGTAGTATAAGCATATGGTATTGTAGACATGACAAGTGGCTGTTGGATTAAACCTTTATAAATAATAAAAAATAAACAAAAAGAAACACATCAAATATAACATTAAATATGGGTGAGTCTTACACTTAATGATACATTATACAAATTATTGTTAGTACAACAGCGACCATTCCATCTGAAAACTATCAGGTATGACATGAATAGAATCATTATTGTGTATAAATCTAGATTATTATTGAAAATTATAATTTCTGGGAAAAAATCATGGTTAAAGGCTCTGAGATTTAAGACGGTGTTGACACTCATTCGGAATTCATGGGGCCATTATGGAGGCAGATTTGCGCTGTTTGTCTTCCGAGGAAGAGCCCCAAGTGATCCCCTTATTTATCCTTTCTGATTGGTTTCAAGAGCCTCCAGACCCTCTCCTGTCTTCACTATGTGCAGCTAATGCAGAAATCTTCCCACGAATTGTCTCCATTCCCCTGGTCTATATTCCCTTTTTAACCTTTATTCTAATTTTGCTTATCTTTGTGATGGTATATGTTCTTGCATCCTTTCATATTGCAATATGTTCTTATACCAGTCTCTTGGCAACTTTTCGATTGTTTCCAGTGTCGTAATAGTACGGCGTGAGATTACTATCAGAACTGTTACTATTTTGTTCACTCAAAATAAATTTTGAACCCACCGCTATTAGTCTGTCTGTATAATGTCCAATAATAAGATGTTAGATAATCAATCAATTGCAAATGAAGAAAGGAAAAATGATTGTTCTTGGATACTGAAAGATACGTTGCAAACTTTAATGTATATTTTGTTCCTTTAGTTTTTTTCACGAAGTAAGGAAATACCCGATAATACATTTGCCTGAGAAATATTAGTACCATTTTGATTACAACGACATTTCTTTTTAAAAACAGTAACAAATTTTACGAAGATTGTAGCGTGACTGACAATGTCTTGATCATAATAATTAGACAGTAATGAAGTTATCAAATTTATTATTGCATTATGAATCACTGCCCTGCTGTCCTCTCCTTATCTGGAAAATCGATTCACTTCACATTTAGAGAGAGAATGCCCCAGGACTGTCAGTTTAGACGGAGATTTAATGGAATCACGTCAGAACTGAGGAAGGCAGCTTTCATGAGCTGATATGATGTGGAATTTGTTTCAGGTATTTACAAGAAGGAAACATGGGTTATTGGGGTTATGCAGATCATCAATATGCATAACAACGCACTTACACACTTGACACATACAGTTAAATATTCTTGCTTGTGTTAGAGGGGGTGGGGGTGATGTGCGAGTACGTACAACAAATTTTAAAATCTCTTTTCATAGTTTTTGTCATCATGGTTTTTTTTTTTTAATACACCAAAGCCCATTCTATAAATGGGGGATGTCAACAGAATCCTTGTCACATTTGCAGAAAGGAAAAGAAAGAAACTCCACCTCCCCTAAAGGGAAAAAAAATAAGAAGAGGGAAAGAAAAGATAAATCGCAGGCTATCAAAAACCTGCAGAGCCAATAAGAGTGTTTGCTTTGGGCTGTCTCATTGTAGGTTGTGTCAGATAAAAAATAAAAAGATGAAACCGTTCTATTCTATTTGGCGGATTCTGAGCAACTCCAAAGAAAATGTAACTAAGGTAAAACTTAAATGTATTTAGGTATTCTGAAATATTTATTCTATAGTCTTCTAACACAGATGACAGAAAAGGGACTCATTATTAAAGAAGTGTATTGTTTATAGCATATCAAGATTAGCATTATTTATAAATTCAAAACAGATAAATATGCATTAATGTACTTAGATTGCGTTTAAAGTACAATAATAGAAATATCCAGAATGTACTGCATATGCTTAATTAGTATCGTTGACAATCCAGAAAATTATATATCTTGCATATGCTTAATTAGTATCGTTGACAATCCAGAAAATTATATATCTAAGGGAATTATGTCAAGTGAAGTTCGAAAAATCTTTGAGGAGCTAAATATATATATATATATATATATATATATATATATATATATATATATATATATATATATATATATATATATATATATATATATATATATATATAAATGAAATAAAGGTGGTCTGCAGTTTGCTCTTCATGTCAGAAGGTAGGTTTTGCTACCGAGAGAGAGAGAGAGAGAGAGAGAGAGAGAGAGAGAGAGAGAGAGAGAGAGAGAGAGAGAGAGAGAGATTCTCACAGTTTGTATGCTATCAGTCGTTACACCGAGGCTATATAAATACCTTCGATGAAAGAGAGAGAGAGAGAGAGAGAGAGAGAGAGAGAGAGAGAGAGAGAGAGAGAGAGAGAGAGAGAGAGAGAGAGAGAGAGAGCAGTTGTTCTTAAGAGAGAGCGACCTGACTTACAATTACCTCATTAATCCTCGACAAAATGAGACTGATTCATCTCTCCCTTTGCATCTTTGAGTCACTTACAAAGCATCTCGGAGGGGCAGCGTCCCCTTTGTGCAAAGAAGTGATAATTTCCCATGGCTACAAGCAGATGCCCTTTGATCACCCTGCCTCATAATTGGTAATCATTCTCCCCTGCACTTCGTGTGCATCAGATCAATTAGCCCAGGAGAAGACCGGATCAGTCAGCAGTTAAATGGGGAAGGGGTTTCACCTACGGGTTCGGAACAGTTATGCTCGTTAGAGGTCAGCCTGTGGCGTAGACTTATTCATTTGCAAAAGAGGCCGAGAATGTTCGACTTTTGCTAAGAAATATTTTTCTAGGGGAAAACTGTTGTTTGCGAAGAAACTGTGGTGAACCTAAAATCCCTTTACAAATTAAGTTTTTTTTAGCTCGATTACTTTCATGTAAAATAACTGTATGTGTGTGTGTGAGTGTGCTTCTGAGAGAGAGAGAGAGAGAGAGAGAGAGAGAGAGAGAGAGAGAGAGAGAGAGAGAGAGAGAGAGAGAGAGCTCAATTTCACTGCAAAATAAAAAAAAAGAAAAGGTTTAGAAATTACGCAACTGATGTTGTGCTGACAAGGTATCGATATCCTGTAGATAGGTATGTATTGAAAAAGGCTGATTCATTCATTGCATTATCGAACATGCGTCTTAACTAGGAGATATAAATATGCAGTCATGGCAAAGTTAAAAAAATAAATAGATAGATAGGGACAGCAAGAGAGATTATAAAATTAGAACTTCTCTTATTATTCTCTGAAGTCAATTCCTAATTTCGTCCTTCACTCATTTGCTGTTTAAATCATTCATGTTAAATTATGTTTCGTCTTTGTATTAAAGCTAAGTTGTGTTCTCTCCTGGATAGAAAAAAAAGTATTGTTTAAATGCGAAGATTTGTATAAAAGTATAAATAAGACCGGTTAATACCGTTATTCGGGCATTCCGTCATTAAGGGCAGGAAGATCTATCATGAGCCTACAAAGATATATTGCAATTCCGAAGCAAAACATTGTGTTACAGCATATTAAAAGATATGGTACCGTACTGAGAGCGCTCCCTCAAAAAGGAATTAGTCGACTGCAAAATGCTATAAATAAATAATGAAAGAGAATTACAGTAAACATATTGTACACATTACTTTAAAAAAGAAACTGCAAAAAATTTATTTTAAATCACATCGGACTACGACTAACCTTCCTTGACTAGGCGCCCTATGTAAAAAGATTTCGAGGTAAAACCTGGATTAAACATAACAATCCTAACTTTACGCAAAACAAGTAATTTTAAAAACATACATTATACATTTTGTTCAGCCATTCCTCCCTGTCATAAAATCAAAATTATATCATCTTTTCACTGTTGACTCTTGGTTATAAAAGGTCAACATGCTGCATAAAAATAATATAATTCCCAGAAACACATTGAGGAAATGTTTAGTCATTAACTTCACCCGAGACCAATTTTAAAGGGCAGCAATGTTTTCATATTATTCCTGCAAGGTCCTGAGACTTATAGTGAGGGACTCTGACACTGGCTTCCATTGTCAGTCTGTCTATAGATCTAGCTTTACCAACACGAGTAATATAGATTTTCTCGGTAGTGAAGAGATAGTTCGCAACTTAGTTTTACCATTATTTGTAGCTCATCTTTCGCCTCATTCCGTAATTTCACAATGTACACAAACCCAGGGGGAAAGCAGAAATACTCCCTAAAAATCTCCTGCCACTCCCTATACTATTGCTATACCCTATCCCCCTAGTCAAGTGGGAAATTTCTGAGTTATTAAGAAATTACGCGATACAGCGGTGTACAGTCATATATATATATATATATATATATATATATATATATATATATATATATATATATATATATATATATATATGTGTGTGTGTGTGTGTGTGTGTGTGCGTGTGTGTGTGTGCGTGTGTGTGTGTAAATATAATACACACACACACACACATACATACATATATATATATATATATATATATATATATATATATATATATATATATATATATATATATGACTTTTTATCACATAACCGTGATTCATATACAATCAGTAAGCTACAAACGTCCTTTAATATCCAATTCGCTCTACCTCGGAAACAATATGAATCACGGTTATGTGATAAAAAGTCATAATGTGGCTGCGTGCGACAAACGCACTACACAGTCAACATGGCAGAGGTGGGTGGATATCGTCTCTAAATACAAACACCCGAGT
>JANJGK010000017.1:15245041-15265041 GCA_039081455.1 Macrobrachium rosenbergii | reverse complement strand
GAGGTCATAAGAAGCCCGAAACAGCTGGCCTTGATCTCAGAACCCTACCGGTAGCAGACCGACACACATACCCTTGTATGCTCTTTATTGAGCTGAACCCCCAACGTGGACATCTTTCGACCACCCAGTCACATTACCTGTGCATTCCCATTAAACTCATCCCTCCATCCCTGATGAAATTCGACAAGGCTCTCCATTGCTCCGTTATAAGGTAAAGTCCTGATTTGAGGTTCTCTCGAACAGTCACGTATCTTTAATCTTTCACTGCACTTTCATTTTCTTTTCTGAAATGCGGATTATCACAAAGACCTGACTCACTTAGCTCAGTGTAAATTTTAATGCAAGCATATCGTAACAGAATCGAGCTATCTTGGCACCTTCTGTGTAACCCTCCATTCGCCCGGAATCGTTATAATTATCCTTGTGTAACCTCTGGCATTATCTAATTGCAGACGGTATATCGCCAGCTGTGGAAACATCTGCTTGTCTTGTGCTTCTTGCAGTGGTTAAGGCCACTACAATCAATTCTTCAGTGTCCCTTTCATGAGGATTAATCACAGACTCTTCAATATTTGAACCAGTGCTAGAATAACTAACCACGTGGAATACCCTTATGTATCTGCCTATCATTCCCCAGTCTCCTGACTGAGGTATTTAATTGTAAATATATTCCATTTAAAGTAAACCTAAGTGTTTATCTGCAACAGTCATTTGTTGAAGTACGGCCTACAGCCCTACTGTTTTCCTATTTAGTTTCCTACCTGACCTAGCAATTGCAGTTAGAATCTCAAGGTGTAAGCACCCTGTTCACGAGCTAGACCCCCGGACTGGACCCCTGAACAAGGAATAAAGCAAGTAGGCCAGGTAAGAACATATAAATCATATATATATATATATATATATATATATATATATATATATATATATATATATATATATATATATATATATATATATATACCTTTTCAGTTCATTACATCCTACGACAACTTTGCAGTTAAAGACACCATTCGTTTGACATCAGCAAGAATTTGTACACTTTTATTTTTTACTTGTTATATTATATATCATATTACTTTCAAATATAACCACTAATTGTTATATATGTATTAAGCAGGACAATATTCGTATAAAAATACACAATTAAAGAAATACTAAAACGAAACCCTTTCTAAAGTAGGGCCACAAGGCTACCAAATGATAAGTAAGATAATATTTACATTGGAATTTCACATTAACAGCCCCAAAACATTCCTCATGGAAATATAGCTAAAATGATACTTCAGTTTATTCCAAAGACTTAGGTTTTATCCAGCATTATCACTGATAGACTTACGTTAGGGGTTACTTGACAATGAAATTGCCAGTAAATGGAAAAACCGCACTGGAGGCAGGCAATCTCTGCAGTGTCTATGTTTTCTGTTTCTTTCCTGGTATTGTTAGGGTCTTTTATTGATGCTCCGGCCCCCCCACCCCCCACCCCCCCAAAAAAATGTTTTTGTGGTCAATCATTATTGTTGTCCATTCCTTGAATCCTAAACGAAGTTGGGTGTTTTTTTTTAAAGCAGAAGTGATTACATTATAAACCGCTGTTTTACCAGTAAAGTTTGCTCTGCCTTCTCCCTCTAATAGTAAAGGCCAAAGTGGCATGATTGATTTTTTATTTTATTTGAAAATATTTTCAGATATGTAGCATTTTAAGCACATGTTTTTTTTCCTGGCTAACGGATCAAAAAAAAAAAAAATGCTGTAAAAGAGCATTGGTCTGCTTAATATTTTTGATTCTATTTCCAGCTATTGGACAGTTTTTGGGTTTAAGTTTATAATACAAACGTAAGATTAAGAATTAATAATTAATAACCCTTTCTCAATATTAACGTCATTCTTCACATTCACAAGATAAATCTTTTGGTATCTTGTGTTTTCACATTTAGGATGACAGTGAAATTCAATTTTATTATGCCTTGAAGGTCATAAATAACTGACTTTTTAAGGGAATTGGAACACTCAGGGTGCACGTTTCCAGAAATGAACAAAAAACCAAATCGTAACAGCCTAATAACAAAAAAAACTTAAAAACCAGGACCACCATTCGGAAACAGACGCATCAGTTCTCATTATACCGCCATGTGATAAGAATATTCATGAGAGGAACAACATAATGCGCCAGCGGTCTTGTGGAGACCTTGTCACGCGTTGGCTAATTGGAACATGATTTTCGTTTTCCTCAGGCTCAGTTCGTCAGTTTCCTAAAATAATTAGCTTCTGGAAATTCCATTATGTTCCAGTTATAATTCATATTTTGGGATAATGCTCCTGTTTCTCGTCTAGTGCTAGTAAACCGACTGTCCGTTTTATTATTAGATACTGTCATACTATAGCCATTAAAACTTTCAGTGTTATAGCATGCTACATGCTTGTGAATTCGATGGTTATATATATATATATATATATATATATATATATATATATATATATATATATATATATATATATATATATATATATATATATATGACATAATAAGGAAAAATGGTATCATAATTCCATTAACAGAAGAATATATATCTGTGTAGCACATGAAAAGAGTGCTGTTGTGAAATCACAGTTTGGTCAACCCAGACGCGAACGTCATCAATAAATACCTGTGTAGTGTTTTAGAGACACTATGTCAGCATATGTCAGCATATGTCCGCATAAACTCAGCATCCTCTTTTTGGTCGGAGCTGTAGACTGTCACGTAAACCGTGAGAATCCTTGGAATGAGGTCATGTGTGTGTTCGTGTGTGTGTAAATCGTAGTCTTGCTATGTAAAAGTATGAAAGCTTAGATAGAGATCAACATGGGAAGCCACCCTGTGTAGACCATTGTATTCTGCTGTACAAAAAACTTTTTTTTAGAATACAAGAAAACCCGCTATGGAGTTTGTCTAAATCCTACAGAAGAACTTTGCTATTTCCAAGACAATAATTACATTACACATCCATGAAGAATTGTGAAGATGCAAAAACAATTTCTCTGACTGCGTTTTAACTCAGTCTCTACAATCAAACGTAAGATGGGGATATTCTGGCGGAGTACCCTATTACATTGGTGGCAGCGGTCCTTCGACATTCGTGGCAGCGAGTCTACATTTTTGGAACGGAAACTCCGATTAGGCAAGATGCCTAAACAACCATAGACAGACGTCATCTTCATCAACGACATGGTCACAATCGGACGAACGATTCGGTGCATCAAAACGTCTTGGAAGAGGAAGGAAAACAATCAACAACGAGAAAGCGAGGAAAACATCTGACCTTCAAAATACATCTTTCCAACGCACGAGAGAGAGAGGAATCTCCACAAATCTACGCGACGCATCTCAAATGCCACAACATTGCACAATCAACACTCCACAACGTTCCTTGGAAGATTCTACAATCAACATTCCACAACATAAGAAAATTCAACATCCGCAATAGGACCCCTCCGATGACGTGTATCTAGACAGACGGAAGTCGGACGGCAGAGGAACTTCATCGACCTACTTACGAGAATCCAATATAAAGCTAAGTACAGCCATTATCTATAACAGTTAGTATTCTCGTATTCCAGTGATTCAGGTCTCGAGCGGCAGGTTGCTGATATAAGGTGAGCGGCGCCGTAGATTAATACCTTTTCCTTGCAGAAGTAGCGGTTCCCAATACCTCATTTTTTATTTTTTTCTTTTGTGCTCTTTTACTTTTTACGCTTGACACGTGGTTAACTCTGTTCTTTTTCAGGAAGTGCATTTATTACTTATTGATATTGTATTTTATGATGCATTTTTCATAGGTGATGTTATTTTTTAGCGAATATATGAATCTTGGTTGGGATTTACTTGCGTTCCTGGTATAGATATATGAGGTTACGTAGCGGCCGTGTTTATTCATATAGGTTCCAAGATCACTTAGAGAGTAGGCGTGCGGCTAGGAAACTTAATAGGAAAATGACTCCTCCAACCCCAGGTGGGAGCGACCCCACTAACCCAGCTTCCCCACAGAATCCTGTAGTGACGGTAGTTAATGCTAGATCGGCAATTGTACCATTTGCAGGTCGTGTTAACGGATTTTTGACACAGGGTGTTGAGTCTTGGATTTCGTCTGTAGACGTACACCTCACGGCAAAGTCCATTACCGATCAGTCTTTACAATTGCAGGAGGCAAAGAGTTTCATAGATTATGCTAAAGGAGACGCAGGTGCGTACTTACGGGGAATATCTTTTAAAGAAACAGTCACTTGGGATGATTTCAAAACCAAGCTGCGTTCCATTTATGGGAGTGAGGATTCATTGGATGAAGTTCTTGCTTTACGCAACATAATAAAAGTCGCATTTATGACTAATCTCAGTGTGGTAGATAGGGCAGCTCTGATAGGAGATAGGCTCGAAGAGTAAAACGGACAATTTGATGGCTCAAGTTGGGTCAATCGTAATATGCATCTCAGTTCCAAATCTCTTTGCAGATTGTTTTATTTGACACTTATAACAGCGATGTTACCTGAACCTTTGGTTAAGTGTTTTGATGAGAAATTAACATCAGATAGCACAGAATTAGATATCTATAGACAAATTCGGAAACACTTGTCCAAGTGTACAGATCTCGATCCTTCTCTAGTTCAGGCTTTTACAAAGCGAGAAAACAAAAATCATACGTCTTCATCACCGCAACAGCTTAACTTAGTCACTAATAATCCATCAGCAGTCATTTGCTTTAATTGTAAGCGTCCAGGTCACATGATAAATGAGTGTAGGACACGCTATTGTTCAATCTATAACAGTTCAAATCACAAGTATAGTCAGTGCAACGCTAGAAAAAAGAATCCAAACAGTAACACAAACACCCAAAGTGCTGGTAATGATACTGTGAAAAAACAATACCATGGGGGAAAGAACAAACAATTCAGGCAGAACAGTAATGTAGGCCAGAAACAAGCACTGTCAAATCGTTCCTCGGGGAAATCAAACCCAAACTCAGCAGTTCAACATAACCAGGCGTCAGTGAATTTTCAGAATGCCAGCGGACAGACAAACACCACGTAGCCAGCTTAAAGGGGGAGGAGAGTGATATTGGGTTATCATCACTTTTTGAATCAGATAATAAATTTAATGTTCTCCAAGATATGTGTGAAGACAAGAATTTTCCAGAAATTGAGGTAGAGTCTCCCAAACATGCAGAGCACGGTCCCGTAGATTTTTGCAAAATACACGCTATTATTGGCTCAGAAGAAGTTAGGCCAACTTTGCATGCAGTTAGCTTAGAACATAAACATTTCACCTTGTTTTTTGATTCAGGTAGTCCACGTAACATAATGGATTTACGTACTCATCACCTGTTATTTTCAAAATTTCCTATCGAATGCTCCAATGTTCGTTTGTCAGGAATAGGTAATAATGAATTAGATGTAGTGGGTACATCTCAAATACAATACAGGTTGGGACAACGTACTTTCACGGACACCTTTATCATTATTAGCAATATTAGTATGTACCCAGTAGTTATTATGGGTTATCCATCAATGTCATTACATAACGTAATTTTGACACCCGCAAAACACGGAGTGTTTATAAAAGGGAAATTCAATCGGTCTTCACACACATTGAAATCTGTTTTGGATCAGAAGGAGACAGTCAGTGAGAAAGTAACATACATAGAAGAACCAGTCACCTGTCTCGTAAGTGATGATATTGTTACAGCCACCCAACATAACTCTCAGGCACCCATCATTGCTGCGTTCACATAAACCATCGAGCCAGACACACCATCGTATCTGACGGTCAAGGTTAAAAGAAAATTGCCAGGCTCAGAGGTTTTAATTCTTCCTGATACTTTAAAAATCAATGGGCTTTCAGTCACGCAAGCGTTGTACACAGTAAATTCTGATCATCGGGTTAACATTGAAGTTTTTAATCACTTAAATGCTGCTTTAACAATACATGAAAATCAGCATATTGTCAATATCGAAGCATATAAACATCGAATCCTTACAGTTGCTGAAATTAACTCCACTGAATCAGCAACAGATAAATCTCTTTTAAAGGTAATTAAAGGCAAAATCGAAGCAGACATCTTAGATAGGGATATAAGCAAGAAATTTTTTGAACTTCTATCTAAATATAGTGATGTTTTTTCTACTAGTACTGGAGCTTTAGGCAAAACGGAAGTCATCGAACATCAAATTCGTTTAAAGCATAAGGACCAAGTCATTTATGTACCTTCATATCGTCTACCGGCCAAATTTCTGAATGAAATCAATGTAGAGGTAGATAAAATGTTAAAAGAGGTGGTTATTAAGAAATCTAACAGCCCTTATAATTTTCCCTTGATAGTAGTACCAAAAAAGGATAAAACCTGGAGGATTTGTGTTGATTTTCGCAAGCTTAACGACCAAACTATCCCTGATCGTTTCCCAGTACCTTGTGCAGATGATATTTTATCTCTATTAGGACAGAATAAATTTTTTACTTCCTTGGACTCACTTAAAGGCTTTCACCAGATACCCTTAGCTAAGGACAGTACACCGTACACTGCTTTTAGTACAGCTCGGGGTCACTATGAATTCCTACGTATGCCATTTGGACTACGTTGTGCCCCTATTACGTTCACTAGAATGATCAATATAGTGTTCGGAGATTTACTAGGGAATATTCTCCATGCTTATATGGACGATTTAGTAATATTCTCCAATTCTTTGGAGGAACACTTAAGTAAACTAGAAATAATCCTTCAAAGGTTAAGAGAACATCATTTAGAGGAAAAAATTTCTAAATGTGAGTTTTTTAAAGACGAATTAGTCTATTTGGGTTTCATGGTATCTCGGCAAGGTCTTAAAGTAGTCCATGATAAAATCTCTGCTAATAGTAAATTTCCCGTTCCTACTAATGTTAAAGCCATACAGCAATTTCTTGGGGTTTCGGGTTATTATCGTCGGTTTATCCGAGATTATTCAGTAATAGCAGCTCCTTTAACTGATCTCATAAGGAAGGACGTGATTTTTAAATGGGAATCCCAACATCAAATCGCTTTTGACACCTTGAAAGAGAAAATTAGTTCTGCTCCTATTCTAAAGTTTCCCGATTTTACTAAAGAATTTATTATTGCAACCGACGCATCAGATCAAGGAGTAGGAGGTGTGTTACTCCAGTGGCATGACAACAAGTTTTTTCCCATTGCCTTTTATTCTCGCAAACTAAAAACGTCAGAGAAGAAATGTGCAGTAATAAATAAAGAATGTTTAGCGATAGCTAACTCGTTGGTACATTTTAAATATATAATCTATGGGTACAGTGTCAAGGTTCTAACTGATCATAAGCCCCTTACTGACTTTTTTAAAGGTTTCAATCATAGTCCTAAAAGAACTAGGTGGCATATGATTATCCAGGACTTTGGAGCTAAAATTGGATATTTACCCGGTAAAGCAAACGTAATAGCAGATGCGTTATCTCGTAACCCAGTACCAACTCAATCGTTACCCTTCGCTGATCTAGAAGAAATTCCAATTCCTTCGCAAGCCATGAAAATTGCTATCGAAAATGGTCAATCTTTAGCCCAAACAACAGAGAATATTACAGATATAGAGTGGAATCTAGATTCAGTACGACAAGAACAAATGAAAGATCAGAAATTAAGAGTAATAGATGCATTAAATAGGAAACCAGATGGTAAGGAAAATGTGAAATATACTAACCAATATTTCTTGGTTAAGGATAACATTCTATGCCGATCTGTGGCTAGGAGAACCAGGAGTTCAACACAGTTAACTAACGACCAGGTGGTTGTAGCTATCACTTTAATCCCTACCGTTCTGAAATGGTTGCACAACCATCCTTTGCATGGTCATCCTGGGTTCGAAATAACCTCTCAAAAGGCCAAGTCATTATTTTACTGGTCTACTATGTTAAAAGATATTAGGACATATATTAAAAACTGTGATATATGTTTCCGCCATAAGGGCCATACTAAGAATCCTGTAGGTCTAGGAACTTATCCTGTGCCTAGCAAACCTTTTGAAAGGGTACACCTTGATTTATTGACAGGTTTTTACGAGACAGACCGAGGGAATAAAAACCTCTTGGTTATAATAGACGCCCTTACACGGTATACTGAACTAATACCATTAAAAAGTAAAACAGCCATTGAGTGTGCTAGGAAGTTTTATGAGTGCTATATATGCAGACATGGGATCCCAAATATGATAATCTCCGACTCGGGAGGAGAATTCAATAATCACTTCCTTAACTCATTGTGTGAGATTCTGCAAATAAAAAAAATCAATACGATGATCTACCATCCTGAATCTAATGGTTTGGTCGAACGTGTTAATAGAAAGGTGTTAGACATACTGCGTGTAAACATAGGCGGTATGGACCCAAACTGGGATATTGCAATACCCACTGTGTCCAGTACCCTAAATAACAATTGTCATACTTCAATCCGTATGTCTCCCCATGAAGCTGTTTACGGGATACCTGCTAGGTCACCTTTTCACGTATTGACACCGACGACTAGTTTGTCAGATCCATTGAAGGATATAATAGATGTTAGCCGGAGTAGATTTCAAACACTTTATCAAAACCTCTTACAGGCTCAAGTGTTAATGAAGAACGCACATGATAAAAAAGCTAAGGTCACAAAGCCTTACCAAGAAGGAGATATAGTATATGTACAGGTCTATGTTAGGAAAGGGCTAAATTGGAAATTATTGCCTAAATTTGAAGGTCCTTTCACAGTTATAGAAGTTTTAGTAGGTAACCGACTTAAAATTCAGAACCAGTCCGATACAACGGATGTTCGAACAGTATCTATCTCTCATGTGAGAGCTTAAGACAATGGTTTGTTATGAAAAAATTAATTATTGTGAGAAATTTTTTATATACATCCATTTGAATGGTGCAATGTTTTTTTTATATACATTATTTACAAATTATTTTTTTTTGCAGGCTCCAACATGAAGCTTGTCAAATTATACCACGCACTATTCCTATCAATGTTTATTGTGGCTGGGAAGAGTTCTGAAATAACTTTACATCATGGTTCTATTGTAGAGGAAATGAATAATTTCTTTCTAACTGGCAGTAACATAGTTTTAGAAGTCAATATGAACGCCATTTTTACTAGCGAAAATGAAGTACTTGCTCTGAAATCAGAATTGACTCTTTTTGCTCAATCCCTTGAAGATTTGCATAAATCATACTTATCTAGCAGTGATCCAACGTCGCCTAATCAAGTCAGTGACACAATTAATATGCTTTTCTGGGAATTAAGGAATAAAACATGCGAAGCTGAAATCTTGGCTCGTGATTTGCTGATGTGGTCAATACCTCATGACGCTACAGAAAGGCGTAACTCACTTGTTTTAGCGGCATTAAACTTGGTTGGTTCCGTAGCTGGTCTTGGTTTAGGGATTTCAAATCGTTTGAAACTTCGCGATCACGGGGTTAAAATCGAAAATCTGGAACATCAACAAGAGGTATTAGCAGGAGAACTAAACAAGCAAATTCAAGCTTTGAACGGCGTAATCAGTAAAGTAAATGAACAGTCACGACGTTTCAATCAGGTTCATGACACTCAAGTTTTGTTAGCAACTTTGATGTATTATCATGCTAAAATTGATCATGTATACTCGAGAGTTTCAAGCTTTATCGAAAAATCAAAAGATTACGTAGAAGCTATAACACTTGCTGCTAAAGGCGTGTTGTCTCCTCATTTGTTACCAATTAAAGATCTTACTCAAATTATCAGTAATGCTCATGATAGGATGCGCTATGTTCCAGTAGTAGCTTTTCATAAGGTTGAATTTTATTACAGCTTGATCACAGTTAAAGTTGACCTTGATAAGATTGTAATCGACATTCCTTTTAACCCATCAGACGCGTGGAAAGCGTATAAGATTTCGCCTTTTCCCACGTATGTATCTAACGTCTCGACACCTATTATTAATAACCTGTCAGCTCTAGTATTGGTTTCCGCCAATAGGAAACTTTTACGGTAGTCAGAGACCAAGCACTGTTAAATGATTGCTATGATGTTATGGATAATGTGGTATGCAGGATCGATTTGTTTGAATTCAGGAATGTATCTAATATGTCTTTGGATTCATGCGAATTGGACTTAGTACTTAACAGAACCTCTCCCCATACACGTGAACATTGTTTGGCTGGTTTAGTCAGGTATCACGACAATCAGTTTCGTCACAGGCTCTTGAATGGCACGGCATTCGTCTTCTCTGCGGAACCATACATCGTCACTTGCCCAGATGGTACTAGGGCATCGGGACACATGTTCGTCGTTAATGATGGCTGCATTGCAACAACGTCGTCACTCTTCATCCGAGCTATGGTAACGATCATCCATGGGCGTAATTTCTTCATCAACACACCGTGGGGTAACACCAGGCTACAAGCTCTAACAATTCCCTACAGTAGGCCCGTCGAAAACGCCATTGCATCATTGGACCTGCTATCTCCTGTGAGCCGTTCTTCTGATCACCACGAATTTATTCTCCTCTACGCGTTAATTGCCGTTGGTATGTTGCTGGGATCCGTAGGCGTAATCGTCAGCGTAACGTTTTGGAAAAAAGCACAAGGACTGAAGGAGACCATTGCGAAATCTGCTGATACTCGTAGGTCCCCATTAGATTTGAGTCAGTGGGTGTTCAGGGTTCAATAGTGGAATTACTGGCCATTTTTTCATTAAAACCCGACTACACAGAGAAAGACTGAAAAGGATTTTATTGCAGGGGTAATAAATGTGAGGAGGGGATGAACATTTCTGGTGATAACATATTAACCATACTCTTATATATTGGCTACATTTATTTCTTTAATAAACTATACTACATATGAACTGATATATATATACGTGTAGTGGCATGTTGATCAATCAACATTTGCATTTAATAATCTAGTTGTCCATACTGATTAATCTATCAGGATAACTATTTGGATTATATAATTATCTATTTTAAATAGCCTCATCATATGATTGTTATTATTTTGGATGCATTTTTAAGCATTGATTTTAATCCTCATCTTTGCAAGTGTATTCATGTAACTTGTGCACAAATATTTTTACTACGTATACGAATTGCTTTACATGCATTATCTATGTATGATTTATGTATCTGTTGTTCATTAGCATTATCAGTATAATCAATATTGGAGTTATATAACTTTTTCGCTTTGCTTACGTATTCGTGAAACTTGTGTACACAACTGTGAAACATATTTCAATATTTGCTATTTCAATATTTACTCTATGAGTATATCTCCATTCACACTGTGAGTATAATGAATTTTGAAAGCGTATAATTTTCTTTTGCTTTCTGAGTAGTTATGCTTAGCTAGTGAGTGCCTGTTTTGATGATTTCGTTCCTATTGTGTTTTACGTGGCCGAGCAAATGTCATATTTCAGTATGACATAATAAGGAAAAATGGTATCATAATTCCATTAACAGAATATATATCTGTGTAGCACATGAGAAGAGTGCTGTTGTGAAATCACAGTTTGGTCAACCCAGACGCGAACGTCATCAATAAATACCTGTGTAGTGATTTAGAGACACTATGTCAGCATATGTCAGCATATGTCCGCATAAACTCAGCGTCCTCTTTTTGGTCGGAGCTGTAGGCTGTCACGTAAACCGTGAGAATCCTTGGAACGAGGTCATTTGTGTGTTCGTGTGTGTGTAAATCGTAGTCTTGCTATGTAAAAATATGAAAGCTTAGATAGAGATCAACATGGGAAGCCACCCTGTGTAGACCATTGTATTCTGCTGTACAAAAAAACTTTTTTTAGAATACAAGAAAACCCGCTATGGAGTTTGTCTAAATCCTACAGAAGAACTTTGCTATTTCCAAGACAATAATCACATTGCACATCCATGAAGAATTGTGAAGATGCAAAAACAATTTCTCTGACTGCGTTTTAACTCAGTCTCTACAATCAAACGTAAGATGGGGATATTCTGGCGGAGTACCCTATTACACATATATATATATATATATATATATATATATATATATATATATATATATATATATATATATATATATATATATATATATATATATATATATATATATATATATATATATATATATATATATATAGCCATGGAATTCACAAACAAGCATGCTAATGATACTGAAAGTTTCAATGGCCATAGTATGACAATATTTAATAATAAAATCTGTGTGTGTGTATGTGTGTGAATTTATCCGCGTTTACAAAAAAATATAACATAAAACGTATTTTTTCAAAAACGCGTTCCAAAGTCCAGCATTCATATTCAAATATCTAAACTTTATCAAGTACCCAAAATATTAATGTGTTATTCAGAACGAAAAGTAAGTTTTTCCGTCAATTCATCGCACACGCATCATTATGAGGCAGAGAAACTGCGAGAGATCTTTCAAGAGGCAGTTCCTGCTGCATTCCATGTACATAGCTCCTCTCTTCACCTGCAAATCCTTTCAGTAATGAAGGAGCGTCACTTCAGACTCGTTGCTTTTCGAGTAGATAAGTTTAACGATGAGTAGTTTTAGAGGTTTCTGCAAATTCATATTCAGTATTATTTTAGTGGCAGGATAGAGGCGCTCTTTACTGTATTGACTGAAGCAGTCTACGGGGTCATTTGAATGTCATGACCTTTGAATTTCATTTGTCATAATTGAATTTCAGCGTTCAGTTAGGATCTCTCACGCAGGGAATGACTTATACCGTCGAATCAAATGGCATAAGACGTGATCAGTATCATCGATCGAAATGAATCTGGTTACAGTTGTCGTTTCTCAAAAAAAGCACACAAGCCTAAGTGGGGTTTATATTTCAGAAATATAATTGTGAAATATAATGATTACGTGAACACAAGAATAACACAGTTTTAAAATTGATGAATACATTAAAAACCACAGCTAAATATATGCCTGCAAATATTTTAAGGAATTATTATTTCTGCATTTAATTAACTATGAACTTGCACTCAGAGTCACTAAAAGCACTCGTTCCTAACTGTTTAGAATAAAAGGATAGCAAATTTAATGACTAACGTTAATTTACTGTAGCTACTACCCAGTAGCCAAGTTTGCTGTGAATTTACCTTGAGAAAGTCATAGACACCGAGCAAAATACATAATCGTAACTGTTATTACTCTGCTTTACCTAGCATCCTTAGACTTACCTAAGAGTTTATTGGTTGAGCTTAACTATATAAGACTGGAACAACCAACGTTACAATTTGCTTTCCCGAAATGACGCCAGGCGAGCATTTCTGACAAAGATTGACATAGGTTTAAATAAAATTGAGGAAATGAACAAACGGTCTCGTGATTTTAAATGTTTGGATTCAGAGATACAAAACAATATTCATTATTCATAGAAACATATGTTCATATGGAATGGAGTGTTTTTTTTTTATGTAATGTTAATTACCAAAACCTCACTACCGTTTAAAAATGCTAAAATACTCGTAGATAAAAATTGGAGCTCTTTATGGGTTTTATGGGTATGTGTCCCCATACCTTTATTCTTTATTTTTTTTTTATTTCATATACTGGATTGGAAAATACTAAACCAGGTGAACTGGGAGCAAGTGTAGCAGGTACCAATACCCTACTTGGGTAGGGTATTGGTACCTGTGGGATAGGGCATTGGTACGCTCGGGGTAGGATCTCGGATCGGTCCAATATTCCGTCAGCTTTACAGAGCCTCGATGGCTCTGTCGGTAGAGCAGCGGCCTAGGACTTCGTAGAGGTCCGTGGCGCGGGTTCAAATCCGCAGCCGACTGGTCAGAGAAGGCGGACACTTTGCTATCCGTGTAGACACCCCGGGATTACGTATCTAATCAACGGATAGGTTTGCTGAAAAGCAAATGGGTGTTACAGACTAATACACACATAAACAAAGCCACTCCAACATCTAAAAATATAACAGACACCTCACACGTCTCGAACTGTCGACCTAAACCGCCCAGTTCTCGCTGCTTGGGAGAAAGGGAGCTGGGGATTGGTACTATACACGTACACATCAGGCAGGGCAGCCGGTCGAGGTTACGGCCTACCCCAACGCCAAATAAAAAAGTCCTTCGTAAATAAGGCATCGTGCTTACCCCATATAAAATTGGGAAAAAGCACGTTAAAGCGAAGAAGAAGAAGATTCCATCAGCTTTACACAGGACCTATACAGGTCGGCCAGACAATGACGTTACACGGGCTCGCCGCTGGCAGGATCCACTGCGTGGCTACTGGCTGGCTCAACGATACAACACAACAATCGACCATCTTCCTCGTCTTTGTATTAATAGTTTCTGGTTTGTATTAACTTTATTTTAATGGTAGTCTACCAGTAACCTCATTATTGAACAGTGTCGGATAATTAAAAAAAAAAAAAAAAAATACAGCCTCATATGTCAAAATTTTAAGGTTTTTTTTCTGACAGACAAGGGTAAGAACTTCAATTAATTAACATTTCTATCTTTGTACTGCTTTACGTCGTTTAGACAAACATTGACGTAAACTGTATAATGAAGATTACCTCAAACGTTCAGTAAATGAAAAGGAATTTGTTCTCATGTAACCTGTACTCATGTACAATTCTGCTCAATATTTAAATCTATTTATTTCCTCATTTTAATTCTGGAGGCTTCAATTTGCTCGAAATTTTTTGAAATTCTTAGCACGTTATTAAGATGCCAAATTCTGAAATACAGTATACATGTACTGTTGCAAAATATCTATCACCTCAACTGGTACATCAACTTCCGACTGTGTAGATGACAAGGATTATATACATTTTCCCTGAACTTTATTAACTGAGAGAAGGGTAATAGATTTTGTGAGTATTTATACACAATGGATATACATACATGCGCTATATGCATATATATTACATTTGGAGTATTAATTTCTTATTTATGTACATACATAGGCAACAAGGGAGTTTAAACATCATTTGCCAAATGAAGAGATAGATGGCACAGCATCTTCCTTTAATAACCGCTTATTGTTAGGGCTTTCAATATTCAGCAGCCGTGACTTCATTTCATCTATATGATGCTGGGGTTTCACATGAACAGAACATATCACTGCATTTTCAGGAATGACTGAATCTGCACGACGACATGTATTCAGCCACGTATCTCGGTAGTTTCCCCCGTTTGAAATCTAAAATACCTTATCCTAAAGTTTTTTGTCTTACATTTGGGGTTCGAACAACCATACGCTGCACAATTATTCGGCATGACTATAAAAAGTTCATTAACGATGTATCTTGAATTATAGCGCTCACACACAATCGGAAGCGAGGAACTATTTGTTTACAAGGTCCTGACTGTCGTTAGTTTACAACCCACGAACCATGGGCCACTTCATGCAGTCGACCCGGGTGATTCATCATTAATCACCCTGGCTTTACACAAGTGACTGAGAGCGAAGATTTATGCAGCGGACTGAACGCCCCCTGGAATATCATTACCAGCGAAGGCTTCATCGAAGACCTTCGAGTATTTGAAGTACGCTGAATACAGGAGGTTCTCTGGGTGTGATAAGTAATGGAGTCTAAATTGCATTTCCTTCATAAAGGGTGAGATGATAAATTTTAGCTCTGCTGTCTAATTTCAGCGATATAATATTAGCCTTTTAAATGAAGGTTATTAAGTCACTAATGTGAATTAGCACGTGCGTGAAACAGTGAAATTTATTACAAGACAAAGATCAAGCTCACACTGTGCTACACACACAAACGCGTGCACACACACACACCCACACACACACGCACAGTGAGCTATAGAAGGAACCAACTTTGACGGGGAATATCATAGGGCTAGTATTATAAGCCAAATCCAGTCGACTGACTAATTACATTTTTCCATGTACAGAATCAGAATTGGTTTTAATCCATACTTTCCACGTGGCTTTTGAACCTGTGACTCACTATCTCGAGATATATATATACAGTATATATATATATATATATATATATATATATATATATATATATATATATATATATATATATACCTGCATACACACACATATAAATATATATATATATATATATATATATATATATATATATATATATATATATGTATATATATATATATATATATGTATATATATATATATATGTGTATGTATATATATATATATATATATATATATATATATATATATATATATATATATATATATATATACACGCACACACACACATTATCCTGACTTAATATGCGGTTGCTAAAACGTCTAGACGGATTTTCTCCCAATACAGAAAAAAAATGACTTATCCTTTATTGCAAAAGAGAAATAATGAAGCGCCAGATGGAAAAAGTCAAACGAATACCGATCTCCCGTTGAGGTTTTTTTCCCTCCCTGTACAATGTCAATTGAAAGCGATCTGTCACCGGTATGGAAGGAGTATGCTACGCAATGAGATTTTATCAAAGAGGCGTCATCTGAGGATGAGGTGAAATGTGATTTTATTTGATTTTGACTCTTTTTGGAAGTGAAGAACTGTTTTTGACTGGCGTCGCTTGACAGACACATAACTTGATAAAGGATCACTAGAATTTTACGGCCGAAAGAAATGTTCCCCAGCAGCCAGAGAACTGGTTTTCTACTAAAAATAGCAATATAGAAAACCACCAATTTTCATTATTAAATGCCTTATTCATAACAACTTGAAATTGCATAGGAAATTCGATTTAAAATTAATGTTGCAATATAATATAAGCCATTTCTAGTTCTAGTTCTTATACAGGTCACAGAAGTTCTTGCCTTTTTATAAAATTTCTGTCATATCTGTATCATTTTTCTTTCTTGCTCTTAAGAAATATTTTTTTAGATGAAATCGTTAGGAAAAATACAAATGATAATGAGGGAATCAGCGAAATGAATCCGTATGAAACCAGCGCATTAGAGAAATACATGAAACACGCATACATACATGCATATATATATATATATACTGTGTATATATAAATAAGTATATATATATATATATATATATATATATATATATATATATATATATATATACTGTATATATATATATATATATATATATATATATATATATATATATATATATATATATATATATATATATATATATATATATATATATATATATATATAATATATGAAATATATAATCATATTACCTCTTCTAACTATCTGTCCTTGTTGGCAAAATATTCAGTCTCATGTATCATAATTTGGAGGTCATAGGAGTAAAATTGTATTCCACAACTCTCATGAGAATTTTTTTTTTATTTCAACTTTAGCAATAAAGTAACGAGAATTTCCAGATTAAAAACCTGCTTTTTCCAGTTACACTTTTTCGCATTGGAATGTTTTTGTCCGAAACCGCGGCTTCCTTCGGGAAGATCCAAATCTTTAAAGCACTGATCTTAAGGGATAAAAGAGCTATTAAAAATACCCATAGCAGCATGAGTCTTGAAATGGGGAAACAAATCCACAGTTTCAAAAGGGGAATGGTACAGATTCCCGAAAGCTCTCTGGATAGATTTATTTTTAAATAAATGACTGTGGATTTGTTTCTCCAAAAGAGCTTTTGATAGAAACGGTGGAAAATTGAATATAAATCTGTTAAGCAGATCGCAGCTCTAGGCCCTAATGGACAAGCTCTCAATAATGTAAGACCGCGAGTAACATGAAACCTTTACCGTCATGTAAAGACAATATTATGCCGCCGTTTATCGTATAGAAACGAAATTCATTTCACATATATTCGACGTTTCCGTGCAACTTTCAATGTTAAACCTTTAGGGACCGATGTAAAATCCCGTGCTTGGGATCATTTGTATATGATATCTTTGACAGGGGATTTTAACGTAAAGGGGCTTTACGCCGTATCCAAAGATTTGGAATGCGTTATAATGATTACTCATCAATAGGATAAATTAGGACTGGGAAATGAAGCAATATAATTCTGAGATTTTTTTCCATAAATGTATCGACTGCTATTTTTTTTTAACCAATAAATATAGTTTTATATTTTTTAAAAATTAAATAGCAGAGTACCAGTGAGAGTTTTAACATTCTAGTTTTGGAGAAAAAACATTAAACTGTCCTCTCCATCTTTAAACACATCTTTAAGTATGTACAGTTTCCATAGAATTAGAAACAAAAGACAATAACACTCATGTTCTATTGTCGTCTTATATCTGGGGACGTTGCGTGTGAAGATCTAGATTATGTTCTTTAGCGCAAAATTTGTCATAGAACAACCGAGAAACACTTAATAACAAAGAAAAGTGAAAAAAAATGACCCGATTTATACGGTACAGGTAATTCGTTTCGTGCATAACTCATGTACAACCCATGACGCTGACTTCTGATCCAGAGTGCAATGATATTTGAGCATTTTATACCAGAGGGAAAGGGGAGATGGGGTGAAGTTTAACTTGATGGCGTTGCATCAAGTCCCTTCATAACAACCGAAAGAGCAAGGACACGAGATGTATGGTAAAACAAATATGTCCTTTTTGCATGGGATAATTTCAAAACTTACTAATGATGTCTGACTTTCCTTAGTATGTAATGAGAATTCTGTAGTTATAGTTACGATCGTGACTCTTTTGGCCAAGATTATCGCATACCAAGTAATGGGCTAAAAAACCTTCAAGAATACGATACAAAACAACTTAATACAGTCTGCATTTGAAAGTAGCAAAATGGAGCTTATTTAACAGTCCACGACGTGAAAAACTGACTTAAGCAGCCTGCAAAACCAAGGCAAATGCAAATCGGATGTAGGAAGGACTAAGTAAACACTCCAAGGCGTTGTCACGAGTTAATTCGCTCCCTTAGCAAGGTGCAAGATTAAGGCTGCGATGAAGAAAGCCTGTAATGAGGAAGGGTTTAGAAAACAAGCTCTGATGATGGAAGGCAAATTGTTCTCTGATGCCTAACAATCGGCACGCTGGTAAAAACGAGGACTGCTCAAGTGAATAATTACACAGCCTTCTCTTTACTTTAACGCTTTTCTTCTTTAGTTTCCAGTTCTTCTAAGAATTAAGGATTATATTTCGAAGAGAAATATATATATATATATATATATATATATATATATATATATATATATATATATATATATATATACATATATATATATAATTATATGTATATATATATATATGTATATATGTATATATATATTTTTTTTTACTACACCAGTCATTTCCTTGTCAGTATTTGCTAAGCCTTATTCCACTTCACACGAAACTCGTATTAACCAAAGGCAAATTACCATTCGAATCATAAATCCTCGACCCTTCATATCCCTTTGCTATTAATCACATTTTAAGATTTTTCTTAGCTAGTATTCACGGCATGTACGCTTACCCTTCACACAGTAAATTAAAATTATATATCTTAAAGAGGCTAAACAATATAAATATTACTAAGTCCTGATCTGTAAAGAAAAGTAACACAAATTTGATCATAAAAGTTATAAAAGAACTACTTGAACGAAAGAATAAAACCTTTCTCGAATGCCATGCCTTAAGCACCTGAATAAAAAATAAAACTCTGAAACGTAGAAAGGTAGCCAAAGAGGATCCAGTGAATCTGTAATGAAGACACAGGTATGAAGTTGATAAAAGAAATCCTTGACAAATGTGAGAAAGACCAGTAAAAACGATTCTCTTTCCCTTTTCATGACAGCCCTTTGATTAATCTTCTGAACGGGTGAGACACTAAAAATCAAGGTGAAGGAACAGAGAAATAATTGAAGGGAGAGGGATGATATTATTGTTGAACGTATTTATTTCTCAGTATTATATATTTTACATTTTAATACTTATACTCTTGGTTAGCAGCCTATTCAGGTCTCCTTGAATAATAAGAAAATACTCTCTCTTTGCCTGTCGAGTGCTAAATGGGTCACTGTAAGCCGGCAATTTGAAACAGGTAATTATTAAGTAAAAAATAACCATCTGATCCTAATTAGGTGCAG
>JANJGK010000017.1:15227541-15240041 GCA_039081455.1 Macrobrachium rosenbergii | reverse complement strand
GTTCTTAGAGCCTTTACATGTAATCTTACAAACACGAATAAGCTTTACTACCCCCACAACAAGAATTATCAGTAAAACAGCTATTAAGACAATTAAAATTGTCGGCATAATATATTCCTGATACTGGAACATCACGGAATCGTCAATGTCTTCCAACGGTGGAACCGTCATTGGCACCTTGGTTGTAGGTACCTCCACTACCAAATGCTCGTTATGCGTATGACGCATAATTATCTTCTCGGAACTGTTGAATACAGCACGGCTAAGTACGAGAAATTCCGTAGACAGGATTCTGCAGGATGAATCGAGCTGCTCGGACCCTCGATGAACGAATGTCGTCGACTTGTTGCTCTGGCACATCATTGTAACTGCATACTCCTTGTAAAACACGGCATGAAGAGTACTGGTGGACTCAATGTGGTAATCTCGCAGGAACTGTCTAAAGTCACATTCTGTCGGAGTCTGTCTATGAACTAATGATAATTCACAACCACCCACAGACAAAACTCGCAACTGGAAAATACTACTGTCACACACACACCTCTCTCTAACCAAAGCACAACTCGTCTTATAATCAACTCCCGAACCTTGATATTGATCTCCCAAAATGAACATGGTCTCTAATCTATCCCATGTCACTACTGAGTCTCCCAAAAACACTCGAAAAAGGTCTAATAACAAAAAGGTTTCATGTTACTGAACCAAACCAAAACTACTAATGCAAAAGTAAACACTCACAATGTGAACTAATTCCAAGTTTGTATCTCAGAATAATCACAGTCAACTCACTATTAAGCACAATAACTCTACGGAACTCACTCATAAAAAAAAATTCTATCCAAACACTAAAAGGTATCATATCTCGTAAGACATGAAAGTTCTACTCTGGTTAGCAAATATTTCGCAACACCTAACTAATTCTCAACAAAACAGCAATTGACGTAATGGCAATCGCTCTCATGATCTCAACAACTACAACTACTCACAACACAGCTCCCTTCATTTAAAAAAAAGGAACTGAGGAAAAAAAAAAATCCAAATACTCAAACACGATCTCCCAACCCGAAAAAAAAGATCAGACTTGTTCGGTCCGATATACTAAGTATCTCCCCAAAAAAAAATAATCTTAAACAACACACACCTTGCGTCAGATGATGAAACACATCATAACACAATAACACACTAACACACTCACACACGGGTCAAATCTCGTATGAAACTAGCCCATGTCTCAATTCCCAAAATCATTCGAAAACAAATGATTAAGAACTTCAACATCCAAAATGAACAAGAGACAAGAAAAAAAATAAAAAAAATATCATATATATACAAATATTAACCCATCTATCCCTCTAACTATATACAAACGTTCCATTACATCCCAACTTTCTTTAACTTCGAAATATGGGTCAATTTCGTCACTCCAGTGTTTACATCTTTAACTACAAATCTATTCCCTCTTTTGATCTCTACAATCTCAAAAGGTCCGTGGAACTTCGGACTTAATTTATAATTCAGATCATTCCGAACATTCACTTTAACAAACACTCTATCACCCATCGAAAAAGCTACTCCCCTCGATTTCGCGTTACTTTTCTCTACCATTGCACGCGAACTAAGTTCAAGTTCTTTACTGATACGTGCAAATCTTTCTCTCGCTGTATTTATCAATGAAGTGACCGTAACATCACCCTGAACACACTCTGGTAACAAATCAAAAGGTCCTTTCAACTTGTATCCATACAAAGCTTCTGCTGGAGATATCTTAATTGTGTCATTCATCATAGTATTGATACTATATCGCACTTCATCCAAAGATCTGTCCCAATGTGTATCGGAACCTCCCACCGTCATGCGCAAAGCTTCGATTACTTTCCGATTCGCCCTCTCACACAACCCATTTGCTTCAGGTCTATACGGGATTATAGATACTTTCTTTATCCCCAACAAATTAGCAAGACCGTCTAAAGTCTTATTAATAAACTCCCTACCATTGTCTGTGATCAGACATTCTGGAACACCATATCGACAAATTATCCCCTTAAAGAACGCTATAGCAACTTCCTCAGCTGATTTGTATTTCAGTGGGAAAATCTCGACAAAGCGAGTCAACTCATCAACAACTACTAATAAATGTCTATAACCATAAGCGGACTCTGAGAAGTTACCCAGAATATCCATATGCACTCTCTGAAACGGCCTATGTGGTATGGGATATGAACCCAAACGACACGACACTGTCGTCGCTGGCTTATTCGCATTGCAAATAGCACACTTCTTCACAAAGGCTTCTACTGCGGAAAACATATTTTTCCAAAAGAACTTTGACCTGACGTTTTCATACGTCTTGTCTACCCCCAAATGAGGAGAACCAAATTTACAATGTACAATGTCTAGAACTTGTGGTACTAGACTCTCTGGCACGATGATTTGTGTAATCTCACCCATGCTTCGAGTACTTCGCAAGTTATACTTAACTTTTCTCACCAATAAATTATTCTCCAACTCTAGACCAGAAAAAGGCAACTTATACCCTTTCTTCGGTGAAACTCCCTTAAGAAATGCCTTAGCATCTGACAACAATTTATCTTCATCTTGCTTTTGTTCCAGCAAGCCTATGTCCCAAGTGACATTTTCACCCGTAATATAACACACTGCGTTACTCTCACTATCACGAATAACAATCTCTCCCGAGACTGCCGACTCACTATTTCTCCCCGAAGTATGCACTGCAGGAACGTGTATGTCCTCTACATGCGATCTCTCAGAACTACTAATATCAGAGACATTAGACACCAAATATTTACTCTCTTCACCCACACAGGATTCGGTGTGTATTTCCTCATCCTCGACCGGAAAATATCTGCTCAATGCATCTGCAACTACATTATGCTTACCTTCAATGTATTTGAGGTTTGCATCAAAATCTCTCAATGTTAGGAACCAACGTGCTCTCTTGGGCGACAAATTTGGCTTATTAAAAAGCTCTAACAACGGTTGATGATCTGTAAAAATCTCAACTTTATTTCCCAACAACAACATCTTAAAATGAACAAGGCTAGAGACGACTGCGAAAGCCTCCTTGTCCACAACTGACATCAGCCTTTCGTTACTACCACGCGTTTTGAACTTTCTGCTATAAAAAGCAATTGGGTGTAATTTCCCCTCAAATTTCTGCATCAAACACGCACCTATACCTTCCTGACTCGCGTCAGTCACTAAGGTGAACGGTTGACTAAAATCTGGAAACTTCAAAATTGGTGGGTTCACCAAAGCGTTCTTAAGCTTCTCAAAAGCTACTTGTTGACTATCACCCCAAACAAACTTAACGTCTTCTCGTAACAAATCTGTCAATGGCGACGCTATTGTAGAAAAATTCCGCACAAAACGGCGAAAGAAACCCGACATACCTAGGAACGAACGAATCTGTTTCCTGGTTTTGGGAACTGGAAAATTCACAATGGCTTTAACTTTCTCATCATTCACTCTAACTCCCTCTTTAGAGATAACATGTCCTAAATAGACAATTTTTCTCTTCAGAAACTCACATTTGGCCAATTTGACCTTTAACCCAGCGAACCGTAATCGCTTAAGGACTTCTTTTAACACCTTTAGATGTTCTTCAATTGTATCTGTGCATATGAGAATGTCATCCATGTACACAAACACCGACTTTCCTAACAAGCCATGAAGTACTGTGTTAACCAGTCTAGTAAATGTTATTGGGGACCCTTGTAATCCAAAAGGCATCCTATTAAACTCGTAATGTCCCTTTGGTACCGAAAATGCTGTATATTTACGGCTACTCTCACAAAGGGGAACTTGTAAAAACCCTTGCATCAGATCTATAGATGAATATATATTCTTGCCACCGATCTCAACAAACAAATCAGGCAAACAAGCTACCGGATATCTATCTGGGCATGTTTTTTCATTCAATTTACGAAAATCTACACAAACTCTGATACTACCGTCTTTCTTAGGAACTGCAAGCAAAGGAAAATTAAACGGAGAATTGGACGGCCTAATAATGCCTTCCGACTCCCACTTCTGAACTTCTTTTTCTACTTCTTCTCTGATCTTAAAAGGAATTCGATATGCTGGAATATATATGGGATCTGTACCCTTTTCTAGGCGGATTGAATGTTCTAAAACATCTGTAACTCCTAATTTATCTCCCTTCAAAGCAATGATATCTAGATATTCTTTCAACACTTTCTCTACTTTATCTGAATATTCAGGATAATCAACTTTAGCCAAGTGTTCATATAGAACCTGACTTCGGAACTGTTGCTCCTCGTTAGGAAACATATTCCCGTCTCCACAAAAACTCACTAATTTATGCTCTTCCTTAAACTCTTCAAAATCAATTACATAAGTACCCTTGTGATATTTTTTCACTGAGTCTTGATAGCTAACTAATTCTACTGAAGTCACGCCTGCGACTGAAATTTCATTCACTGACACCGTACTCACAACGTCTTTGAATTTCTCGGTTCCCTCAACAACGCACACTTGAGAAGGAAACTTTTTCTCTTTCAGCGACACTTTAACTAATGTAGGAACTCGCGGTTGCAATTCAACATCTTCCAACAAAAATCCTTTGAAAGATCTTTGCGGAATATCTTCACTCTCTAATGAATGTGTTACACATGTCTCAGACTGTGTCTTAAGTTTCTCACAAGTTTTTTTCCTGTGTATATATGGAACAAAACAACCCGACTCACCTATTGTAATCCCCTGAACTCCCGTAAGAATGTTGATGTTATGTCGCATACAAGAAGGGTGTCCTAGCAAAACCATTTCACCTAAGGCTAATCCTTCTATGACCAAAAATGATTCTGCTATTGTCTTTCTACCGATACAAAGCGTAAGAAATGACGAACCTAAAATATTCAGTTTCCTCGCTTGTACATCACACACTGTCTCACTAGAAGGGACTAATTTGCACTCTGGAAACCTCGAGTGAAAAAGGTCAGCATTTACTAAGTTAACTGAGCTACCAGAATCAATGAAAATAGAAATTTCATTGCCATTAGAGAATCCACGTACAATCGGCCTAGGTTCTAGTGACTCTACGACCTGATTAGTCATTATCCTGTGTCTGTTTTCGAACTTATCTTGTGAAAATTCTGCTGTTCCTTTGTGTATCTAGAACTTGCATCATGTGGAATTCTCCTGTCATATCTAGAAAAAACTCCCCGTGACTTCCCTGAATAATCTCTACTCTTTGTGGCTGGGCAAAATCTCCATCCATGATCTGAAGATTTGCAAACTGAACAATATCTCACTCTGCAATTTGACTTACTATGGCCTATTTTATCACAATTAAAACAACGTATCGTTGTGACTGATCTCTCTGGAATTTTCTTCGATTCTACTCGTGCACATGTCTTCGCTGTTGCATCATTTCCCGAATGCGGGCGACTATCATTATTCTGTGGTTTGGAAACCGCAGCTGACATCTTTGCACCTCCCTGTACAAAACTACTGTCCAGTGTCGGGCATTTTGCTAGATTTTTGTTAATCTGTGCAAACAAAAAGGATTCGTCTGTATCCTGATCAATTCTCTTATCAAAACTATCTACAATTACATCTGGGACTGACGTTAAAAGGCAAGCAAAGTGTAGCAATCTTTCAAAATTATCTAAGGAGATATTATTCCCAGTTACCCATGGAGAACCTATTATAGATTTCTTTAACTCAACTACTGCATCAAATAAATTCGCACTGTATGTGACTAGTGAATCATTGCCTTTCTTTATTTTGAGAAACTCTCGCAAATTCCGAACTGCGCATTCACGTTGAACTCCGCCATAAGTAGCTCGTAGAAATTTCTGCAGTTCATTCCAAGTTTTACACCTTCTGAACCCGAAACTGCGTGCTCGTTTCCCAATATCTCCTTTATCTAAATCCAGAAATGATTTAGCCTCTGTTAAAGCTTCAGCGCCATTCGTAATTTTCTTGGAATTCAGATAATTGTTCACTGACTCAATGAAAGTTTCTATATTTTGGGTTGGCTTTCCGTCCACTAGCCCTTTAAAATTTGTAATTCCCGCACAAATGTTCGTCACTTTATGCACCACAATTGATTGGGATGTGCTTGCTGCATCGTCCGGCATTTTGTGAGTAATCACACGCCCTGAGCGTAACAACATAAAAAGAGAAACCAAAAAGAACACTAGAGAAAGGCACAAGTTACCCCCTCTAAAAGAAGAATAGAAAACGGCGTTCTGCGCAACTTACGAGAATGGGGTACTTACCAATTTTGAAACAGAAAACGAAGTACCTATCTCTCAACAGAGCTGTGTGCAGCCTGTGACGTCACCTACTCGACGGCGAAGCAAAAAAGACACCCAGCGCGTTTCTAGTTGAATCATCACTTTGCGTAATTAATTCACAATCGCCACTATTCACACTTATTTGGGTATTTTGTTAACCCCAAAATTGCTCTAGAGATCATCCAGATCTATTTCACAACTCCCCACTCCCAGTACTCGAATAGAAACGGAAAAAAAAAGGAAAGGTTCCCCGCATTTCACACGTAATCACGACCTACTCAGTCATTCAACACTGACCCGTCGCCTTAGCTCTTAGGTGAAGTCGCCTATGCCTTGGGCATCAACGTTACCAATTAGTCTATTAGCAATCTCCCTCTTTCACCATCACTAAAGACGTTAAAATCATGCTGCCACCATTTAATTCAGGAAACAGCGTATGAACGTTCGCTCACGGCAACACTTACATCTATTTTTCTCCTCTTTCTCTCTCTCTCTCTCTCTCTCTCTCTCTCTCTCTCTCTCTCTCTCTCTCTCTCTCTCTCTCTCTCTCACCGTGTATCACCTCTCTCTCTCTCTCTCTGTGTATCGCCTCTCTCTCTCTCTCTCATCGTTTTCCGAAGTTCACCCACCCGAATCGCACTCATTCTCACCAAATCAACTAAATGGACCATTTAAAGAAACGCAATAGTTTCTACAAAAATAGGTTTATTATTCAAATAACCCAACAAGAAATGAACAAAACAAAGCAAAGATTAAAATGCATAATAAATGAAATATCGAGTTAGATAACTAAACTCTGAACTGCAAAACACTTCTGATTAAAGAAGTCTCACTATGGCTAATAGCCTGAAAATATCCAAACTCACACATACTCCCCAAATCAATAATTAGTCATGTCAAAACCAGTCTACCACATGTTATTCGAACCAGTCCACACTGTCCACCGACATCTGTCCACAGACATCTGTCGGAAGAATCAAACATGATAGAAAACTCCCAAAAATATATGAAATGCAAAACACAATAATGGAAAGTGTAAAATGCATAGCCAAGATATGGCAAACGTAACATGACAAAATAATAATATGAAAGAGGTATGAATATTCATATTAAATCTCCCACACCAGTTCAAAAGTTCATAATGATTAGAAAATCATGGTAAAAAATCACAAGTTCAATTTTCTCCCATAAAAACAGAGATTTCAAAGTCTACCTTATCTGCCGATTTAAGCCTGGATCCTCTCCAAAGCTACGTCTAGACAACTGCAGTTCTATCACGTTAATGAACGATCAAACTCACTTTTAGGGCAGATTTTGGCACAATCTAGATCAAATTAACGCACGTACTCACGAATATACATAACACTTCGGAAGATCACCTGACCGGCAATATTGCTGAGGAATCAAACTATTTGTTGACCACAAAGATTTTACCTCGAGTCTCTCGACCTACTTCCATCTGACTCCATAAATTCTTTCATCACATCTTAAAGCATTGAAGCTATGAAATGCATATATGTGTCCTTTAAAACTCGTAGCAGCCATATTTTCTGAAATATATATACATGTGTGTTTGTGTGTATAGAGCGAGAGAGAGAGTTAGAAAGGGGAAGATGGAGAATGACATTAATAATTCCTTTCACAGAATTAAACGACTTCACGCCAAATTTAACTTTAATGTTCAGAATAATGATATAATTAAACTATTGAAGAGTTTTTGTTCGTTGACGCTAAAGCGTGCATACTTTTGAACTTACCAACGCAAAGAAGATAACTTACACAAAGTGTTAAGAAAACGCATTTTGTATTCCATCTGGAAGAGTCGCGTTTTTTAAAGGCTTGCATTTTGATTAATTTTCTTGATGTGACTAAATTATTTACATCAACTCCTCCTTTCAGAGCAAAGGAGAAAATTATATTATCAACGATTATCATTAACCATAAAAGACTTGTGGTTAATGAAGGTTACGCAGTTACGCAGGAACACGTGTTTATTAAACATTAATCCGACATCGCAGCCCACCTGAATAACGTGTCCTAGACACTTATGCAGACGTTGATGTGTGTATATTTTATTCTTTTTTTTATTGTCGAAGATGCACCTTTCGTAATTATACTGGAGGAGGGGAAGCAGAGCAGCATTTTCCCAATTTTCTCATGGATAAGTGAAACTTTTAACTAGAAGAGCATAGATGAAATATTGTAATGCGCCAAACTGCACATTACGACTCTTTTGCTTATTTCAACCTTCTCTCTTTGAGTCTGAAACTTTATAAATTGACCCCTGACAGAAAGTAAAATTTTGACTTTTCGAGAAATTGCTCCTCTAAAAAACTGTTAGTCTTCTCAACAAAAATACATTTTCATATTTGACAATCAATGTAGCTATTCCTAATAAAACAAACTCTGCTTCTCATTTACGAATGGAATTACGAATCTGTCACAGAAAAATAAAAGGAAGCTTCGAAACTCCAGACTGTCAGAGAACGGCATGAAGCCCTCTCCTGGCTCTTCTATAAAAGGTTCACATGACGACCGTCGCGTAGATTCTGAACGTTTCCTCGTTAACTTGAATCAGAGGGAGTGTTGCGCAGCCATAATATTTTCCAAAAGAAATTTTACCGGTCTGTTAAGCATTTCATTTAAAAGAGAGAAATTCTGTCATTCGTTTTGGAATGTTAATTGTTTTATATATTTCATAATGACGTGTTTGAAACATTTGTCTGAATATTTTGAAATCAACCAAATTTTCATTAATAAAAACAATGATACTTTTTTCCAGTTTTTTTTTGTGCCAGAAATTGTGGTACATATTCTCCATTTTTTTTTTTTTTGAAAAACCAGGATACCTCTTTTCCAATTTCTAAAATAAAAGCTATGATACCTATTTTCCAGGTCTTTATAATACAAAACATGATACCTGTTTTCCCATTTCGTATAACAAAAAGTCCGGAACCTACTTTCCACTTGAGCTAACTTGCCTACGAGGTCATATCACGACGAAATAGAAAATATATAAAACTAAATAAAAAAGATATGCAATCTTACGTAGCAGATCAAACGTAGAGGAAACTGCTTATGAACAAGAGACTGACTGCAGAATATGACACACAGACCTACTTAGCACCCATCTGCAGCCGTTTGATTACATCTACCTAATGAAGAGCGGAATTACTGCTTATTGGCACACCCAAAGTGCCCCGTAAAGAAAAAAATGCGGATATCATCGTGATGTTACACAATTATTACTTCCCTGCAGCTTATTCCTGTGATGTAAGGGGCTCTTTGGTGCTTGCAGCCTGGTAAAAGGGGTCTCGGTTTTTCGTGTATTAGTAACAACGTCTGTCGTAATTTCTTTATGTTTTTATCTTTTGAGCAGGAACTATGAACGAATTTTTAACGAAATCTACAGTACGGACAGATACATGTAAGAAACAAATTTATTTAAATCTGATAATTTTTTCTTATTATTGTTTCTTGAATATCGAAATGAATGAGAATTTATTACGTATTTGGTGAAAACTTGTGATTTCCACGGAAATATTAAGTTCACACCACATACATACATACACACGTACATGCATACATACATGCATAATACATACAGTCATTTTAACTATATTCTTAACAAATCTCCAATTTTCCTCTTGTCAAGCTAATGTATCATTTATCAGGAAAAATAGTATCTTTTTAAAAAGGATGAAATTTCAGTCACAAGGGCTAGCAGACGTAATATGCTCGTGACCAAAAATTGATATCATCCACTTTGACCTGGTGCTTTTTACTGAAAAGTATCGCGGCTTCAATAGTTAGCATTTTCTAGTGGTGTCTTTATCACATTATATGGACCTACCAGCGAGCCAAGATTTTCAAGTAGGCCTACATATATAAAATGAAATACCAATCTGAAATACCAGCAAGTCAAAATACCAAAAAACACGTTTTTCAAGTAGGTCTACACGATACAAATGACATACCAGCAAGTGAAGACACACACACACACACACACACACACACACAAAAGTGTTGCAAGTAGGTCTACAGATTGTACAAGTAAAAAATGCGGTCCTGGTCGTTTCAGCCGTAAGTCACTTAGGCCGTAACATCCAAAACAATGTAAGACGTTATGTTGATGGTATTTACAGTTATGTTTATGGTATTTACCATTATTATTTCATGTCTTACGTACATCCCCAAGGGGCTGGTACTAAACACGGCGCCCATTTTGCACGTAAACGTGCTTACGGCCTAAATGACTTACGGCCGAAACGACCCGAATGCAAAAACTGCGCCGAAGTTTCTTCGGCGCAATCGAGTTTTCTGTACACCGCTACAGCGTATAATAAAGACCACCGAAAATATATTCTATCTTTCGGTGGTCTTGGTATAATGCTGTATGAGCCGCAGCCCGTGAAACTTTAACCACGGCCGGGTGGTGGCCTATCCTATATCGTTGCCAAAAGCACGATTATTACAAACTCCAACCTTAAATGAAATAAAAATTACTTAGGCTAGATGGCTGCAATTTGGTACGTTTAATGATTGGAGGGTGGATGATCAAAATACCAAGCAGCCATCTAGCCTCAGTGGTTTTTAGGATATGAGGGCGGACACAAAAAATTGCGGACAGAATAAAGTGCGGACTGACAGACAAAGCCGGCACAATAGTTTTCTTTTACCGAAAACTAAGAAAACTAAAAATGAAAGCTCTTAATGTTATTTGATGTATCTAAACCAGAACACCAATACGAACGAAGCAGTGTTCTCCACCTTTCATATCCTCAGTAACTGAGAGTCCATTTCTGTTCTCGTCTATTCATCTTAGATACTGAGGGCTTCATACTTTATTACCTTTTAATGATTTTCAGTCATGATCGTGGAATAATTATGACTCATGTATATAAAATATATAGGGTAAAATATTCGTCTGAAAATAGAGTAATTTTCTGTTGTAGTAATATTAATATCCCAAAGACAATCATTCTCAGCGTAATCTATGTTTCTCCTATACATGCAGGGCATTTAATTAAACCATTCTTATAAAATATATTAGGAACTTAGTTTTAAATACAGCTAAAACTAGAATAATATACTGATTCTTTATACACATAACCTTATCGTTAAATGGTTAGACGGCTATCAAAAGAACTGACCCTATTATAAACTGTAGTTCGGCAACAGAGGAAACAAGATATTAACCGAAAGCTCAACGAACGCAGAAGAAACAAATAAATAATGAAAGTTTCCTACTTACTAGAAATCAAACAAAAATTCGATCTATAATCTATGAAAGTGTTTGTATCAAATAAGGAACTATTACTTCAGTACCTGTCTTTCCCCTACGATTCCTTTCCTTGCCTGATAATATATATATGTCCATTATGGCATGGGTCGGTCGATATTCGATCAACACGTAGAACCTATCCTACAGTACAATTTACCAATACATGACTGGCAATTGTATGGAAAGCTTATATCTACATATATCGCTTATTCAAGTTTTTTTTTCTTTATGTATAATATAATTGACAGATCTAGCTACAATGCCAGTTAACACGTTTCCTCACTTTTCAATAAAAAGTTATTAGCTTTACTGGTGAAAAATGGATAAATATTTCCAACCGGCTTCTTGGACGGTGCTTCTTTGGTCGGCCATAAGGGCGCTCTGCCCTTACTTTCATGCCTCATAGCAGACCTTACCAGATTTTTCTTTGAAGCCGGCAGGAAAACGACCGGAAACTATTTGTATAGTTAATAACTGCACTAGGTAATGGGACGTTTCTGCCTGGTGGCCATTCAACATGTGTTTTGTTCGTTTTGATAAATAATGTGAGGGATAAATTTTGTAATGTGCTAGTCCTAATGTCGCAAAGGCCCTGATGAGAAGAGGAATAAAAAGTATTAAAAAAAGAAATTCCAAGTAGTTAAATGGTAAAAAAAAAAAAAAAAAAAACAGATTTGGACATTTGTTATGTTGTGTGCATTGACATGTTGGAAGACTTGAACTGTAAAGTGACTCGTACGAAATATACCAGCTTTCCTCAACAAGAAATTTACCAGAAGTACAAAAATTACATTTTTAATGAAGACAGATGCTTCATTTATCACCTGACCCTTTCAGACAGAGTAACGATAGATTCTGTTTGTAATAGGACCAACCTCGTGCAACATCCACATGTCCTTATGAGAAGAAAATAAGTGATTGCCAAGAGGAATGGC
>JANJGK010000017.1:15183933-15223933 GCA_039081455.1 Macrobrachium rosenbergii | reverse complement strand
CGTGGTTTCTCCGTTTTTAAAACTCTTTTTCGCTTTTAACGTCGATATTATTAATCATCGAGCGATAATATTACCGCTATAATGAGATAATACAACGTAGATTCTGTGATTGTTCGACGTGGCCTTCCGTCCCCGGATGTTGACAAAGAGAAAAAAAAAAAAAAAAAAGGAAAAATAGGTCTGCGTGCTGGTGGCTTCTACTTACAGTAGAAAAGGTATCGTGGATGATGTTCGTGTTCAGGGGACGATGATTATGATGCGTGCGTGTTGGTGGCAAGGGTGCCGTCCCCATCAATTTTGAGGTGAGTGGTAGTGCCACCACTGGCAGTGTTTCCCTACCCATGGAGGAGAAAAGTTCAGCAGACCAGAGCATGGGCTGCTAATGTTGCTCAGAGGCAAAAGAACCTGTCCTAGCAAAACTTCGCTAAGAAGAATGGTAGTAAGAAAACAGTTCCACAAAGGAGGGCAGTTCCCTTGCAGCTGCAGGAATGAGCACTTTTCCAGAGAGAGGTATGAGGTGATTAACGTATCTGTAATTAACACACACACACACACACACACACACACACACACACACACACACACACACATATATATATATATATATATATATATATATATATATATATATATATATATATATATATATATGTATATATATATATATATATATATATATATATATATATATATATATATATATATATATATAAATATATATATATATATATATATATGTGTGTGTGTGTGTGTGTGTGTGTGTGTGCAGTGTTAATATGTGTTCTGTATATGATGTATGAATGCCAAGTTGCTAATGCCAAAGTACATTAATTGCATGTCATAAAAATACTAATTTATTGTAACAATTAGTAAAAAACCCACTCACCGAACGATGGAAATCATATATGTTTTGCAGTGTACGCTCTGCTATTAGCTGAAGCCTAATTCGTCTCTGTAAAAGGTTAATACAATAATGATTTTGATTTACAGCTTCGATAGCCTGCTGAACATTTACACACGCACACACACGCACACACGCAAATACGCACACAAAACAAGAGTTTGCTTTAAACCGAGAAATAACTACGAAAAAGTTAGAAAAAGCTAACGTTGAGAACAATGCTACAAAATTAAATTACTCATTGAAAAGATAAAAATTCATGCATGTCCATTCATGAAACATCAGTATTTTGTTGCTATGATTCACTTTCTTTTTTTGGAGTAATGAATCACACATAGCATTCGTATGTACTATACAATAAAAACTGTCACGAGACATTAGTTACACTGGTATTGCTGAAGGGGTTTTAATAATGTTGCTATTAATATTAATTGAAAAAAATATCAAGGTACTCTAATTAGTTTCATATCGCTAATATAAAAAATAGAAATAAAAAATAAAATAAAAATGGTTAAAAATATTGAATAAACAAATAAATTAAATCCTTGTTTGCAAGAAAGTTGTAGCCTGTGGATCGAGGCTTAACACACAAAGTTACATACCAAGCTGAATTTGCGTTTTCTATCAGCAAAAACTGCGGGAGCGCACGCCGTATAAGCACGCATTCTTGTTGCGAGAGTTCAGTAATTCCGGAAATTCAAGGGACTCTGTGGACTAGGCTCAGTACTGTGATAGCACTTGGGATGGTGTCTGTGTGGCCAGAGGAATGTCGCTTGCCAAAACGTGCCTCAGGATTTGACCTTTGCGCTCTTGTAAGGTCGTCTAAAGATTCATAAGCAAAAACGCATAGCTGGATCCTTGAAGTGCTGGTTTGATTATCGCCTTAATACTAAATGAAGGAAATAAGAGGTAAAGAATGTTCGTCGTATAGAATTACGTATTTTGATCTAAACTCAGAGAAATATATTTTAATGAAAATATTAAGGTACAAGGAAAGGAAATCAAATCAAAAGTTACACTTAATGAAGGAAATGAATAAGAAGAAAAAACCCCGCAATACTTTGATAGAGACCAAGATATTTGTTATGAAACTTAGGAGTCAAAATTGATAGATAAATCAAATTGAGATAATATGGAAGGTTGCTTTGAAAACCCACAGATATAAAAACTGGGAAATAAATGTTATAGATGTAATGATGTCGATTTCTTTAAGGATAAAGGTTACACGCGTCTTTGTATTGCGCATTACTATTTGGTGGCGCATGATATGCTGTAATAATCATTTTATGGATGACGTAAAATCGTAGAACCATTATATGACTAGTTTAAAGAAAAGACGATTTTTCCACACCTATCGAGGTTTCAATACGGCAACAAGAGAAGCACGAAAGGATCATTCCTTCATTTGCTCTCAGAAACACTGAGTCAGTCATAGAAAGCCACAATAAATTATCAGGCATTATCTTTTATCTCAACATTCCTTCAATATATTATATTGTCCTCTCTCTCTCTCTCTCTCTCTCTCTCTCTCTCTCTCTCTCTCTCTCTCTCTCTCTCTCTCTCTCTCTCACACACACACAATGTGATTGACTCTGACATCAAATGACATTTATGAGCCGAACTCTCACCTTTCAAAATAATGAATTGCATTATTCCAAGTGTACTTTGAAAAAGGAATTCATTTCCTTAATAATTCAGTATACTGAAAACTTAATTGTTCCTCCAGTAAATATTTGTTTTATTGACTTCTCCGTTAACGTAACGTAAACTTTTTATTTTTAGTCAAAATCGGTCATGCCTTAAGCATTCACTGGGTTATGATGATCATTAAGTAAGTGTACCAAAAAATAATGGTAATATAAGAGAGTGTAGAGATGGGATGTCTATTCTGAAAGCTCGAACGAAGGTGGCTTCTTCTTCTTCTTCTTCTTCTATTATTATTATTATTATTATTATTATTATTATTATTATTATTATTATTATTATTATTATTATTATTATTATTATTATTAAGCTAGATATGAACAGAACTTCCCAAATCCTGCAAGAGTTCAAAATACCATCAAGAATTGTATTAAATCGCTCCCCCCCAAAAAAAAATACCAGCTGGAATAAAACCCTTAGATGAAGAATCGGCATGAACCGTTCCGCAAGGTTCTGCTGTCTGTAGGACAGTCGAATCATTCCATTTCCATCATTTCTACCCAATTCTGAAGTGACCTTTAGCAAATATTAACCGCATTTCCGTAATGCACCACCAACAGTTCCTAAGATTCAAGTCAATGAAGACGAACCATTCCAAGCAACTGCTCTAAAAAAGGTAAATGATTTTGAGAAAATAGAACGTCTTCTTTTTAGAATAATAAGCATTTCAGCTTGATTTTGATATATTGTGGTCCAAGGAATTAGGACGTGAAACAAAAATATATATTTTTTAAAAATTAGCTCACGTGTTTGTATATATTTGTTATGAACGTGAAAGTATTTGTGGAAGATTTTTTTTTATTGTTTCGACAACACTTTTTAAATAAATTCCCTATAAAAGTCAATAACGATAAGGAAACGGTGAGGACTAAACATTTTAGGAAATCATTTCCTTAGTTCCCAATAAGTTTTTTATATTCAAAATACTATCTGATGCTCCGAAAGAACTTTCCATATTGAACTGACAATTCCTCATTCTTTAAATCATAGTGTTAGATGCAATAACGTACAAATCCAAACTAAAATCTACAACGTCCTAGCAAAAAAATAATATAAAATATATATTTGGAAATTCCGTAAATAATTCCAATCCCGTCACTAATTATTCCGGAACGCGCTTTCTTTCCCTCACACCCTCAATGATCTGCATTAGGGAATATCCGGCTTAATTAGCTTTCCTTTCATAAAATATTTCCATAATTTTTTCGTTCTTTTTTTTTTCATCTGGTTCCGTACGGTATTTGTTTTGGCGAAGTTTCAATAATTTTATCCGTTTAGGTAACACTGGCTCTATTCACTTTTATTATAAAGTTCCAATTTTAAATCCTGCTACGTAATATGTCGTGGATTTGAAGTTTTAGATGTTATGCGTGTATGTGAATATGCATGAGTGTGGACAACATCATTTTTCTTTAATCCGACATGCGATTACTAGTTTTTTGCGGGTTTGTATATATGAGAACCAATGACTTTCCTCAAAATCAGTCAAGTGATTTTTTTTAACCTTTCTTGTGTCCAATAAGGAGAGAGATGTCACTGTACTATCGTTTGTGCTTATTTTCTAAGGACTTGGATTAAAAATGTTAAATTGACATTGCTGTTATATTCCAGCAGTTTTGTTGCATGATAACACACTAAAAGGGATGTTACTAAAAACAGCCCTACAGAAAACAACATAATACATAAAATTCCATGTCTGCACTGCCCTTCTTTTTATATTGGCCAATCCAGCAAGGATTTAGATGTACGGATTAAACAGGATAAATATTCTGTCAAAACTGGACACGCATCCAATGCTATACTCATTTATTTAAGTGAAAACTCTCACAGGATAAATGGACTGAAAGTTCAGTGATTGCCAGCTCAAACGGTTTCTCTTTTCGAAATGTTTTACAATCTGCTATTATAAAGCTTACTTCCAGTTGGAATATTAATCTAAGCCCTGGCATGTATCATTTGGACCCTTGTATAAGTAAAATGTTCAAGAATGATCTAAAAGATGAAACCACTGAATTAATTAAAAATTCGTTACCTTATATATATTATTTATGTATTCATGTGTTTAATATACATTTGTTCTTTATATGTTCGACCTGTAAAAATTCTTATAATTCAATGAGTTGTATATTTTTTTTATAACATTTTGTGGTGGTCAGTCACCTTCCTTGTATAATCTTTTAATTGTCCTGTCCTTGCTTTTTGAGCTGTTGAGGCTAAAATTTGTAAAATCTCTTAAATATTAACCCTGTGTTGGTATGTCTGCTAATCCTTTAATTTTGTTGGATTCCAGGTGCATATTTTTTCCTTTGTCATCCCCATCTGTCATTTATACCAGCCTTCTTTGTAAACTTATTTTTATATTTCTTCAGTCTGCTAAGTAAAGGACTAGTGTAAGTCGAAAGGCCTTGCAGCACACCATTGTTTCTCTTTCCTTTGTGGATTTTGTCTTTATTTATATATTTATCACGTTCCATATTTTCGTGATTCAGTTATACACACACACACACACACACACACACACACACACATATATATATATATATATATATATATATATATATATATATATATATGTATGTATATAAAATGTGTGTGTGTGTATTCACACACACACACACACACACACACACACACACACACACACACACACACACACACACACACACATATATATATATATATATATATATATATATATATATATAGAGAGAGAGAGAGAGAGAGAGAGAGAGAGAGAGAGAGAGAGAGAGAGAGAGAGAGAGAGAGAGAGAGAGAGAGAGAGATCTACCTGTATTACTAGTCTCTCTAGAATGAAATAAGTAGCCATTGCGGCGTTTACTTATCTGATCTCCAAAGCCTGTTGTGATAAGCGTATCCAACAAGTGTGAGGAAATCGAGAAACCGAGAGGTTATTGTTATTATATAACAGCGCATATTTACTTTTAAAAAATTTAAAAAACATAAAAGATCTAAAAATAAACACCATAATGTATAACATAACAATGTTACCATTCATTACTGAGACCAGAGGACAAAGTTTATAAAAAAGAAATCCTTGAAAATTACGTGTGTATAAAGTTACGCAACTCCTGTCCCTTAGATCGTCACAAGAATATCCTTCAGAGTAACAGGAATGCCAGGGGCGAGTGGCCTTTAAATTGAGGAGTGAAGTGGTTGATTAAAAACTGCAGTTCAGAAAACCACAAGGTTGCTATTACAAATGAAATACCCAATTCCAATCTCATAGACGAGTGTCTTTGATATGCAAGAGATCCCTCGAGCTCACAGAAAACGCCTTATTAAGGTCAAGATCAATATTCGGTCGGACACTGATATCTCAGATGACGTTTCAATTATCTTGGACAACAAAGATGGCATTCCATATATGTCTTCGATGTCTGTCTAATTTATTCATTATGTATGCTTAATGCTCGATTTATGATAAAAGTTTTTAAACTATTCGTTTCGTAAATTGTTTCAGCAGCAAAAATTTTCTTATCCATAATTTTGTCTTTTTGACAATTTTTTGCGCTGAAATAATTACTATGCAACAGTTCATAAGCAATAAAAATAAATAAACATAAATCTAAATCTGAGGATGCTTAGAAGCGTCATCTATCGGTGAGAAATGACACTGTTCCTAATGCCATACATGTCTGGGGAATTTTTATAAAAAAAAAATTTTAGCGCAGACAGAAATTATTGGCTTCTAAAATATTTCAGTCCATTATTTTTCCACGACTATAAAATAAATCTCACTAAAAAAAGTTCAAGCAAAATAATCGAAACGGTTCCATTTATTCAGCAATAACAGAGAGAGAGAGAGAGAGAGAGAGAGAGAGAGAGAGAGAGAGAGAGAGAGAGAGAGAGAGAGAGATTTAATTAAATCCTTTTTTTACTGCGTCCTGTTCCATATCCGCACGAAGAATGAAACAAAGACTCTAATGAATTTAAACGCCGGAAAAGGAAAATAGCTGCATGTTTACTAAAAGATCGCATAACTAAGAAGAGGAATCTAAGTATTTATTTTTATAGTTTCTCTCTGAAACTTCAGGAAAAAAAATATCTAAGTCACGTCTGTTTAGGGGTTTTATTATTTCTAATCATATACACATATATATATATATATATATATATATATATATATATATATATATATATATGTGTGTATATATATATATATATATATATATATATATATATATATATATATATATATATATATATATATATATATATATATATGTATGTAGAATCTACTGTGTGTTTAATAGCTACATAGAACCTTTGCTTTCATTCCACTAAAGAAAGAAAATTCCCCCTCGTGTTTTTCTTTTTTTTTTCAATATTATGTTGGTATTTCTTACTATTTCGTGGTCACGAAAGGGGGCATTCTCACCTTAATTTCTTTAGGGTTGCATGGATCCACTATTTTTTATGAATATAATTTACTTCTAAGTTAACACAAAGGACATTCTAATATATGATTTTCTTCGGCGAATTTTCAGTAGTAGATATCGTGTTTCCTATTTCGTGCTTATCATGGAAAAGATGTGAACATTTTACGCAGTCATTAGATATGTTACTTTAAGGAATAATATGAAAAATGACATAAAATGTAATGTTACAAAATTATATGAAAACAATTGCATTTTCTATATAGCAGTTATGAGACTTATAAATAAAAAAAATTTATTTGATATATATTTCGATGAAATGAAGCGCTTGACAAAGCTCAAGAAAACCTTA
Organism: Macrobrachium rosenbergii; assembly: GCA_039081455.1. Classification (NCBI taxonomy): domain Eukaryota; kingdom Metazoa; phylum Arthropoda; class Malacostraca; order Decapoda; family Palaemonidae; genus Macrobrachium; species Macrobrachium rosenbergii. The sequence goes on along the minus strand of JANJGK010000017.1, from coordinate 15,216,579 downwards.
AGCATTATACCTTACTAAAACATTGCTAATACTGTATTTCATATCATTATATATATATATATATATATATATATATATATATATATATATATATATATATATATATATATATATATATATATATATATATATATATATATAGAGTCACAAATGTCTTTGCTGTTTGTATTGATTTTTCCGTCTTGATTTTCGCTTATAAGTTAAAGTAAATTATTTTCATTTTCCCTATATGAATCAACGTACATTTCGAAAGTACTAGTGTTTCTGTTTTTGCACCAAGCATTCCCATGTTTTCCCAAGGTCAGTTAAGCAAAAGCAGGTTTCTAATGAGAATATGATTTACAATCGTAGCCAAAGTCATTACAGATCTGACTTGACCCTATTAAGTTGCCCCTAAGGTGACATATTTAGCAGCCGCTTGCAAGTAGCATGCCCCCTTTGAGAGTTCCTTCTATTGTTAGTATTGTTCTCAATTACCCAGTCACGTGTGTCCCTTTGCATTTTTGTGAGTTTCCTCTCCTTCCCAACTACCTGCGCTTCTTGACCTCACCCGCACCTGTGGCTCCGCCTACTACCACCTGTATCCCTGCCTACAAATCACTCGACTCTCCCATCTAATTGTTACCCCACTGACACCTCTTCTCTCGAACCTTTATCTGGCCTCCATACAATGACCTTTCTAGGTACATGGCTGGATTAATGACACGCCTGCGAAGAGGACAATGGAGGACCCATTAAGAAGAGGCTGTCAGAAGTGTCAAAATACAATCGTCGCTGGAGGACTGTGGTATATATACTGGCCCAGCAAACCAATGATGCACTAGTCCCTTTTCAGAAGTCACACTGCTAGCACAACCTATGCTAGTCCCCCTTCAGATATCTCCCTGTTTGTAGGCACTCTGCTCAACCTACTTCCGAAGACACACTGCTAGTATCCCCATGCTAGCTACCTCTACAACGCCACTCTATGATGCCACCCTCTTGGCACCACACACACACACACACACACACACACATCACTGCTAGTCAACCTTACACTACTACTCTACTCTTATCACACAACTTCACGGCACTGGACGCCCTCTGCTAGCTGCCTCCCACGCGACATCACCCCTGCTGAATTACCTGACAACGTCCCCCTGTCCAGAGGTCACCAAGAGACTTTCGCTCCATTCCTACTCAAAATAGTTCCTATGCTGCCTATGCTGAAGACTGTCATATCCAGCCACTCACCTCTGCATACTGATGCTCTACTAGTCTACTAGTTCCCCTATCCTTCGTCGTATTTCCTTCTGGTGGAAAACCCTGAGTGACAATGATTCTGCTGACACCCTAAGGCAGACCCCTGGCTCTATGAACCTCACGTCTTGTCCATGGATCTAAGGTAATGTGATTAGAAGTTTTTTGTCGGCCTCTCACCTATAACCTACCTGTGCTTATATAACTGTTTCTCCTATTTCCTGTACCCATAATCCTGATCCTCTCCCTCAGAGATTCCTGTGATTTTGATTGTGGTGGAGTTGTGATCAATAGTGACATAGTTGAACTTTCATTAGCATACTTGTGTTAACTTGTAATCATTATGTAAGACAGTGCCCTAATATTTTTCCTATGTGAATTCATTGTTGTTTTACTCGATCCCATTCATATGTGTTCAACTTTCCTGCTCTTGCAGATCTGTATCATTGAGTCCCTGTTGTGTGGTATCAACTGTAGATCAATGGTGCCACCTTCCTGCATATCCAGGCGCCATATACATATCTGGACTATCAACAGCGCAACATTCTCGTTCATTTGTACCCCCTACCGTGCATCTTTTGGATCCTTCCTAATATCCATTGCTTGTTAGCCTACAAAAGGCCTAGGGTATAAGATCTGCAGTTGTGGCACTTTGCTTGAGTATTTTGTGATTCTTTTGTGTAACATAATTCCTAACAGTGCCACAGAGCTCCACTGATAGCTCCTGTACATATTTTATCTTTTGAATGATTTAGTGAATTATACTATTTAGTGGACATCTTAAGTTTACCTCCAACCCTTGCATTTATTGGTAAATTCTGAGTATTTTTCACTTCTAAATTTTCCTGTTCACTGGAGTGCAGCCACCCTCAGTCATGTGCAGTTTTCAGAAATCCTATTTAGAGCTACCTTTCTAAACACACGGCTATATATATATATATATATATATATATATATATATATATATATATATATATATATATATATATATATATATATATATATATATATGAATACTTGCAGTGTTCATACTTTTTCTGTTTTTTGGTATCTATAATAAGACAAAATTTAAATTGAAACGCAGTCTTAGAATCACTTCTTCCCTTGTTTGCAATCACAATAAAAACCAATTCCAATTCTTCCATCCATCCATTGCTGTAGCCCCTAAATTATCACTAACAGCTTGGGCTGATTAGTACGCGTTGCGAATTGCGACTTAAGCAGTCCTTGCCTCAGCGTGTTGTGCTTTATTCTCAGTAAGGGATACGGTCGGTAAGAGTTACGGAGAAAAACTCTTGAAAATGTCATCTGTCCTTTGGAATTTTAAATTAGTTTTCAGTGGAGTAGTGATACGATTTTACTGTAATGGATAACGTGTCAAAAATATTCGTATTATGTTGTAGATTACAAAATGCAATAGTTTATGAATAGTTTTGTTAGCAACAGATGTGGCTTGGTAGCAAATTACATAATGAAAGTCACTTTAGTAACCTCACAGTAAGTTAGTCAAAACTCAGTGTAGAGATATGAGAACTGGGTTAGGAACCCCTCCTACAACACTAGCTGAGAACGCGAAAGCTTGCAGTGAAATAGGGTGCCTTACACAGACACTTTCATATTTAATCAGTTCAGAGATTATATAGGCTACTCTGATATTGCAAATTAATGTACTCTGAACTGAGATAAGCTTTCCATTTGTCACGAGCATGTATTGTGCAAGACGCAGGAAGCAGTTTGCACATCGTGAAAATTATGGATCTGACGGCAAGTCACGACTCTGTGCATGAAACCGAAGCCATGGAGTCAGTTGTTGACAGATTTCGCATTATTCATTTCAACACCATCTGGTTTTTATCATATTTTATATAGTTGCATGTTTACATGTCTATTCACCAAAATACAGAAGTAATATACCAGGATATTCTCTAAGTGTTTAAAAACCAGTTCAAAAGGCAACATACAATTGCATTATGACAACAAGTTAGACGAAAGTTTAATTAATTAGTGATAATATATACAATAAAACACAAATATCTATGCACATTGTATTCGCCACTATGAAAACAGGCGAATGGGTTGTTGAATAAACTAATACGCTTTTGTAAGAAATGCTCTCAGAGTAGGAATGAATTCCGACCCTGGCTGGAAATGGAAATCAACATTCCAGGAACATTTTTTTTTCACTGAGTGAGTGTGGTATGCAGAGTCCTTGCAAATATTCGTTATGTAAACAGAGTAAGCGGTACATTGCGAGTAGACTAACTGCTATTCTGCTAAAGTGACGATAGTAACTGTGAAAAAAAGACTAGTGCCATTTTTCAGCGGAATGGAACTGCACTTTACCATAAGAAGTATTCAGTGGTATATGCATGGAACAGAGGCTAAATGTTTTGCCTTGGACTTTAAAGAATAGAAGAGCAAAATGTAAAAAATAAAATTAGTTAAAGGACTCGGGTTTTTACATACCGGATTTCCCTAAAAGGAATAAAGATAACTCAATGTTAATGATTACTTTATAAAGATTGTGAAAAATCAAGATATCATGAAAATGTATAATATAAGGAATATCTTGTTGCTTAAGGTGTGAAGGTAAAATAGGCTACTGAAGTTAACTGAGTGAGAGGAATCCTTCTATATTCTAAAATGGTAGAGAAGAAGAGAGAATGATAAAAAGGATTTTTCAAAGTTCAGAGGAATTCCTGTACATATCTTTTTGTCAACGGTCGTGTACTGATACAGAATACTTTCAACGAACTAGTTAAAATTTGCCCCCAAAATATCTTAATTTTGCCTCCATAGTAAAACGTGTGGTAATAAGGAATTCTTTGAACGACCTCGTTAAAATTTCTCCCCCAAAATATCTTCATTTGCCTCCAAATTATACTGTTTAAAGTTATCCATTTCAGGCTGCGGTAAACAAAAGGCGTCAATTATTCTTTTTATATTTATATTTCTAAGCACGAGAATAAAATGATATATCCAGACACGAAGGCACACAACATTTCCCTGTCTGCTACAGAATGGGTCACAAAAATACCATTGCCTGACTACGCTGAATATTACCGAAGCTTCTCTTTGTGTTGGAGAAACACAAGATGTATCATGAAACATAACAGACACTGAGACCCTGTTATATATGTGTCATGTTATGATCTTCTGATGTTGCATGAAACGAATTCTATCTGCATGATATACACGACAGATGGGTGCAAAATTCATGCAGCTGCGAGAATTTGTCTTTTCACATGTCCGATGTTTGGTCGTTTTTCCTGCCGATGAAATATTTATCTTTTCGCGTGATGATACTCCTTACAACTGTGCAGCACCCATTTCCAGAGTAGGCCATCGACTGGTAGAGGATAAAATCATGTTATGAAGGATCTAACATATGACACTACTGAATATGGACACTTTCCCTTACTTTCCATGTCCAAGAAAAATTCTCAGCTGGAACACCTGGCTTAACACAGATACTGTGGTGGAGTTACATCAGACTACCTTTGTTTTTCTAGGGTTGGGCTTTGCCAGTAATAAAAACACACTTGCAAGCGCCCGCACACACACAGTATTATTTATATATATATATATATATATATATATATATATATATATATATATATATATATATATATATATATATATATATATATATATATATATATATATATATATATATATATATATATATAAATAATGTATATACTCTGTTGTATCAGCAGGGTAGACTTGACAGGGATGAAGGTGGCAGGTAATTAATATTCTTATTTCTCAAAGCTCTCAGAGAGTATCTAGGCTTTTCACCTATTGAGAATGTTTATGGCAAGAAACATTTTAAAAGGAACTTCACATAATGTCAGAAAGGCATAAATTACTCTGATGCCTAACTGTGATGGAAAAACTAAGTCTAAAAAGACCTTACGTCAGATGAATTAGTTTTACCTATCCCACTGTTGTTATCTATCCCACTGTTGATATGGAAACTCCAGTCCTTCTGTTAGTCTTTCAAGCTGGAAATTCTACACTAAACTGACCAACCTCAGCCTCTGTTTGAGTGAACAGACCGAGTGTCCTGACGAATACAGAACACTCTCGGATACTCACGTAAGGAGAGCCCTCTCACGCTGTTCTAAGTGGACCAAAGCACAAAGTGAAGTTGACAAAGAAACATAAGCTTTTATGAACAGCTGCTTCATAAACAGAGAAATAAAAAAAAAAAAAAGTTCTTCTTGAAACGGTTTCACGAACACAGAAATTGAAATTTAAGTAAAATCGGTTTTAAAAAATTGGCACTAGGAACCTACCACAAGAAATAATGGCAGCGAAGGAGTTCATGACGTTCTTCTCGGTGCTTCTCAAACTGCTAGCACTTCCTAGGGCATCACAGTCTGTGTGATATTTATCTGTGTCATCTCAATATCTGTTCCAGGTTAAAAAAAAAAGGGACAGATCGGAATGTTGATAACGGGCTCTGACTTCTCGTCAATAAACAAAGGGGTAAATTAGGTGGAGGGGGGGGGGGAAGCGCACTGTGCGAGACTTCTGGGTTCTTATAATATATATATATATATATATATATATATATATATATATATATATATATATATATATATATATATATATATATATATATATATATATATATAGCTGCCAAGACAATCGTCAAAATAAAGCAAATACTCCCACTTCCAAATGGCTACCCAAATTACAAGTGAATGGGCTCGAATCAATGAGCTAAATGAATACATTCATGAAGCCACTGAGGAGACATTCCTAGAGCAAATTAAAACAGCCAAAATAGAATTCACTCAGTTGGTCGATGATAACGACGGCATAAAGAACAAGGCAAAATGTCAACTATCATAATTTTTGCCTGAAAGAGCAACAGGGAACACTGCAATAACTCGCTCCTGATTAAATTTGAAACCTTATGAATTTTAGAGTGGCGTAACCCTTGGTCTGTGGTCGAGGAGTAAGCAGAATATTCTGATTCAGTGTTATGGATGATATGGAATCCTATTGCGAAACTTGTTCGGTCATAAAACTTGTAAGACCCTTACAGCTCGAAGCATAGATTTTTATAGGTTTCTCTTACAGCTCGAAGCATAGTTTTTTTTATAGGTTAATCTGGTTGCAAGCTTGAAAATAGTAATGAATATGACAAGACACGACTACGGTTTGCTCTTTTTTTTTTTTTTTTTTTGCTAAAAGGCAACAGGATTGTAATCAGTTAACCTCTGAAGGATAATTCTTTTCAATGTTTTTAGAACAACAAACAAGCCCTCCTATTTCAGGTTTATATCATTTGTCACATTGTGAAGAATCACAACGAAATGTTCTTTTATATTCTCACATCTCGTTACATATTAGAATTTCCGTGTTATATCGACTTTATGTTCTCTTCATAACATAAAACATAACCTGAGTTATCCTAACTTCATTTCTCCATCTTTCTCCGGTATTTAAGTCTTGATGAAGCAACTGGGGGAATGATTTCGCTATACAAATGCATGCACTATATATATATATATATATATATATATATATATATATATATATATATATATATATATATATATATATATGCATATACATATATATATATAATATATATATATATATATATATATATATATATATATATATATATATATTCTTTTTTCGGCCGTTGATACAGAATATATTTCACATTTTACATTTCGTCATTTTTATTTTCAAAAATATTCTAATTTAGTCACCTAAATTGTATTAGTATATGCGTTAGTATTTATAGTCGATTTTGTCTTTGTGAGAATGCCTGAATAAATAAAGTGTACATTCATTGATTCTAATATTCACTCCTGGTACTTTTCTTAGCATGAACTCATGCTGGTGTACTCAAAGATACCAATAGATAAAATTTTATATTTGATATCTTCCATGATATGATGACATTTCGGAGATCATGAACATAATTTCATATACAATGCATATCTGACGTATTTTGCAGCAATTGCACTGTAAAGCAATGCACTGTAAGTTAACATCTACTGTATATAATGTGCTTTAATGCTCATCATTTCTTTGGTATGTATATTCATCAAATATAAAATTACAATTACGTGTAAGAAAGTTGGTAGACATTCATTTACTTATGCTGTCACATACCAGAGAGATTTTGTTTTATAAACACAATGACAAGCTATATTTATAATCACACTTACCTATGGCTGGAACAGTAAAAAAAGGCCAAACCTGATCCACGTGATTACCAGCATATAAGATGTGCATACATGTGCAATTATTTGTGTCTTTCTGGTCGACCAATATATATATATATATATATATATATATATATATATATATATATATATATATATATATATATATATATATATATATATATATATATATATATATATATACATATACTTTATATAATACTGTGAATTCATTTCAAAAAATATCTCTAGTACTGGTCATCGCCCGGAAGGAAGTTGATTCCTTGCTTCATGAAATTTAGACCAGCAACTTATGTTATGCACCCTTTCATCCTGTGAGATTTCATGGCAATCCGGGAGACAAGCTAGATAATCTGGGTAACAACATTTGTCCAAAAGGGTCGACAATAGAGGAGATTTGACCTGTCGCTTGTTTGCTAGTTTCATTTGGGGAATATTTTTTTTTTTTTTAAATTTAAAACGAAGCAAACAAATTTTCCAGATGTTCGTATACACACTAGAGATATTTAAATATGCTCTGTTCTTGTCTATAACAGAATCTACTTATCTGTCTACTTGTTAGTAATTTCGTGTTCACACTAACAGGTAATGGTTTCGTTCGTGCGGAGATATATAATGAAATTTGTAAGCACTGCATTTCATACGATTCTTCGTTGCTTTCCTGTGTAGTAAATGCTATCCCGTGTATGAAAATGACCCCAAATTAGACATTTGCATGCTCCAGACTATGTATCTTCAGAATATATATATATATATATATATATATATATATATATATATATATATATATATATATATATATATATATATATATACATATATATATATATATATATATATATATATATATATATATATATATATATATATATATATATATATATATATCGTCACGTTCACGCAGCAGTGCAAGGGAAGGAATAGCCCTAATTATGACCTAGATAACTGCAACTGACCTACAAGGGGGACTGCACTCCAGTGAACAGAAAATGTGATAGTGATTAAACTAAAACCACCATAAAGTTAAGGGTTGAAAGCAAACTTACAATGTCCACTTAAAAGTATAATTCACTAAATAATCAGAGGAGAAAATATTTACAGGTGCTGTCAATGGAGCTCTGTGGCACTATTTAAATTACATTACTAAATTTACAAATCACTAAGCAAAGTGCCACAACATGTGCAAGCATTATCACTAAGCCTTCTTAGGCTACGAAGTGTCACAAAGAGGGGAGAGGATCCTAGAATGCACAGGATGGGGTGCAATAATTGAGGTGGGAGGACACTGTGATTTATGGTTATCTTGACCGAACATGGCACCTGTAATTTGCAGAATGATAGCACCGTTGACTTACAAGTAATTCCACACAAGAGGTGCTTGAAACACGGATCAACAGGTGCTTGAAACACGGATCTGCAAGAGCAGGGATGTTGAAATATACAAAGGGAATGGAATGACACTCATCTCGGAATATGTAAGCAAATAGCAAGGCACTAGTATCACTCTTTTACTGTATATTGGCACTTGTAATCAAAGTGAAATTAGAAATAACACTAGTATTCCAAATATCGAATATCAAAGTACTACAGTCAAAATCACATGAGTCTCTGAGGGAGAACAAAAAGGGGTAAGCTATGGAAACAGGAGAACAGGTGGAAAATAGGATAAGACTAAAATGGTGAGGCCAAACAGTCAACTTCCAATCACAAGACGCGAAGGCAATCAGAGCCAGGTTCCCGTAGCAGGGCGTCAGTGGAAGCAGCGTCGAGTACTGTCCCCCACCATAGAGGGGGTTGATGAAGCAAAGGGTGCTGGCGATCTAGGGGGGGGGGGGGCATCAACGCACATGGGGTAAGGCGATGAGGTAGGACCACCTTCAGGGTGACAGCATCAGAGGGAAGTCTAGGGGGGGCGGGCTCGAACAGAACCCCTGAACAGACAGACTTCTTGGCTCATAGCTGTGGTAAAATATACTGGCAAAGAGGGTCCGCCGGAACTTGTATTTACATGGCAAATGGTGCCGATGGTGGTCGTGGCTTGACAGTTTCTTCTTAATTGGTTCATCTATTATCCTCGGCTTGGGTACGCTGCTAATCCTGCCAGGTACCCGGAAAGGTCATCGAAGGTCGGCCAATAAAAGGTTCGAGGAAGGAAGGGTACAATGCAGAGATACTTAGTGAGGAGTTGCTGTTGGGTCAGGTCAAGCTGGTGACCCTTAATGGCATGACAGGTAAACGCAAGGAGGGGCAGGTTCTCAGGGAGATCTCGTGACTAGATTGACTGGGGACTGTTAACAATAGGCTAACTTTCAAAGGGTCTGCATGAATGTGCAACGGGCTACTGATTTCCCTTCCGCTGGGTATTAATGGTTAAACCTGTAATATGTGAGTTGTCTATTTTGGTTCTGTAACACTGCAATGTCTTAGTTCATTTAGATTCTATTTATAATGAAGGCTGAACTTTCGAAAATGAATTGTAACGTAAATGGAACGTCCATGAACTTTACGAACCACGAATAATGTATATCTATGATGGAAGTCTCACACTTACTCATGAATAGCCTTCTTAGCAGTTTCTCTTCATGAATATCTACAAAAATGTCAGCAACTAGAGAGTCAAGACTGCCATTAGTACGAAAGTCAGAAACGGGAAGGGTGTACCTCTCAATCTTACTGTAACACGATTATACCTTTATATGCACGGTGGACTTACATACAATTCCTCTGGAGTCAGCCTCGATTACAGTTGGGAGTGGTTAACCTGTCTTCTATTACAAAAATCTATTTCGTAAAGCTCAACTCTATTATATATATATATATATATATATATATATATATATATATATATATATATATATATAATATATATGTATGTATATACACATATATTTACATATATAATATATATATATAAATATATATATATATATATATATATATATATATATATATATATATATATATATATATATATATATATATATGTATGTATGTATGTATGTATGTATGTATATTTCGTAAAAATCAACTCTGTTATATATATATATATATATATATATATATATATATATATATATATATATATATATATATATATATATATATATATATATATATATATATATTTACGTTTTTCCTGGCGATTTAGTTTGAGATATTCGCTGTGAGACAGGTAGCAACAATTTAAGGTAATTTAGCCTTGTGATGCTGACTTCGTGGGTCCAGGAAAACATAAAAAAGAGGAAAACAAAGGGGAATTTCATATGAGCTTAAGGCTCTTGTTACTGAGGAAGATATTACGTAAAACACGGGGCAAACTTGCAGGAGTGTATTTACATCAATAACGTTAGTACGGGAAAGAGGAATGCTAGTAGATTATTGATCCTGGAGGGGATTCGTACGGGATGAATGAAACTGGGGAATTCCAGACACAGTCCAAGAAGCTTCCACGATATAGGGTCCCTCGTAAGACAGGTTTGGTTCCAGCGTAGAAAGTGGTCCGTGGATGACTTGCGATTTCCGAGGGTGAGTTTCTTCACGTGTTAGGATGCGGGGGCTTCACGAAGGGCCGGGCAATGGCATGTGGGCATCACGCAGGTCAATGGTGGAGCGAACACGTGGCTCACGGTCGAAGGGCACGAGGAGAAAGTATACTTTGAAAAGGGCCACGTGGTTAGCTAGGGGCACTGCCAGGGGCAGGTGTTCGGGGACTTCTTCACTCCCTGTCTTCCAGCGTGCGTGTGAGGCCGAAGCCTCGTGGTTTTCTGCTTTTATCTCCTCCTATGGGCAGGGGGCACGTCCAACACATAGGGGGAGTTGAGTCATGTTCAGCTGATGCCCGCAGGGGAGTTTTGCCTGTAAGAAAACGACCAGACAGAAATCACTTTTGCCTCGAAGAAAAGATCTGCTTAAGGGAGTGGCCTTAATCCGTTTTAAACCCTTGTATTCTGACCGTGCGAAGTCGATAGACAGATGTGTCTATCGATCGAGCAGCTTGCAGTAAATGAAAACAACAGAACAAACAACAACAACAAAAAAGGGGGAGGCAATTTGCTAGCGAGTTCTTGCTAATCATAATACCTCCCCATACACCTTCTTCGGGTGTGTACATCGATATACAAGAATGAGCGGCAAATGCTTTACGTTACTCTACATTCTGCCTTGGCAATGAACTTTACCACTAAGGGATTTATGAAACTGTGACATTACTTTTAAAAACATACTGGGAAAAATTTCTTTAACAGAACGCACGGTGATTTAAACACTTGCAAAAGAGTAATAACTTTAGATTTGGTTACACATTGATAACTTTATAAAGTGACTCGAACAATGTGAATTGATTAGGATTATAAGACCAAGTATATGAGGCTATAGCAAACAAATGAAGGGGAAGGTTATTGTTCAAGAAATAAAACACATGGTTACTTAATTTTAGATTAAATGCATGTGGTTAGTACATTCTGCCTTGAAGAGGCTGTATAAATGACTATACATATTCGCCTTGGTAATTGCTTAGCTAATAGTCCAACGCTAGCGGATGACCAACCCGCACACAGGGATTTTGACAGTCGTATGCGGGCGAGAGTATTCCCGAGTTTTAATTCGTTAACCTTAAACTACGCTAATTTTATGCGTCCACTGCCTACACTCTCGTACTCAATGTTATGACAGGGTGAGCAGACAAAAGATGTGGGGTCTAGGACAAACAGAGTTCTTAGAAGGAAGGGAGGGGGAAAAAGGAATAATAATAACAAAAGGAAAATTAACAAGATGTTACGAATGGAAACGTGACCACATATGAAAGGCGGAACACGTCTCTTATGAAAGGCGGAACACGTCTTTCGGAGCTTACGAAAGGGGCATTTAAATCATAAGGGCAAGAGTCTATGACTCGCGATTCTTTAAAAAGAAAGATAAATAAATAACTAAAAGGGAGCAAATGATATTGGCAGAAGAGCTAAGGGAAAAAGAGTGAGGGTTTTATTGTGTTCGGCGGGAATTTATCGTCCTTCGCCTATAAATTACGGCCCGGACTATCACTTCAGTCCCAAGGCGAGAAAAGTGCACCCGAAGGGCGTGACTCCTTCAGGAAGAGCTGACACGCACGCCCGGTGCCAAGGTATGGGTGCAAGGGCGTGCCAGTTCTCACTCTGTTATTCTCAATGATTTATACATTGTGTGGGGAATGGTATCCCGTACTTAATTGCATCTTGTGGTGATAATTTAAGGAAAGATTAATAGAGGATGATAAGAGATAGAAGTTCCTGAGGAACGGAAGAAGATAGCGGAGGGTCTGACATCCCCTTCTGGATTAGAGGTGCCAAGACCTTCGAAAAATGAAGTGGTGGCACAGGTGCCAGGGGAGCTCTAGAGCTCTTTGTAACTACCTGGAATTTCCCACGCCCGTGGTAATTTCGCCTCGAACCTTTCTTAATGGGACAGTCGTCCTCGGCCGGGGAAGCGGAGGGCCCGAGACCGGAGGGCGGCATGGAGTGCCACCTGGGCCTGCTGCTGCGACAGCTGATGCAGGAGTTTTCCGTGCTGGTTCTACCATGATCCGTTGCAGCTCTTGCAGTTCATCGGCCAAGTGAGATATGGCAGAATCCTGACTTGCAATTGCGTCGGCGACGGACTGAGGCAGAGTGGAGGCGGTCGGGGACGGCGTGAGCGGCTCGCAGGTAACGATGACCAGCTCAGGCATGGGTTGCGAGGCCGCACCTGCAGGTGAGCTTCCGCTGTGGTCGAGAGGAACTGTCTCTCTTACCGACGATGGTAGCGGTGCAAGGCTGGGGGAAGAGAGGGGGTCCTGAGTTGGATCCCGTGAATGGAGATCGGAGTAGCGCTCTGGCGCTGGCACTAGGGCAGAGTCAGGCACTATCAGAGGTTTCTTGGGCTCGTCTGTCAGGACAGATGATGCTTGGCACTGCTCGGTGCAAGCAAGTGGCACCGGCAGGAATTTGGCATCTCCGGAAGGGAGATCTGATTGGTGCCCTGGCACTGGCACTGAGGCAGGGCCGGGCACTGGAATTGGATCGGGAACCGATCGAGGGGGCCACTGTACATCGTACTCAGGTGGCACTGGTAGGGACTGCACGTCCTCCTGGTACCCAGGGGGTGCCAGTCTTGACTGAGGGAGAAGCGGGGGAGAATTACTCGCTCCCGTGGAATGATTCGGAGAATGTGGGCCCCTACTAGATTGTCGTGATTTCTGTGGGGACTGAAAGTCCTGTCCCAGGATGACGTCATAGCCTCCGGGGAGATGGCTTGCTACTGCAAGATTGCAAATTTTGGATTGGTGAGGTCTGGTGACTCTCAACTGGACTGTAGGGAGTATCATTTTAAATTGATTTATTCCCTCGATCGTGACGAGTTTTCGTCTATTGACGATAGCTCCGAAGGGAACTCTGTCCCTTCGGATGAGGGCGATTTGCGCGCCCGAGTCCTCGAATGCAGTGACTTGGCGCGCGGAGTGGCTACCTCGTGGAGGAGTCACGTATACGGGCCCTTCGGCGGGAGGGCCTAATGACTTGGGATCTGTGACAGCCAAGGCGACGGTGGGAGTATTTGATTTATTATTGCTTGGGCATTTCGCCCATGCGGCAGAATGGCCATAAACCTTGCACGCCGTGCAAAAGGTCTGGCTGAAGTCTTTCCGCGCTGCCCCTGTGGAGGGCGCAGGCGAGTTATTGGGCGATTTTCTGGGAGAGAGAGGAGCCGGTTTCTTGCTCTGGCACTGTTTGGAGGAATGCCCCGTTTTCTTGCAATAATGGCAAGTTAGGGGCTTGCCCGAGTTCCCATTTTTGTGGGAAATTGATCCTCCGAGGAGGGACGGGGGATTTATCTTCTGCCCCATGGATCCTTCTTGAGGGTAGTGAGTTTCCCACATGTCTGCTATTCGGCAACACTCGGTGAGTGTTGCTGGGGCTTTTTCCACTATATGAGTGGTGAGGGCAAGAGGGGCGTAGCGTAGGAAATGCTCGAATTTAAACCGCTCGAGTACCTCGACGGTGCTTGTGGCTCCTTCGGAATCGAGCCATTTTGTTAATGCCCGCTCTGAATGGTACGCCCAATCGGACCAAGTCTGGCCTGCTTCTCTGGGCTGCTCTCTTCAACGTCTCCTCCACCGCTCGGGGGTAATCTCATACGCCTTCGTAACTGCTTGGCGTACGGCTTCCCAGTTTCCCCTATCTTCTGCTGAAAGGGTGTGGTAGGCAACGAGGGCCTTTCCGCCCAGGAATTTAGTGAATACAAGGGAGAGTTCCGCGGGGGAGAGATCGCAGCACTCCAGGACTCGTTCGGCCCTTTCAAGCCATACTTCGGGTTTGGACTCTGTCCATTTTGGCATGAACGAGTGAGCTTGGCTGAGGGCACTCATTCCCGCTGCAGGGGGCGTGCTGTCGTTCTAGCATCTGGAACTCATGGGCGCGCTGTCGCTCTCGATCTTCCCATTCTCGTTCCTCTCTTTTCTCTTGGGCAATTCTTTCTCTCTCTCTCTCTCTCTCTCTTCACGTTCTTTCTCTTTCTCCGCCTCTTGGGCAATTCTTTCTCTCTCTCTCTCTTCACGTTCTCACTCTCTCTCCGCACGTTCTCTCTCTCTCTCTTCACGTTCTTTCTCTTTCTCCGCCTCTTGGGCAATTCTTTCTCTCTCTCTCTCTCTTCACGTTCTCTCTCTCTCTCCGCACGCTCTCTCTCTCTCTCTCCGCCTTGGCATCGTCCACTTGCTCTTGAGCCCATGCTCTCAGATCTTGCCCCGATAGTCCCATGTCCTTCCCAGCGGAAATGTAGAATTTGAAATCCTCGTTTTGTTGGGCTCTGGTATTAGCCATCTTGAAATGATGGTTATATGGTAGGTCTGAAAAGACTCAGGTTGTCTGAAAAGACTCAATTGCAGGAATCTGAAACACTCAATTGTTCAGACTGCAGGAGAATGGATCTGTCTGAATAAGACAGTTGATTAGTAAGTCTGAGGAGACTTTTGTTAAAATTTGATATGTCTCGGAAAGACGTGGTTGTTCTTGGTGAACGAATTTTAATAAGCGTCTCGGAAGACGTAGCTGGATTTTGTCACGCTCGGACTTGGCCGGCTGTAGCGTGAAGTTAAGGAGTTGTTCTAACGAACTAGAATGATCAGTCCCGTAAGGGCTTAGATGTGTGTGAACTACACTATATAATGTCTCAAAAGGACTTAATTTTGGGTTCCCGCAGGAATGAGAAATTCTCGCCAAGTGCGACGTAGAATTTTAGTAGGAGTCTCTGAGGACTTGGAATTTGGAGAAATTCTCGCCACGTGCGACGTAGAATTTTAGTAGGAGTCTCTGAGGACTTGGAATTTGGAGAAATTCTCGCCACGTGCGACGTAGAATTTTATTTGGCTTGCCCGTAGGACCTGGGAATACAATTCGTCCCTTAGGACTTAGAAATTACTAACGGGAAATATCCAAAGAAAAATGTTTGCTGAGAAATGAATGGGGAAAAAAAATGCTACACACGTGGGCATGGGTGGGGGTGGGGGGGTTGCAGGACATCTGACCAACACCAGAGTTATTTTTAGATTCTCTGTGAATGGACCCGTCTATTTATAGACCGTCTGGGATTCCGGGAAGAGGATAACAGTAAAACGACCTAGTAATTTTCCCTATCAGCGGAGTTTAAATTTCTCTTTCCTAACACCTAACTCGAATTCTAACTACACTGAGAGAATTTCACCAATGCAAGCTGACTTCGTCTTGTCCCACGTGGGAATTTATTCGCGCCTAAATAACAATTCGCTAATGCGAAATGCGAAGTAAAATTTATCACAGAGGAATTTCTTGCACACTATTCCTTGAAGCAAAGAATATGGCAAGGATTTTAACACAGAGGAATTTCGCACTATTCCTCGAAGCAAAGGATGGTTAGCACTGGTTATTTCCTAACTACCTATCCTGAAAGGCATGCATTAATGAATCTAATACGGCGGTTCTTTTCTCTCAGTGAATACATGCGTCCCTATTTCTAATTCCTAGGAACAGTCACGACTGTAAAAAGGTTTGGCTAAGATAAACACATTACTTACGTGGAATTTCTGGATCTGTGTGCTGGCTTTACACAAAAGGTTCGTAGTTGTTCTTACCCAGCTTAGCTTTTCTAATAGCTGATCTGGCAAGTTGCAAATGCAATAAAGCAACACTAGGGGAACTGCAACTGCAAAACGAGATCTATGGCCAGGTCGCCATTTTTACGTTTTTCCTGGTGATTTAGTTTGAGATATTCTCTGTGAGACAGGTAGCAACAATTTAAGGTAATTTAGCCTTGTGATTCTGACTTCGTGGGTCCAGGAAAACATAAAAAAGAGGAAAACAAAGTGGAATTTCATATGAGCTTAAGGCTCTTGTTACTGAGGAAGATATTACGTAAAACACGGGGCAAACTTGCAGGAGTGTATTTACATAAATAACGTTAGTATGGGAAAGAGGAATGCTAGTAGATTATTGATCCTGGAGGGGATTCGTACGGGATGAATGAAACTGGGGAATTCCAGACACAGTCCAAGAAGTGTCCACGATATAGGGTCCCTCGTAAGACAGGTTTGGTTCCAGCGTAGAAAGTGGTCCGTGGATGACTTGCGATTTCCGAGGGCGAGTTTCTTCACGTGTTAGGATGCGGGGGCTTCACGTAAAAGGGCAATGCGTGGGAATTTCACGAAGGGCCGGGCAATGTTATGTGGGCATCACGCAGGTCAACGGTGGAGCGAACACGTGGCTCGTGGTCGAGGGGCACGAGGAGAAAGTATACTTTGAAAAGGGCCACGTGGTTAGTTAGGGGCACTGCCAGGGGCAGGTGTTCAGGGACTTCTTCACTCCCTGTCTTCCAGCGCGCATGTGAGGCTGAAGCCTCGTGGTTTTCTGCTTTTATCTCCTCCTATGGGCAGGGGGCACGTCCAACACATAGGGGGAGTTGAGTCATGTTCAGCTGATGCCCGCAGGGGAGTTTTGCCTGTAAGAAAACGACCAGACAGAAATCACTTTTGCCTCGAAGAAAAGATCTGCTTAAGGGAGTGGCCTTAATCCATTTTAAACCCTTGTATTCTGACCGTGCGAAGTCGATAGACAGATGTGTCTATCGATCGAGCAGCTTGCAGTAAATGAAAACAACAAAACAAACAACAACAACAAAAAAGGGGGAGGCAATTTGCTAGCGAGTTCTTGCTAATCATAATAATATATATATATATATATATATATATATATATATATATATATATATATATATATATATATATATATATATATACTCTCCCTAATAATCATTTGATTGAATAAAAAGACAGCTATCTATTTATACATATCTGGTATTTGGCTTCTCTAAGATTTTGTAATTTTACTGTCAAAGAAAACAGAAAAAGGAAAAAACACCTCAGAAATATCTATATTCCGGAAATGTATAATCAGCGAATAGCTTGTATTGTCAAACTGTGAAATTGCCACTAATTCTTAAACGATGTCGGAACTGGTAAAAATATATGCGTTCTCTAAGCGATGGGCTTACTGGTTATGCGTGAGATCTAGTGTAATTGAACGTTGTAAGTTTGACTAATTCTCTCTCTCTCTCTCTCTCTCTCTCTCTCTCTCTCTCTCTCTCTCTCTCTCTCTCTCTCTCTCTCTCTCTCTCTCTCATAAAAAAAAATTTGTCATAAAAGCTTATAAGTTTTTGGCAACTTAATTATTTTAGTTTAGCATTTAAGCAGGAGTGTAGATTCATTTAGAATAAGCAAGGATATGTGATTAAGTTAACAAATCAGCTCACAGTCAAACCAGACAAACTCTCTCTCTTTCTCCCTCTCTACGCGGTAGGCATAATTATTTTGTTTTCCTTTCTACTTTTCCTTTAGGCAAATGGCACGGTATTTCACATTATTGCGATGGACGTTGCATCAGATCGTTTAAATGACAGCAGTGAATGCAGTGTTTATTTTATCAGATAATTCCTTAATTTTCTCCTCTGTGTGTCTGTCTGTCTCCATACACACATTATATATATATATATATATATATATATATATATATATATATATATATATATATATATATATATATATATATATATATATATATATATAATGTGTGTTTGTGTGTATGCATGCAAGTATGTAATTATCTAGCAACACCTCCAGGCCATAACTTAAGAAAAAACTTAATTGCTACTCTCACAAGAGACGTTCATTTTAGTAGTGTTTCAGAAGCTCATTCCCAGATATGTGACGCAGTGTTTGAAAGTGATAGGTATTTTTTGCCTTTGCGCTTAAAACTTTCAGTTATTAATGTGATATTGGATTGCTTAGCTTTGCCGGAACATATTGGATTGCAGTATCCTGATTGATTTCCTTTGTACAAACTAAAAACTCAAAAGTTGTGATTGTATGCTGTTTGAATGGTTGGATTTTCTGTCGCACGTTTTTATTGTCGGGTTCCAAATAGTAAAGATCTATAAAAACCTGCTACGGTAGTTAAGATTGCTATGAATCGTTTGCATATGTGTTGTTTTTATTTATCAGTCTTATTACTTATGATGTATTGTTGCATTTAAAATTATCATCTTACTAAAATGGCTAAATTTAACTGTTTTACATCACGGAGTTAATTGTAGTGCCTGGTGGTGTGTTTTAACTAACAATATATATACATACATATATATATATATATATATATATATATATATATATATATATATATATAATATGGAGAGAGAGAGAGAGAGAGAGAGAGAGAGAGAGAGAGAGAGAGAGAGAGAGAGAGAGAGAGAGAGAGAGAGAGAGAGTGTGTGTGTGTATAGTATAAAACCAAATTATTGCTAAACAACAAAAGAAAAAATTATATCATTCTAAAGCATTCCTATCACGCAAAAATCCGCAGTGCCTTGATCTAATAACAATAAACACCTAACTGCTTTTCTTTATTCTAAATCTGGAACTGGTTGTTTTGTTTCGCACTCATATCCTCCTGAAGTGGTCAACAGTCCTCGTGTCAATGCACTCCTTGAGTTTCGTGATCAACCTGAGGAACGGCGAGGCTCTGAAATATAGTTTCGTGACGTCGCTTAACCTATCATGAAAAGAGAGCCATTTCGGATATCAGCGGGTGTGGAGTCCATGGCACTTTGCTGAAGCAAGTTCCCTCAGAAAGAGCATTCAGTCACCTCAAATGACTTCACTGATTTTAAGGAAATGGAGTTATATGTCTTTGAAATATATGATTATTTTCTTTTCGTATGATGAAGGCAATATTACTGTTATTACAAGATAAACTACAATTTTCACTGCAAAAGCAGGTTTTGCAAAGCAAAGGGCTGCAGTAGGAAGAGCAGTTCAGAACGAAAAAGAAATACTTTAGTAGAGAATGAACTATAGAAGAAAATTAACAGACAACAAAGGAGACTGAATATATTAACTAAGAAAGAAATAAGACTACTCGGAGCTACTAACAAATAAATAATGACACAAAACATCAGTTGTTAATAGAATGTATGCCTATGAATGCTTAAAATTCGAAACCAAATTATTCTCAGCGTAAACAAGAAAGTGAAAGCATATGGATGATGTTAATGGGGCTAAGAAATAATACTGCTTTCTGTTAATTTTACTACGATGTAAGTAGCATACGTTTGAATAACTGAAGAAAAAGCGGCATCAAAAGCTATATAGCATTTACTTTTAACTTTGGTTCTACTGTAAGTCCCTCTTTTTTAAAGTTCTTCCACATTTGTATAGATTTATCTTCCCATTTGTGTCTGCGTGCTGATTTCATGGTTAGGAATCAAGGTTAACACTCAGCACCGAGGAAAGCCAATGAAAAAGTCACGAACTTTGAGGTCACGTGCATTTAAAGGTCAAATCTCGGTTAGACTGTGTAGCTAAAGTAGTTTTAAAGATGACAGCTGAGACGCTAAGCTTGTATTACTTCTAAAATAGCAACTAATCCCATTAGCACCGTCTTGTGAATTTTCTTCACCCGTGAGAGGTTAATATTATTAATCTGCCGTGATAATTATTACAAGCAAGAATGTTAAAGATAAATAGGTTAAGATTATGACGTCTATCATCCCTTTCGATAAGGGAGAGGTTAATAACATATTCGCTATGATGAAATCAAATAACAACGATATGCTGTTGCTGTAACTGAGGAACAAGCGTATTTTTGTTTACTGATGCTATTTCAGACATAAATGTGTAACACATAAAGAGAGCTTATTGACCTGACAAGCACTAGAAAATACATGTTATTTGTCGCTTAGATTTATAAATAATACCTAACTCAAATCGTTATTGTTGAAAATTATTCTCCTGGGACTTGAAATAAATATTATCTGCACACTGTAACCGATTCTTTTAACACATCTTTGTCAAATATATCAAAGTTTACACATTTCATGAAAAAAAGACGTCAGGGAACTTTGAGACAGTCAGTTAGGCATTCATGTTAAGGGAGAGCTTTTTGAACCCAAAATGGCATAATTCGCCCACATTTGCATGAATTAATGATGAAGTTCATTACTGCATAGAAGAAATCTTATCGACTAAGAATGAGTTCTCCTGATGAATAAACAACTATGTTGTTTTAGAGGAATTACTGGGTAAATAAAACCTCCAAATGAAACAGACCAGGTTTCAGGTATACGAAATAGGCAACTATATCAATCTGCTTTCACCTCAGCCCCTGCCCTATACATCACACTTTAATCATTGGCACTGATTTCCCTATCATTTACGGCCTCCAGGTTGAACTGCCAGTCCACTGAGGATTTAAGTGTCCTAACTGTAAATTAAAAGGCCCCTTGGAGACGCCAAATTTATCAGTTAAAGGACGGTATGAACGTGTAATGGAAAAGTAAAAACGTTTTTAGACAAGTTCAATTAAATGCATAATGCTTGGAGGGGGCAACGCAATTTGTAAAACATGGAATGTGGCTTCGTCGTTTGCGAATAGAAAAGAAAAATATTGATGTGATGGCAGGCATAGCTAAAAATAACAAGTAAAAAATGCGGTCCAAGTTTCTTCAGCGGAATTCTTCAGCCGCTAAAGCGTATAATCAAGACCACCGAAAATAGATCTATTTTTCGGTGTATAGCCGCGGCCCACGAAACTTTAACTACAGCCCGATGGTGGCCTGGCCTATATCGTTGCCAGAAGCACGATTATGGTTATATTTAACCTTGAATAAAATAAAAATTACTGAGGCTAGAGGGCTGCAGTTTGGTTTGTTTGGTGATTGGAGGGTGGATGATCAACATACTGATTTGCAGCCCTCTAGCCTCAATAGTTTTTAAGATCTGAGGGCGGACAGAAGAAAGTACGAACGGATAGACAAAGCCACCTGTGCTGAATAAATGCGACTGGATTAGATTACTTATAATTAATACATTTATTATGCACTAACACTTACTTCATATTGATCAGATACTGCATGGCGTCAAGAAGTAACACAAATTCTTAAAGAATTCAACACTAAGTGAAAGCAGAACCACAGAAAATGTTTAACCAATGTTCGATCCTCCTAATTCAATACTGGTAAGATCGGGTCCTGTCCCGATTCGCTGCTCGAGTTTATAGCCGGAAAACGTCAATATCACCAACATATTGCTCAAGTAAGTGTACAATAGCTCCTGACCCATACTACAAACACACACTCGCTTCCCAAAATACGATGTAATAAAATAAAAACATATTGTGTGTTTCAGATGTGGGGTTTAACTCCACCTGAGTTTCATGCAGTTCTTTGATAGCTAATAAAAGCGGTAAAAGAGTATCACTAAAGTTATATTTAGCAACTTAGCATGGAATAAACAGCCAAATTCTATCGAAATTCGTTATCAAGGAAAGGCCATAGTATATTGTCAAGGAACAAACAATGCATGTTATTGCTTCAGTAACATAACACACGGAAATTTGCGCTGAAATTATCTGACAAATACAAGTGTAATGTCAAAAGTACTTCATTTATAACAAGACACTGAATATTGGTTCTTAAGACAAAGACAAAAAAATATCAAAATAAATAAATGAATAAACAAATAAATAATTAAATCATTAAATAAAATGCAAATCAGTGAAATCCAAAAACCCAACCAACGATCCAGTCCTAACCTAAAGGTATCCGGAAATGTGTTTATCCCGGACGAAACTGACACAGCCCTCAGAACAGACGACACTTGGAAGTGTTTGCTATCGGAAAGTAAAACTAGGAGTCCCTGCAGGAGGTTGTTCGCGTTCACGCTAATTTTGACCTCATTCCGGGGCTGCGTACTTCCATTTATGCTTTTGCACTCTTGGCTGCAACGTATAGGCTGGACAATGTAGCCGTGTTTAACTTCCACTGCGGCAACGAGGCTGTGGGAGAGTAGAAGTGGCTTACTTCTGTGTGGTGTGTTTCATCCGTTAAATGCCCCACGACATATCGAGGAAAAGAGAGCTTCGTATTTTGGTTCCAGTCAGTTCTATTTATCGCAACGCTGTGGAGTAGGACGTGTTCATGTAGGATTCATTAAGACAAGTAGAGTATAAGGGTGCTCGAACACTGTTGCTTTAATTTTTTTGGTTTTGTTGAAAATAATAATAATAATAATAATAATAATAATAATAATAATAATTATTATTATTATTACTATTATTATTATTATATTACAAGCTTGTTGCCCCGCACTACACGCGCTGGGACCCGGCTCTGCTGTCTCCCCTACCCACCCGATCCCCTACATACACTGCCCCCACCCGGGGCGAACAAACAGCTTTACAGGAGGGTGGAAGTCTCCCCTACCCTCCCGTTAACCTACCTACCCCGCTGCCACCCATGGCGGACAAACTGGTTTGCAGGGGGTGGGTGGCTGTGTCATGTCTCCCCTACTGTTACCTGGGGAGAGGAAAAACAAAATCCACTCGGATTTTATTATTATAGATAATTAAAAACGGCTGTCTCGATGTCGTTAAGTTTATAATGCAGTTTATCAATCTCTCGAATGAGCTTTGTAACAGCAGGTAAATTTATATAACAGCTGTCCAAAGTTCATTTATTCCTTAAAGATTCGGTAACTCTCTCTTCCATTTGTAGAGAGATTGAGAAATTGCATCATAAACTGAAAGACGTCCATTATTATTATTATTATTATTATTATTATTATTATTATTATTATTATTATTATTATTATTATTATTATTATTATTATTATTATTATTTTAATGTTTGAGAGGATAACCTTCTATATGACTTGATATCCATTTTCATCACCAATCCAAAATATAGATTCTTAATGAATATCTAGTATTTGCATTACTAGAAAATATAGAGTAAAAGTTGCTGTGATGACCTAGAGCTGTTGCTGTCTCCCTTCCCCACCTCTCTCTCTCTCTCTCTCTCTCTAAATAGAGAGAGAGAGAGAGAGAGAGAGAGAGAGAGAGAGAGAGAGAGAGAGAGAGAGAGAGAGAGAGAGAGAGAGAAGTAACAAATGCCCAGCAGTCCTTTGGAAAGCCTCCTGCCGGCGAGAGTGACTGCAGGATAATTGTAAGGCCAATTTGCGGAAAAAAAAATGTTTATTTACAGCTAATAAGGGGCAAAATATCATGACTAAATTGGGTAACACGTACTGTACGTGGCTAGGTAAAGACACGACGAGAATGTCTAAATATTTTATTAAGAAACCTGTCGATTCAACGAGGAAAGTTCTGTCGCTCCGCAAGGAGAGAAAAACAAAGAAAGTGAACAAATGGCATGAACGAAAAGACTTAAAATAGATAAAAACCGTTTCACCCGATTTTTAAAGTTACCGGCGACAAAAAGTTTTCTCTCATTAAATGGTCATGAACGAATCTTAAAAGGTGGTACGCCGATTCATACGTCCCACTTGATTGTTTTGTTTATCACTAGTGACATAATCAAGCTATATTTTTTAGCGTTTTTTTTAATACATGAAACGTGAACTTTTACGGGAATGCCTAGCTATGAAACTGAAAGCGTATTCGAATACTGTATGTAAGAAGAATGGTTCAAAGAGAAGAGGTTCACTATTTATATGATACGTTAGCTCTCTCTCTCTCTCTCTCTCTCTCTGTGTGTGTGTGTGTGTGTGTGTTTGTGAGTACGTAGGGTGAAAAAAAATATAAGATGAAGGAGAAATGGAAACCGCAATCCGACGTAATATTTCACATTACGTGCTCATAACATTAATGTGCCGTTTATATAAAGAGATGGCATTACGCCCTATCTTATCAAATGAATGCGTGTAATCGACAAAACAGAATAAGCGCATTTTTTTTTTTTTTTTTTTTTGCCGCCTTTCCCGAAGCAGGGTCGTAATTGTAACGAAATCGTCTCGCTGTGAAAACATGAAAGAGAAAAATGGTGAGCTTTCCAGGATGATGTTCTGTCAAAGGTCTGACTGACGTCAACTCGATAACAAGAGAGTTTGTGTGGAAAGTGTCACGTTCATGTACAATATTTTCTAGTAGCCTGAAAAAGGGAAGATAAAAATACTTGTACGATGAATAACGATGGCATTCGTATATATTTGTAAGGATTCTTTTTTTACGCATTTGTTCGCTAACGTGTATTATTGCTGGGAGAAAAGATACGAGTATTTGCTCAAGCGAGGAATTTCAATGGTTCTTTATTTTCTTTAAACTCCGTTTTCAAAGAATAAATGTTTCCTCGAACAGTGCACGAGAGAGAGAGAGAGAGAGAGAGAGAGAGAGAGAGAGAGAGGTGACTCATATTAGCATATTAGAATATTTAAACTTTTACGTAAGAAAATGCCATTTAATTCAATAATATTGTAGAGTGATAAAAAGTAGATTGTATTTTCTTTCTATCAAAAGAGAGAGAGAGAGAGAGAGAGAGAGAGAGAGAGAGAGAGAGAGAGAGAGAGAGAGAGAGAGAGAGAGAGAATAATATAAAAAGGAATAAAATAAAATAATTCTTAACAATTAGGATTTTTAATCTCTCTTGCATGACATTTTTCCTCAGAAATTTTGCTTAATTCATTACAAAATAAATAACTGCCATGAAAAAAAGTCCGATTGTATTCGAGTGAACAGAAAGAGCTAAATCCTTTATAAAAAAATAAAAGTAAGCATATGAAAATAAAACAAAGAAATTGTGTTATAGCAGGCGACTTACTTTTCACATGAATTTTATAAGATTTTTTCGTCGAAAAGAGGATTCATTTGTACATTTTGTTTTTTTCAGTAGCATCTATTAATAAACTGAATATAAAAGACTCACTCTTTGAGTCTTTGAATTTTTCATGTGTCTCCTTGTTCACCTCCAACTACTATTTGTATGTCTGTGTGTGTTTGTGTTTTTTTTTTTCTGACTGTTTAACAGTTTTCGCCAAATGATGACCATATCACCCGAAGTTTATCAGCTGATCTGTATCCAAAATAATCGTGATAACAGAGTATGAGGAGAATTCATTCACTTTCCTTGAATCATTTTGCATTAAAGAAATTCAGAATTTGTACATGTATGCAATCAATCTGTACCATCATATAATTCCATATGCGCTATTTCCTACTGTGTTTTCGGGAAAAAGATATATAAGACATTCTTGTTTTAAACAAAGTATTATGTACATGTAAATATGTATAATACAAAGTTTAAAATAATGGTCTGTCAATTATTTTAAAAGTCAAAGTGAACTATTCTAAAAAGCACAACATGCACATTAGTTTCCATCTGCTGGTTAAGACAGAAGTCTTTCATATTTGCAGAATCAGTGTTCTTTCGTGGTTTCTAAAACGATACTATTAGATATATACTTTTGCTTGAATTAGCTCCACGTAAACAGGAAATAATAAGTACTTTTTATGACCATTTCATACCTTTGTATGTTGATTTTATGACTCACTAGTTTTCAATGATATGTGTAAAATTTATCTTATTTTTTAAATTATCACTGAAATCATGCTTTACGGAAAAGAAGATCCTTTAAAATTCTACTTAGTAATTCTGAAAAGAATTGATGAAGAAAGAAAAATCTCAGTGACTGAAAAGCGATTTTTTCAATGGCTTACCTGAATAAAAACAAAATATTCTTATTCCCTGTAAGTTTGTCTTTAATTTATTCTGGTACACTCTAGTAATCAAACAGGAAAAAAGATTAATTTTGGTATTTAGGAAAAATATGAAAAAAAAAAATAATCTGAAATCTTATGGATCATTGTCCATTCAGATACACTTTTATGACACAGCAATTGACATTCCTGGCATGTCACCCGCTTTTCATTAGTTAAACATTTGCTGCAGCCGTTATACACGTACGAAAGGTCTCATTATGAAAACATCATTTGCTAAGGAAAAATATGAAAAAATAGCATAATTGATGTTTTCATAGAATTCATTATAATCTGTTTGTGAACGTTAGAGAGTAACAGTGTAACTGACTTGACTTTTGTGCTTATACAATACAGGACAAAAGGACCCTCGTTTAGATTTTATCTTCAGTTTCACGTAGTTGTGTTTCATCACTGCGAAGTTGATGGCTATGGCGGTCATAATGAAAATCATTCCTTGGGCGATTATAGTGAATAATAATCCTAGTTATATGATATCATTATTACCGGTGAAAACTAGCGAGATTTCCTTAGAAAAAACTATGGTAATCAGAATACATGTTTTCATTTTCCGTGAATATGGTAGCTGTCATTATTATTATGTTTAAATTTTTCCCTGGTAAAGCAAGGATCTTGGACCTGATTAATAAAGGCTATCATTTATGAGCATAATCATTAAATGATGTCACCGATATCTTTCTGTATTCTATTTCAAACAAATAGGTACATATATACTGTCTTAACATATAAAAGTATATTTATTATATGAAAATTCTCTTCGCGAATAAAATATTCTGACAAACTTCAGAAAGGTTTCCAATTTGAATAGATGACGGGAACAATTCTGCTAACAGCAAAATTGCATGCAAGCGTTTTAGCAGTTATGTAAATCTGGATTAAAAGGAAATGTACAGATATAGAGAGACTCCCAGGGGACAAGAAAAATATATAACTGAGGGAAGCGACGACCCACAATTCGTCATGGAGCTTTATGATGGCGTGTACAGGAGGTAACTGCAGGGTACGACCACATCCAGCCACGACGTTGATACGAGTAATTACGGAAGCAAAGAAAACCTATATTTTTATTCTGTCGCCTGAAATATGTAACCAGCATTGAGCAGTGAACTGAAGAAAAAGAGGAAACGTCCTTAGTTTGGAAATAAGAATAGGAATTAGGACCAGGTCACCCTGACGACTCTTGAAATAATTCATCTGGTTCAAAGTTTTCGGACTGTGCTCAATGATGCCCACGCTAATTTAGCTTTTTATTTTTTTTTATATCTCTTTAGTGTTGTTTATTTCTTTTTTTTTTTTTATTAAAAGTTAGTGAGTGGACTACTAACTTTCAGTACACGTTTAGAACATATATTTACTCTTTCTACCATTTAATTAGCTTTTGTTTTATCCGCTTTCAGAGAAATCTGTTTCTTAAACACTGGAAGCAGAAAGAAAGAAAAGTAATTTAACAATATATGTATATGTATATATATATATATATATATATATATATATATATATATATATATATATATATATATATATATATATATATATATATATATATATACATATACATATATACTTAGCAGAGTGAAGAAATATAAAAGTAAGGTTACAAAGAAAGCTCATATAAATGACAGATGGGGATTATAAAGGAAAAATATGTACCTGCAAACCAACACAATTGAAGAATTAGTAGAACTGCCAAAACAGGGTTAAATATTTAAGAGGTTTTACAAAGGATTACGATCAACCATTCAGAAGCAGGGACGGGACAATTAAAAGATTATACAAGGGCGTGACTGACCACCGAAAAAATATTAGTACAACAAAATAATTCTCGTTTTTGTAAACAATAACAATTTTTACAAGATGAATATTTTTACAAATAAAAAATAATATTAAACATACGGATACACAGAAAATATGTATAAGGTAACTAATTTGTAATTAAGTCAGTGATTTTATCTTTTAGGTCATTATTGAACATTTTTCCAATACAGGGGCCCAAATAATACATGCCAGGACTAAGATTAAAATTACAGCTGGAAGTAAGCTGGATAATAGCGGACTCCAGACCAGCAAAGATTTAGATGTAGGCTACGTATTAAGCAACATAAGTGTTCAGTCAAAACTGGACAAACATCCAATGCTATATTCATTCATTTAAGTGAAAACTCTCACAGGATAAATTGGACTGAACGTTCAGTGATTGCCAGATCGAAAGCTTTCTCTCCAAGAAATCTATTGGAGTCAGCTATTATCCAGCTTACTTACAGCTGTAATTCTAACCTTAGCCATGGCATGTATTATTTGGACCCCTGTATCAGAGAAATGTTCAAGAATGACCTAAAAGATAAAATCACTGACTTAATTACAAATTAGTTACCTTATATATATTTTCTATGTATCCGTATGTTTAATATAATTTTTTATTTGTAAAAAGGCTCATCTTGCAAAAATTATTATTGTTTACAAAAAAGAGAATAATTTTGTTGTACTAATATTGTTTGGGTGGTCAGTCACGCCCTTGTATAATCTTTTAATTGCCCTGTCCCTGCTTCTCAACGGTTGATCCTAATCCTTTGTAAAACCTCTTAAATATTTAACCCTGTTTTGGCAGTTCTACTAATTCTTCAATTGTGCTGGATTCCAGGTACATATTTTCCCTCTATAATCCCCATCTGTCATTTATATGAGCTTCTTTGTAAACTTACTATTATATTTTTTCAGTCTGCTAAGTAAAGGACGAAAGAGTCGAAAGGCCTCACAGCACTCCAGTGTTTCCCTTTCCCTCGTGGATTTTATCTTTATATATATATATATATATATATATATATATATATATATATATATATATATATATATATATATATACACACACACACAAACATATATATATATATATATATATATATATATATATATATATATATATATATATATATATATATATATACTGTATGTAATCTACCGGTGAATTTTTTACCAGATACATATGTAACTGTAATAGTCGCAATGCCCTCTCAACGTCTCGAGTTCTTCACACTTATCGGATACGCTTGTCACTACGGAGGCATATATCCAAATGCAAGAGATATGAAGTAACTCTGATGTCCGGTAGAGGGAATCGAAGTTCATACTTCTTGCATTTAGATCTAAGGCTTTGTAGTAACAAGCATCTCCAATAAGTGCGGAAAATTCGAGAAGTTAAGGCATTGTGGCTATTGCAATTATAAACATCTTTGGTAAAAACTGACTAGTAGATTTTTTGTATACATTTTAGCCGAAAAAGCAATAAAAAAGATTGCCCACTTGTCTGCGATGGAGGGTGGTTCCTTTCCAACTCTCATAAATATATCTGAATTCGACAGGGATACGTGTGACCTCGTTCTGATTACTTCGGATGCGGGTTCGACTCCCACTACCGGGATTCAGAATTACTTCATATCTCTTACATTTGGATGGGGGTGTATGTACAGTAGCCTCTATATATATATATATATATATATATATATATATATATATATATATATATATATATATATATATATATATATATATATATATATGTGTGTGTGTGTGTGTGTGTGTGTGTGTGTATGAATATGTATATACTGTATGTATATAAGACAGAGAGAGAGAGAGAGAGAGAGAGAGAGAGAGAGAGAGAGAGAGAGAGAGAGAGAGAGAGAGAGAGATCCCTTTCCTCTCAAAACAGGTCAGAAAAAGAAGTGTACATGACGAAATACACGAATCCGAACTCCAATAAAAAAAAATCTATGTTGGCGTGTACTTAAGTGAAGGGTAGGTCTATGACTGGCTACGGCACTTCGTTCTTCCTATGAAAGTGATGCGCCTAATTACGGAAATGATTGAAGAGTATTATATATTTTATATATATACTCTCGCGTGAATTGTCAGCAGCAATGCGAGAAGAGCAGGCAACTGCAGACAACCAATGAAATGTTCTTGGTATGAGACAGTGGTGAAAGTAAGACGGAGATTTCATTTTGCATTGCTTGCAATCCACGTTAGTTCGAAATTATTTTACTGCATAAGGCACCGCTCACTAATAACAGTTGCGTCATGTGAATTTTCTATTTCCTAATAGCCTCTCATATGAAAGAGGAAATAGTAGGCTAAGATTTGGCAGACATCTCCCATTCCTTGCATTCTTAACTGAAACATGAAGGCATTGGCACCTCAAGATCTTCCAGTGCGTATTAAGTTGTTTTCAATCTAAAATTTATATATCTATTGAACACTAGACATCTGAGAGAGAGAGAGAGAGAGAGAGAGAGAGAGAGAGAGAGAGAGAGAGAGAGAGATGTGGGATTCAGTGATAAATAAGCGATGAATATTAAAAGAAATCGCTCAACTTTCTTGTTCTATTTACTCTTATACAATGAACAAGGCTTTATGCACGAACGTCTCAATGGTCGAAGAGATCTTTGGGAAAAGAGTTTAATCCAAACTAAGACCTCTTTCTGGTCTTCCACGCGCCATGCAGAGCTGGAGGCCTCTTGAAAAAGGTGTAATATGCTCATGGCCCATAATCCAGGTGCTTGCATGCAAGATACTCCTTCTACGACGTTGCTTCGCGACACTGATTTTTTGGGGTTAATCTTTTCTGCCTCTAGTCTTGCCACAGAGCTTCTTCATTCTCTAGGGAGGTCAAAGATGACAGCACCGGTAAAAGATTCTTTGGAGAACAGACTGGCGATAAAATGCATCTCACATTTCTTATAGATTTCCAACAACAGATGCAAATGCCTTCCTATGAAAATTTTTCCTTTGTCTTAAGAGTGCACTTGGAGGAAATTCGAAGTTGAGCAATAATTAGGCTTTCAGTCACAGTTATGTTTTTAGGGTCATGATGTTTGAAATGCGTTGAAGTAATATTCACCTTGGTTAGTTTGTCTACAAGGAAGATTTTAGCAGTCCTTCATACGTTTAATTTTATGCCACATATTTGCCAAATTCTAGTCTTACCGAGTTGGACTGAACTGAGGTTAAACGTGGATTTAACATAAATTGGATCTGATGACTGTAAATGATTAAATATACTCAAATGTCAAATCATTATTTATCTTCAGGAGTTACGAATCATACATGTAACTAATATTAGATACAAAAATAATACCAACTGGAATCTGTAAACATGATAAGACCTGCGTGAGAAATCTAGGTATTATGATGACCACCCCCAAACTATTACAGACGAAACATTGTATTTGATGATCCTGCATCCATTCCACCGTAACACTAAGTGACTACTCTCTCGTGAGGAAGTGAAGATTTACGCACATTTCACGATTACACGCACGCCCGCACACACATATTATATAAATACATACACACACACACACACGCGCATATATATGTGTGTGTAGATATATATTAATGGTATCGTGAAACTCTTATAAAAAATATAAAGTATTACACCCTTCTTGACTCATCCCTTCTAATAGAAAAGGGCTTGTTAAATACGTTAACCAAACGTACGTTTGCTAATACACCGCCAGGTTCGCAATGATTTTAAATTCCCTTAAATACGACCTTGTACTTAAAAATTTGAAAGAGTTATACGAAAATCACTGTTCTATAATTACACGGTTTCTTATAAATCCAAGGACACAATAATGCCATAAATAGTTCGGTAACTACTTTTTTTTCGGGGCGGGGGGACACAATGCAGGTAATTGATATATTTTGACATATTTTAATTAAAAGGCAATACTGGATCGTAGTAAATAAGTTATATGTAGTAAGTAATAGACTCATACGTAATAACCAGTGCATAATAAAAAAAAACAAATCAATTGTATGGAAGTTAGTTACTTTAATATCTTTTCTTACTTTCACTCTTTCCATGCTGCCCTATTTCTTTCATCTGGAACATTATAATGAAAATAAACGTTCATTCTAGTCTTATTACTTTATAATATTCTAGGCGAGGGTCACGTAGATACAGTAAAATAAAAATGACTACATATTACAATAAACGATAAAGAGACCGAAGTGCTGATCTAGAATGATGACTCACTTAGTCAGATACAAATATTACTATTATATTATATGAAGAGCCATCTGTATACCAGCATGCT
>JANJGK010000017.1:15153933-15178933 GCA_039081455.1 Macrobrachium rosenbergii | reverse complement strand
CAAACTTTTTTATCAATATCTCTATACACTTAATGTCCTATATACATATGTATATATATGTATATATATATATGTATGTATGTATGTATGTATGTATGTATGTATGTATGTATGTATGTATGTATGTATGTATGTATGTATGTATATATATAATATATATGTATTTATGTATATCTATATAAATCTTTCGTAAAAAGTAGTTTTCGCCAAATTAATCAGATGGGCCAACTGATCAAGTTAAAACAAGCTGCCGTGGAGAAGGCGTAACAGAGAATATTTATAAGTGCATAAATAAAATACTGTGGTATTATTTTATCCAATATCAATTTAGCTCCATTGGGATTCTCTACTCAGCTTTTCTAAAAGGAACAGGAATTGTTAAGTACAATGTTCTGGTACTTACATTTACTCCTTTTTTCTGCACAAACGTTCAATATTGCGCCTTATCTCGATCAAATATAATTCATAAAAAACACGTGGTCCTAATAATCAAGAGGAATTAGGAAGTCTCGTAAACATACTTTTAAGAATTGCATACGAATATTTCGTCTACATATGCCTAGTAAATTTGGTTAATCCTTGAGAATGGTAGTACATATTTCTTAAGATATTATACGCAAGTGTTCAAATAAGAAGGAGATGTTACCATATGTGGCTTACAGTATACGTAGAATTCATTAGATAACAAATTAATACTGATTTTTAAAAGTAATGAAAAAAAAACACGATTTGATTCAATAAAGAGCAATCTCCAAACTTATATTTGGTCACGTTATTTCCAGTTATATTTTCTCAATAAAAAAAAAAAGGAAGTAATGTCACTTGTGTTTCGTGAGACTGCGTGACCCATTTAGTCAATTTCCTGAATTTATAACTTTACAACTCCTGCAATACAAGCAATAAGAAGAAAATAGATTATAGAAATAGACGCTCAAATGATGGTGTCAGACAACCAAAGAATTTCCCAGGAATGTGTTATTCCTCTTTTGTCTTCTGTATTCCCTATTATTATCTGTCATTTGTTGCTTCATCTCCTTCTTATGAAGGGGTTAATCCAACCAAATCGGTAGGGTAATCTTACAGTGACACACTTCTCTCCCACCAAGTTTTATGTTGTGAAGCGGTTTCTTTACAAGGTGGCTTTGTTATAAAGTCTTGGTTTGGTTTGCAATCTCTCTCTCTCTCTCTCTCTCTCTCTCTCTCTCTCTCTCTCTCTCTCTCTCTCTCTCTCTCTCTCTCTCTCTCTCTCCAGGTGTTTCCGTGATGCAGAAAAATATGAAATATGTGAATCAATGTAAGACTAAAGCTAATTTAAGATCTTCAAGAGTAGAAAAGGTTACATTATGTCGTGGGAATATACAGTAGTCATCCCAAAAATAAATATATACAGGTAACGCCGAGGAAGCAGATTTTTCCTCCTACACCGTTCTATTATTTAAAAGTATATTTTCCAAGTATTCTCCAATTACTCTCCAAGTTAATATCTTAACACAGACCAGTCTTCCCATATTAATCCTAAAAGTTACTGCTGCCTTTCTTGGGAAAACGTCCACTTATTATTCCTCTTATTATTAAATAGTCTTGTTACAATGCTCCAATTTTCTTCCTCCTCCTGGTCCCTTGATTTCTGACCTCTTGTATCTTCTTTCCTGTGCATGACGTAATATAATTGTTCATTTCGGATAATCCGTAAACGGTCTGAGGACAGACTGAGGATCATATAATCGTTTCAAGAATCATTTCATGTCCAGTATGCATCAACTAGCTCATTGGAAGAGTTGGAAAATATTCTGTCTATTGAGCGACAATGATATAAATACGTTTATGTCCTATTATCAATTGATATTTAATATTTTCCATGAAAATCTTAAAGGTTCCGTCTGATTGACCCATAGGGTCTCCTACTGAAAACCCGAAATCTTCTGAATTCCAGGCTTAGTAACTTGGCTGTTTTCTGACTCATAATATCACCAATAATCTTTTTATATATATATATATATATATAACAATCGTGTAACACATTCCAATGCTATATTCACGACAGTGAGGAAACTCAGTATCAGAAAAATGTAAAAATAAGCTCAGCTTCAAAATTCCTGATTAATCCCTAAACCGTTCAGCCAACTCTATGCATTCAAAAATAACTGGGTATAATAGAGCACCTGAAATTCAGATGCTCCAAACTACACTACGGAAAGTTATGATAAAAAAATAGTGACTTTTTCTAATGTCTCAAATTGGGGCTACATGTTTCCACAATAATATCGGTTATTCTTGTGATGGTTGAGGGGGGTTTCAGAGAAAACTGTTTTTCGTACAGACCCTTGCAGAGACCAAGTATTTACTTTAGTTTAATTTTAAAAAATTACAAATTTACTACAAATCGCAATTCCAACACCTTTCGTTCCTTTAGGTTTTAAGGACGATAACACTCGCTTGAAACTTTGGCTAGATCCTGTTGAATTGCGGCGTGTCAGTTGTATATCAGTATGAATGGAAGCAGCGCTGGACTTTCCGAGGCCAGGAACTCTTCGTTAGAAGGAAATTAGAAAGGAAGTTGTGTTTAGACACGGTTCCTAAGAATGCCACTACTGACATATTCAAAATGAAAATGAGTTAAGCCTTTATTTATTTTATTCATGTTAACTTCAGCAGCACCGAAATGAGCACGCAATATGATGATTCTTTTTCGTAATTTAAAACGCATGTTAACACTTCTTCACGCTAATTCTGGAGATCTAATATTTGATGATGATATTGGCTATCCTGTCAGTGAGCTACTGAAATTAATAATAATAATAATAATCCATATATCTCACGCTCAGACATCAATATTTCATAAAGATATATTTAAAATATAACGATTTTTGCGTATTTATCTATTGATATTGCAGTTCCTCTATTGGGAAATTACAGAAGTTTCTCGTTTCAATACTCAGACACTGCCATCGCTTCCAAAAGCCGCAACAGGTAGGCGTCAGTGGTCCCTTCATATATTTCTGGATCTTTCCTGTCTCATAGAACTTGCAAATTCTTCTGGGGCTGAACATGTGATCCACTGGGCTGTTGGGTAGTTACAAGAATGGTAAACGAGGTTACTGCAATCATTTATCATATACTGTGTCGTCTCTTGAAAATCTGTTTTTCATATTTTCGAGGGAAGTTGGAAAAACGAAATTCTGTAGTAAAAGCTTCCAATTACAGGGAACTCTTTTTATTTCTCATTTTACATTCAGGATACCGACTGCCATTGCAAACATTAATTTGAAGACAAAATATACGCATACTGTATATACTATCGAAATTGATGGTGAAACTTATTGCGACATACAGACAGACAGACAGACAGACAGACACACACACACACACACACACACACATATATATATATATATATATATATATATATATATATATATATATATATATATATATATATATATATATAAATATATAATATATTTATATTATATATATATATTATATATATATATATATATATATATATATATATATATATATATATATATATATATATATATATATATATATATATATATGTATACAGAGAGAGAGAGAGAGAGAGAGAGAGAGAGAGAGAGAGAGAGAGAGAGAGAGAGAGAGAGAGGAATGTATGACGTAAAAATTCCCATGACAGACCGAAATTAACACGAATGAAAATACCTTTATTTGATACTAATTTCTTGACTATTAATAACCTCCTCTTTTAACTAAACGTAACCTGAAAATGACGTTGAGAACTAATCTGCAGGCGCAATAACTCTTCACTTATTTTGAATGTCAAAACCGAGTCAGGTGAACCGAGAGAATTATTCGAGTTCCTCTGCTCTCTGCTTCTCTTACGTTATCGGAATTTCCCTCAAACATCGCGTGATTGAAAAGAGCAGTCAAGCAGCCTTTGAAGCAATTTACAAAGATTACGCACCAAAAATGACAGGTCTGTCTTTATTGAAATTTAACAGGTGTTCAGAATTAACTGTAGAAAGGAGGAAAAATAAGATGAAAATGATTCCCAAAAGTGTTGATTCTGATTAGGTCGTGATATTCCCTTTCAAATGAGGTTACAAAATCCGGGTTAGTTGATGATGAACTGCTGATTGTTTTGTTTTTTGATTTCCAGTTTGGGGATATTAAAAAAAGCATATTTCAAGGAAAATTTATTTTCTAAATCTGTATAAAAAGGGCAATTCGAGATTGGGTGTGATCAACAGAAGAGCGTCGAACGGTAACAGACACAGGAACATTGTGGAATGCTTTTTTTTTTTTTTATAAAGTTTGTAACACAGCCAAAGGTGTGAGAACATCTATGATTCTGCTACCCACCCGGGGAACGCAACTATGGAACATTGAGAGTAATAATGTCTTAGATTTATTTACTTAGTAATTATTCATTGCAAGGTGAATGCCGGCAAGCACTATTTTCTTTCATCTACTATAATTACCAAATCAACTTGAAACAGGAAAAAAAAATCATCTTCGTAGCATGATACGAGATCGTTTTATGCTTCACCTGGCCCCATAAAGAAGCATAATGGCGTGTTCTTTATTCGTCGCACCTTGGCCTGTACCAAGTAAAGACAGAGCTAAAAGACAGCAAAATGTTTGATAGTCTTCCTGTCCTGGTATGGGGGAAATAAATTCAAGGGACGCAATTGGGTTCGAATAGTAATGAAGCTATTCTTACTAGTGCAGACTATCAAAACTT
Source organism: Macrobrachium rosenbergii (assembly GCA_039081455.1). Taxonomy (NCBI): domain Eukaryota; kingdom Metazoa; phylum Arthropoda; class Malacostraca; order Decapoda; family Palaemonidae; genus Macrobrachium; species Macrobrachium rosenbergii. The sequence goes on along the minus strand of JANJGK010000017.1, from coordinate 15,174,207 downwards.
AAATTTTAAAGGGTAAATATATATATGTATGTATGTATATGACATTTTTTATCACACCGTGATTTATATACAATCATGAAGATACAAATGTCGCTTAATATCAAATCCACACTGCCTCGGCAATATCCCCGATGGGGAATTATCACCGAAGGAGAATTTATAAGTGATAAATGGACGGGCACTGCCGAGTCTCGATCCCGCGAAACAGATACGCATCCAGCAACTCCAGTCGACGTTACCACTGATAAAAAATGTCATAAAAAGAGCTGCGTGTTCCAAACGTACCAAAGAACTATCAAGGTGGAGGTGGGTTAATGCCGAAGCTAAGTACAACTTCCCCGCTCTCGACGGGTAAATAAAGTACACCAGACTTGGTATTAACTTATACCTCTCTTGATAGCTCAGTGGTAACGTCGACTGGAGTTGCTGGATGCGTATCTGTGTAGCGGGATCGAGACTCGGCAGTGCCCGTCCATTTATCACTAATAAATCCCCCTTCGGTGATAATTCCCCATCGGGGATATTCCCGAGGCAGCGTGGATTTGATATTAAGCGACATTTGTAGCTTCATGAATGTATATATATATATATATATATATATATATATATATATATATATATATATATATATATATATATATATATATATATATATATATATATATATATATATATATATATATATATATATATATATAATATATATATATATAATATATATATATATATATATATATATATATATATATATATATATATATATATATATATATATATATATATATATATATATATATATTTATATATATATATATATATATATATATATATATATAAATATATATATATATATATATATGGAGCCTCGATGGCTAGGTTGGTAGAGCAGCAACCTCAGACTTCATAGAGGTCTGCGGCGCGGGTTCAAATCCGCAGCCGACCGGTCAGAGAGGCGGACACTTTGCTATCCGTGTAGACACCCCGGGATTATGTATGTAATCAACGGATAGGTTTGCTGAAAGCAAATGGGTGCTACAGACTAATACACACACAAACAAAGCCACTCCAACATCTTCTAAAAAAACATAACAGACACCTCCCACGTCTCGAACTGTCGACCTACCCGCTCAGGTCTCCTCGCTGCTGGGAGAAAGGAGCTGGGGATTTGGTATGATACATGTACACATGCGTTACCGGGGTCTAAGCGATGTCAGGCAGGGCAGCCAATCGAGGCTACGGTCTACCCCAACGCCAAATCAAAGTCCTTCAAAAGAAGGCATCGTGCTTACCCCATATAAAAAATGGGAAAAAGCACATTAAACAAAGAAGAAGTATATATATATATATATATATATATATATATATATATATATATATATATATATATATATATATATATATATATATATATATATATCTGGTAAAAGTGACCAGTAGATTCTACATATATGTATATATATATATATATATATATATATATATATATATATATATATATATATATATATATATATATATATATATATAATCATTAAGCTACAAATGTTGCTTAATATCAAATCCACGCTACCTCGGGAATATCCCCGATGGGGAATTATCACCGAAGGGGAACTTATAAGTGATAAATGGACGGGCACTGCCGAGTCTCGATCCCACGACACATTCCCCATCGGGGATAGTCTGTGTCGTGGGATCGAGACTCGGCAGTGCTCGTCCATTTATCACTTATAAATTCCCCTTCGGTGATAATTCCCCATCGGGGATATTCCCGAGGTAGCGTGGATTTGATATTAAGCGACATTTGTAGCTTAATGATTGTATATAAATCACGGTGTGATAAAAAAAATGTCATATATATATATATATATATATATATATATATATATATATATATATATATATATATATATATATATATATATATATATACACACGTTCATACATGCAATCTTCAGACATAAGATATATGCAGGGACGGTACATTTATTTATAAATGCATTGTTGCTTCAAATAATTTGTATTATACCGATAAATTTGAACTGATGCGTTTAATTGTTATCAGAACGAAATATAACATTATAATTCAGACTAAAGACATAATGAATTTTCGGTATAACAGTTTTTCTCTCGGAAATGGCAACTCGAAATTAAACTCTCCACGTGCAATTATAAACTTTCTGTCGACTCAACTTTCAGAAACTTTTGTTTTGAAATTATCGTTCGAGTTATTTGCGCGCCAATAAGCCCCCAAACACTTCTGAATGGCCTTCATTTTGAAGTAGTTAAGTTGAAGTGAATTTCATGATTTATTTGTAAAAGTATTCGTACTGACACTGAAAAAAGTATTTGATTTACTAGGTATAACAGAAATTCAGAAACGATTACTAATATTGCATAAATCTTAAATCAAAACGTATATTGTTGCATTTTATCACAGGAACAGAATTCCCAATATAAATTTAAACCAACAGCAAGGTAAAATAATACTGCCGTTCACTTAATTAACGTTTTAGTCAGACCCCCTCACGCGTCATATTTGTCTCGGTATCATGAACAAGTAATGTACACCTACATTTGGACACATGTTAAATGCTGTACGAAAATCAACGTATACAATGAATTCAGTCATGTCATTCCTTATTTCTTCATACTTATCTCCCCCCTCCACACACACACACACACAGTATATATATATATATATATATATATATATATATATATATATATATATATATATATATATATATATATATATATATATATATATATATATATATAAATTTCTGACTCACATCAGGATCGATCCCAGGTCTTTCAATTGAGAGAGAGAGAGAGAGAGAGAGAGAGAGAGAGAGAGAGAGAGAGAGAGAGAGAGAGAGAGAGAGAGAGAGAGAGAGAGGAGATGACAAGGTATTCAGAGGCAAGTTTTTAGGCAATTCCATTTTAGAAGAGATTTTTAGATACCCGCTTGATACAGCAGGCTTTGTAAGCTACAGAGAAAATGGAACAGAATGGGAACAAGCGAGACTGTCAGCTGAGGTAATGAAAGGGGACATGAATGTTTACGAAGGAATTTTCAATAAGAGGAACGCGGATCAAACCTTTTCATTAAACTTGGAATCCTTAGAATTACCCGACCAAAGTTACTGAGGCCTGTTGATATAGTGGCTTTATATTTGGATGTTCAAAAGCTAAATATCTGTAAGGCTTAACAATGGAAAATTCATAAAAGTGAACTACATAAATATGAATTTCGTGTTATTCCATATTACGTGCAATTCATATAGAGGCTTCCCAAGGCTCATCACTTAAGGTGTTTATAGAATTCTGGGAATGTGCAACCCGGCTTATAGGCAAATTGACTGATGATAGATTTCCATTCCTCGGAAAACGTGTGAAGTAGATCTGAGCTTCCTGCCTTATTTGTAACATCGAAATGCCGTTTTTCGATTTTTTTTATTAGATATCTTGATTACAATACTTATGATAAAATTTATACCTGTCAATGCCGAGATTAAAAAAAAATCCCCTTAACAATACTTCAAATGAAAAGATACCGTTTAATAATAATGACTACTACTTTATTATCAGAACTTCAATATCCTCTCTAAATTTGTAATATTATGTTCACAAGCTATTCCAATTTCCATAGTTTTCTTTTTTCTGAACTTCATGAAATTCTTTATATAATCGTACGAATTTTTAAAAAATTATATTTGTTTAAAAGCAATTGCCTTTGCCAAAACTACGAAAATACGTTTTACTTTTAGTCTATTTTGTAGTAACAATTACATGAAACACTAACATGACACATGAAAGATGAAACGTGCGAGAAAGCTGGTATCAGTCTGCCACGGCATTATGTAAAAATACTGGTTCCTTCCTGGTCAATGTCATTATTCTGACTTTATCGCCTGTTCCATTAATTTTACTCTGGCCATTCTCACCTAACGACTGCTATAATATAGCAGTAAAATTGTTCTAACTCACGAATTCTCCACTTCTGGGGTTTGGTCTCCCGCGTTCTCGTGTGGTTTGGTACTCTGGTGCCTTTATCTATTGCCTGATCTCTTGCTTTCGACCCGTCTATTGGTCTGTTTTTATATATGTCTGTATGTCTTTTTTCTAGACATTGGCAGTAGGAGATTAATATTATATTAATAAATAAACGATTGAACATTAACGTATAAGGTACACATGAGTAAAAAATTATTAAAATTATGTTTATTTAATTCTCAGAAATAAGTGATTAACTGTTAACATGTAAGGAACACAGGAGTAAAACAAATGTTAAAATCATATTTAAGGTTGTAACGAATAACATTCCATGAATACGTAGACAAAAATAGTGCTCAGCTTTAAATAAAGTATTTAGTCAAAGTGAATTTTATTAATCACACACGCACGCGCGCACACACACACACACACACACACAAACACACACACACACACACACACACACTATATATATATATATATATATATATATATATATATATATATATATATATATATGTGTGTGTGTGTGTGTGTGTGTGTGTGTGTGTGTGTGTGTGTGTGTATGTATTAAGTACTAGCAAGTTCAGCCTTTCTCTAATAATTTAAGAAAATTATACTTACCATTAATTAATGAAGAAAAACATATGATAATGCTGAAACTAATCATCAGCATATTACTATAAATACTAAAAGATATAAAAAGAAAGGTTGCATATAACGAATGTTGAAAACTAAATGGATAGTGATCATGTTTACTAAGCACGTGAATTAAGACGAATGGTAGTGAAATGACACAGAAAATAGAAATGGCATATTAGCAATATTCATTTAAAAAAGAAGATAACAGACAATGAGAATTCCACTGATACATCAATTGGATCAATTATTAAAAAAACGTAAAATTAATGAACATTAGTTTTGTTTACTTTCATCACGATATTGTACTCGTTACAGCCTAAAATAAGACTGCTGACATTACTACCCAGCCCATATGAACTACACCGAGTGCCTAAGATGACAAAGTTGTTGCTAATGGCACCCGCACCATAGAGGCTCCAATACCTTACAAGGAATATACGTATAAGGCACTGGAGGTAATGACTACTATCTATTTACTTTTGCAGTTTTCGTTACTGTTCATTCCTGCATAACGCAGTGAGTGCGCAAGAACTTCATTTTCCCGTCTTACTGCATGAGATTATATTTTTTCGGAGAAATAATAATCGTTGTTCCTTTTACGATTCCTCGTAGAAGCCGGTAATGACGTTTCCTGAATTGGTTTGCGGAAAAATGGTCCTGACGACATCGCTACTGGGCGGAGATTTATTAACTAATAATAGACTTCCTTTACTATAATAGTGAATGACAGTAAATGCATCATACGGTTTAGGCAATATATATAAAAAACTATCTATCTATCTACTTATATATATATATATATATATATATATATATATATATATATATATAATAATATATATATATATATATATATATATATATATATATATATATATATATATATATATTCTATTATCATAAATCAATATAAACTTATTTATTCATCTATCTGTTTAAAAAGAAGTATACTATACTATAACAATCTACAAAAAAATCGCTGAAATTTATTTGCATAGTCAACATTCAGAGACTTTTGTATGGCGATAATTTTTTTCTATTAAACTCCTCGTACAGAGTAACAGGCAATAATATCAAATACTAAAGGAAAAGAATCTTTGAAGAAAAATAAATACCTCCTGTCTTTACTACACTTGAACAGTAATGCTGACCATTTAATACAGTCTAATAAATTAATAAGAAAAATATAACCTTAAAATGAAAAGCAGCATCTTTCGCGCCAGCATAAATCCTTTTACATCGTGATACTTGTTTTGAGAGTGATACAGTTTACATGGAGAAAGAGTAATTGGATGCTTTAATTAGAAGACATATTTACACCTAGTTCTAAATGTTTGCAACAAAGGTATTATTGGATAGCCTTCAACAAATCGACAAAAAATGTTTCATACGGATTGCACTGAATAGAAATCCAAACCAATCTATTTTTTATTCAAATTAAGATAATTTTACCATGCAGCACATATTATCAACTGCACTCTTTCATTTAGTGGATTGTGAAAACAAAAATACTTTCGTCAGTACGATGCTAATATATATGTACATTATACATATAGATTACTAAGAGAAAACGATCTACACCCTGTTATCATTTTAGCTGTTTTGGTTACGGACGCTGTGCACAGTTTAGGGAAGAAAGTTATTCCAAGCAAAAAGAAACTACTGTTGCAGTGAAAGCAGATATTTTGTTATATATTGTTATGTCTATCTGCTTTTTCTTTTACGCTGCAAATCTGGCTATTACCATTTGTCTATTCTGAAAGGGGAACTGAGGAAAAAAACCAAACATTATTTTTTTAAATCTCTGTTTCAGCTATTCTGTGACTCTAGTTACAGGATTGTTATCCATTTCTCCATCGCTGAATCTGAACGGGCAAAAAAATTTAGGAAAACAAAAGTCGCGCTTTTAATAGGAATTCTTTCCAGTCAGCGGAGTGACACTAATTCCAATCGGGACGATCATACCAAATCCAGCGCATTTTGCCTCTGATGTTGACGGTAATTTAAAGTGGCAAGCTGTCGCTGCTGAATGGAAAGAAAGCCTGGTGCACTTTTCCATTGCGACTCGCGCTGATCACAGATTGCCTTTCCACTATGAGATCTGCTTGATTGCTTGCAAATAATGCTGGAGATTTTCTCCAACGGTTAAATCAGCTGTGACAAGGAAAATGTAATTCTTCTGTCCATATATTACGATAAATAAGTTTTGCAAATCAGGGCTCGACGGACTCATGATGAGCTGTCTGTATAGAAAAATGAAATAGATAAGATTGTTAAGATTTTTTTTTTACGGAGAACTTATAGCATACCAGCACCCATATATATATATATATATATATATATATATATATATATATATATATATATATATATATATATATATATATATATATATATACACATATATATATATACATATATATATATATACATATATATGTATACACACACACACATATATATTATATATATATAGTCATAAAACTAGGCAAAGCTCACCTTATGGAGATGATACACTTCTTTTGGGATTCTAGTAAAGTGGTGGATATATAAAACTTCGCTCATTTAAAACTAACCCTTTTTGCTTTCTACAGAAGTATTAGGCTATATTACTTAATATGCAGGACAAACAAGCATTCGCGTTTTGCCCGTACATAATGTACATGAATATATTTTCAGATTTATATATAACCTTTAATTGAGTAGTTCTTCAATAACCGTTCATTAACGCATCAGTCTTTAGTTTAGCGTCTTTCGGCACCATTTCGTAACTCATTTATTTTCATATATTTTATCGCCAATTTCACATAACACAAAGTCTACCCTTGTCATCGTTCCCTTGTAGTTATCAATGAATGAGTTATCCAATCAATCTCCATCGTGCAACACTCCAAATAACTCAAAGCAGTGTTGTGCAATTTAACGATAGTTCAGATGCCGGGGCAGACTGTCAACGTCACAATACATGCACACACTGTAAGTAACTTTCATGTCTTACATATAACAAAACAGACCAAAATAAATAAGAATTTCAGCGGTGTCACCGCGCACGAAAGTTGCTGGTAAAAATGGCTATCACGTGCCCACAGTTTCATGCCATTTGCCACCGGTTAACTGCCACTCTCTTACTCCCAGCATGGCCCTGATCCCAGCAGGCATACTCGAATTTCATCCACTTATTTGTTGCCGGAGTAGAACAGAAACAAAGCAGATACTTTTTGTGCGGGTCGTAGTTTTAACCAGAACCCTGCTGGATTTCAATCACTGAAACAACGTTAATTGCAATCAGTATATGATACAAATTTCATTGCTCAATACAGTGTCTACCTTCATGTACTACAAGGCTGCTTTTTTACGTCTTTTAATAGCTGATTTTGAGTAATATGTTTTCGAACCTCTCAATGATGTTGAAGCTTTGACGATAAGTTGTAACAGGACTTTGATGAAAGAAATCGCAATTATGGACGCAACTGTTACACAGAAAAACTTTAATTTTCTGTCATATGTTACTTATTCTGCATAAAGAAATACAGAAATGAAAAACAACAGTATATGAAAAAAGCAACAACATCTTTTCCATAACAGGTTCCCATAATCTGAACTCTGATTCAAACCGAGCTTTACATAGGTCACCAAAATAAAAAAGCTGAAGTTAATGTTACGAGTGCCAAGACGATATTCTCTTATGAGGGCCTGAATAGGTTCTACCTGTAGTAAGAAGTGATGGTCTATATTCCGCTAAAATGTATATCATCAAAAAGTGAGGCCCTGACGAGTTAATCTTAACGACACTTGAGTTGAAACCATTAGAACATATCCCCCGACCCCGTCTCTCTCTCTCTCTCTCTCTCTCTCTCTCTCTCTCTCTCTCTCTCTCTCTCTCTCTCTCTCTCTCTGACTTAAGCTGCGGATAGTTCTTAATAAAATACGAAGAGATTTTATGATCTCACTGTGTATATACTTTACATCAATCAACAACAGTTTGTAAAGAATTAAAACTACCAAGCGATGAATCTTAAAGTGAAAAAAATCTCGCAATCTAAAATTGCTTTTGATAGTCGTAGAGTCATCGAGTCTTTAGTTTTATGCCTCACTAACTCCATAGCTATTACAATTTATCAAAAATCGTCACGTGGTTATTTCATCAACGTATGTGAATTGGCCATTTGATCCAAAATGTATTTTAGAGAGAGACCAAAGTCCCTGAATCCTCAGTCCAGAAGATTTGATGTCCTGCTGTGTTAACACGATACTGTACGAATTTCACTCTTTATAGCATATTCCCATGTATAGTATGAGTATGACTTTTAAGGCTGTCAATTATTTTTCATTGCACAAAAACTAGTAATAATGACGACGATGATGATAATGATGATTTGCCATTTTTTTATTGTATATTTCTACCCCAAAACGGCTTAGTCCAAATAATGGTCGGGATGTAAGTTGTTCTAGAAGAGATTTGAATTCGACATTTACGTGTTAAAGATTTAATTTTAAAAAGTATGAAAAATCTGATGTATACAATATGTGTAAAACTACCATGAACATATCCGTATTAAAAGACTATTGATGGATTCCAGAGATAAAAAAAACTGAACGAAAACAGTTTTTTACTAAAAATACAAAACCTCCCTCCTCATATAAACTATTAAAGAAAAACTAGAAAATAACCCCATACAGGTTGTGCACACATTGCTATTCATTTGTTTACTGCATCCGAGAAATGATGAATTGCAACAGCAAGAGTTATTTACATACGCTTTGTGTATACAGTTCTAGTTCCGAATCCAACTGACCTGATGGACTTCCAAGTTGATGCTGAACGCTTATTGCGTGCCATGGACACAGCTTTTACAAAGTACTGGAGATTAAACTATATATTTCATTTACTTTACCCAAAAGTAAACACGCACAGTGTAGCATCATCTCACTGGGGATGGACCCATTTCGGCGCTAATAAAATATTTGACTTTGAGAGATATACACTTGGTTGATCTAGAATATGTTCGCGTTCTCTTTAGTCAGGAAAGTATGCATAACGCGATAGATAACAATTATTCTTGATAAGAGAGGTATGCTACTCGAAAAAGGAGTATTTTTTTTTATTTCTCATCCTACTGCAGAACTTTAGGATGTTAAGTAGGAGAAAAATCCCAAAATATACTACGAAACGAGAAGTTTGGAGCTGGCTGCTTTGTCTTTGTAGTATTTCATTAATTCGACACACAGGCAAACGAGTATCACATAGCCTTTCTATTGACTGAACTTTGAACTGGCATTTACATAAATAAATAACTTACAAAAAATACCAAGGACTTCCATGACTGCTCTTCGTGTGTATTTGAAGATATCGAAGTAAGACTGTTTATTCTCATACATTGTTTATCTTGGCTCCCAAGATTTTCAGCTCAGAAATACTCAATGAAACATCGAATAAAAAGGAACTTAAGAGCTACTTGCTGTTATGTTTTGATTCAGCTTGTGTATGTCATTCATACATTTCAATACACGCACACATACACACCACTTAAAAATTTAATTAATTATTGTCTGTATGTAAACGTTTTCTTCTTTTGTTTTGTAATTTACTCTTTACTGTCAAAACAACACCTACTCATTTCCTCATCGTGAATAATTGCAGAAAGAAAAGTTTTTCTGAGAGGAGTAGAAAATATGGCCTAATGACAACAAATACTTATCGAGACGCTTGATGGATATAAGCAAAATTATAACTCCACATTCCACGGTATGACTGCCAAAATTATAATTCCACATCCCACGGTAGGATTAATTTTGAGCAGAAATACAAAAGTAATACAATTTAATAAACTTTTTTTATTCATGTCCAATGGTCCTTGTAATTTTACATTTTTACTTAAACTAAATTGCCAAGTTGGAGTTGTCCCTCAGTTCTAGAACAAATACTTAGTGAATTAGTTTTATGTCCAATGTTTTCTTCGTTTCATATAAGCTAGCGATTAACTGAAATAATTACAAAAAGCCCATTTATTTTCCAACTGTAACAAATCCATAGGACTTTCCTTTGTCTCTTAAAATTCAAAGTCCCAAACCAAAAGCCACGCATACACTCGCAAAGAGTGTATGCGTGTAATACCGTCGCAAAGAGAGGAATCAAATATATTCTGGGTTATAACTGTGCCTAATGGAACTAATTCCGTTTACGTAAGGAATACACTTCTAAGCATATGAGAGCAAAGATAAGGTTCCGGGGTCATTAATGTCCTTAATGAGAGTAATTATAACTTTCCATAGTGTAACAAGGGCACCTCTCCCTCACCTACGTCCTATCGTTAAATAAATGGACAAAAGCACGGGAGGAGTAGGGCACTTAGCTTTGGATTTAATAAAACGCATTATTATTATTATTATTATTATTATTATTATTATTATTATTATTATTATTATTATTATTATTATTATTATTATTATTATTACTTTTTTTTTATTCTGTTCTCGTCATTTTATCTACTCTTAAAAAATCCTTTTGGCTTCATCCTAAATCAATCTGACAAGATTACGAAAAAAATCTATCACTTTGGAAAATTAAAATCATCCATTAAGAGAATTTATCTTCAAGATAGTTGTTTATTAGTATTCAGAAAATAGCCAAAACAAGTAAAAATTATAAGCACTTAGTATAAGTATAAGAATCATTATGGCCCTAGTTATAAATCCAAACCAATGCTCACCAATTTCTTATTGTCTGGACAATGTAATTAATTAGTATGAATGCGAAGGTATGTGCCATAGTTACTTTGGTGAACGCAACGATTACAACAATGTATCTCTGCTGGTGTGAAAGTAATTGATACGAAATTATAATATATATATATATATATATATATATATATATATATATATATATATATATATATATATATATATATGTATATATATATATATATATATATATATATATATATATATATATATATATATATATATATATATATATGTTTATATATATGTATGTATGAATGTGTATATAATATATATATATATATATATATATATATATATATATATATATATATATATATATATATATATATATATATATATACAGGGTGTTTCGAAATTAGAGCCCCCCCCCCTCTCCAGCATAAACTAAAATTGATATGGAGAAAAACAAAAGTAATTCAGAACAGGTATTTATTTAAGTTTCTCTCTGAGTATTTAATGTTTTGTGCGGCCTCCATCTGCCTGTACCAAGCCTGCATTCTTGAGGGGTATGATGTCTTTTGACTCCTGAGAAAGGACTTCAGGCCTTCCAAGATTCTCACTCTTTTCGCGATGACAGTCATATGGATTTTTGTTCCAGTTTCTTTTAACAAAGGAGTCATCTCTTTTAATGTATTTAGCTATCCAGGAACGTGAAATGAAGGATGCGCCAGCATCCCTGGCCTCTTTGAAGGTTATAGCCCGGATTCGGTCAATCCATCTGATTTCCTCTGAGTCGTTAGCCATGGCTGTATCTAACTCCGTTACTGTCTGAAAATACAAGAAATGTAAAATGAAAAATACTTCAATAGAAACTTGAAATAATGTACTTGGAGATAGGCTATAGCAGAAAACTTCATAACTTTCCATTTGTTCTGTGGAGTAGGGTGCTCTAATTTCGAAACACCCGGTATATATATATATATATATATATATATATATATATATATATATATATATATATATATATATATATATATATATATATATATATATATATATATATATATATATATATTTATTTATATATATATATATATATATATATATATATATATATATATATATATATATATATATATATATATATATTATATATATCGATGAATTTCGAACCACATCCGTGGCAGATGAGTCAACCGATTCACATATATTCCCGACTGATTTCGCGAAGCTTTAAACATTGTTATTCTTATTTGATCTGCTGATGAATTCAGGTACCCAATTTAATACTACAACCTGCCGATATCCGTTGTGTAAAAACACGAAAGAATACCGGAATATGTCATACGTGCGTATTACTAGTGTAGTGATGTTAAGGGAAAATAGGTAGGCAATGAGAGAGAGAGAGAGAGAGAGAGAGAGAGAGAGAGAGAGAGACAGAGAGAAACGTAGAGAATAAAGGAGAGGCAGGGAGAACAATGATAACGTCTAAGCTGTTGTTATTGCCGTGCACTAAAGATATGCTGACCGAAGTAAAAAAGTCTCGCACAAACTCAAAACAGTGAGCGAGTATATCGCGCCCAAAGCCATAAAACCTATCGTAAAAGTTGGAAACTGTGGCCTCGCGATTAGCTTACTCAAGTCACGGGTCAGCACCGCCAAAAAGCTAACATTAGCCAGCTCTATAACCCCGCCTTCAATAGGAGGTATTTTCATGGAAATTCCAGGAATTTGGGGGTTGGACAAAGTGATGTACTTCAACACCCTCCAATCAAATATTCTAGGGAGGGGTCTTTCACACCCCCTCCAAGATCATTTCCAATCAAGTCCCCCAAGGAGAGATTTGAATCACACCCACTAAAAGTCCTTCCCAATCAACTGTTTGAAGGGGGGGCCTTGCAGATAAATTCTTCCAATAGGACTGGAAGGAGGTGGAGATTGCAGATAACAAGAAATCCAGGGGTTCGAGACCCAGGAGAGGGACTGCAGAAGAGCAGATTCGAGAAACCATTCTCCAGGGAGAGTATGTCTCCCCTCGCTTTCGTGTTCCCCATATAGACTGAGTGAATTATTTTCACAAGAGTGATTTCGTTTATACCACTATAACATGTTAAATTTGTACTGATCTTTTATAAGTTATATTTCATTATTAAAGTGAAGAAATTACAGAACTCGTTTCTATACGTCTTTCTGAGAGATATCAGTACTTTAAGATAATTTCCCTTCAAAGAACAGACTCATTAGATTTTACAACGAGAGAGGCGCTGTGGACGGCTGTATCGGCACTTAGAAGAATCTTGAAGGTAAGTAAGTGAGAATTAACAATACTTAAAGGGACGCATAACACTAGCATGATGAACAGACATTTGTCAAAGCAATTAACACACGACGGGAGATAAGATTAAAACAGAGCAAATTTCAAAATGATTCTTATGAGCGAATCATACGTCTCAATAACAAATTCATCAAAAATAAATATCATAATTAAAATGTATCATGCGAATTCTCTGGGAATGGAAGCAAAAATAATTTGGATGTTAATGCACTTGCCCATCGCGAGAATGATAAATGAAGCGCATCACAGAAAACTTGTAACGAGGCTGAAGAAGGGCAAAAGTTCATTACCAGTTTTTGAAGGATTTTAACTCCTTATCTTTTCGTATCCTCCTTTTTGGACTAACAGTCTTTTTACTTAAAAATAACGTCATTTAGAGAATTTCACATACAATATACTTTTATAATTATGATATTTCTTATCATTTACATAATGTATTTAGTCTTATTTACACCTTCCGGTACAACACCAGCAATGCAACTTCTTTATTCTCTAACATAGCTAGTTTTTTGGCATTAACAAAAGATCTGTCTATGTTTGAACTTGGAAAGTTATCCTTTTGCAAAATCTACCTATAAACCTAAGAATATATATATATATATATATATATATATATATATATATATATATATATATATATATATATATTTACGTTTTTCCGTGGTTTTAGTTTGAAATATGCTCTGTGAGACAGGTAGCAACAATTTAAGGTAATTTAGCCTTGTGATTCTGACTTCGTGGGTACGGGAAAACGTAAAAAAAGAGGAAAACAAAGGAGAATTTCATATGAGCATAGGGCTCTGGTTACTGAGGGAAATATTACGTAAAACACGTGGGCAAATTTAAAGGAGTGTATTTACATAAATGATATCAGTACGGGAAAGAGGAACTCAAGTAGATTACTATCCTGAAGGAGATTCCTATGGGATTGAATGAAACTGGGGGATTCCAGACACAGTCCGAGAAGCTTCCACGAAACAGGATCCCTCTGAAATGAGAGATATGCACATTATACGCCAGTAATGAAAATAGACAAAAGAATAATGAATTCGAGGCTGCACTGAGGGTGCCAAAGGAGTAATAAAGAATTAATACTGCCGATGCAAGAGGTGCACGGACATTAGACAAGGGAGATTTCTGGCTTTCTCTTTAAGAAAATATTACGAGACAAAAGCGTGACTGAAATGGGGCTCTTCCAGGGCACTTTACCTTAGCAGATTTTCCGAGGGCGCGTAGAAGGCAGTCCGTGGATGACTTGCGATTTCCGAGGGCGAGTTTCTTCCACGTGGTGAGATGCAAGGGCTTCCGTAAAGGGGCAAGGCGATGGGGACTCCTCGAAACTCCAAGCAATGGCGTGTGGGCTCGAGGAATACGGTCGAAGGGCACGAGGAAAAGTATACTTTGGAAAGGGCCACGTGGTTAGGATGCAAGGGCATCGATGGGGCCAGGTGTTGAGGACGTCTTCACAAGTTCACTCCATATCTTCCAGCCCGCGTGTGTGTTGACCTCGTGGGTTTCTGCTTTTTATCCCCTCCTATGGGGCAGGGGGGCGTCCAGCACAGATGTTTTGACTCATTGCACCTGCTGCCTGCAGGGGAGGTTTTGGCCTGTAGGAGAAACACCCAAGCCAGATTACTTTTGCCTCGAAGGAAAGATCTTTATCAAAAATGGGAGTGCCTTTAATCTTTTAAACCCTTGTTTTTAAGTCGATAGACAGATGGTCTATCGATCGGCCGGCTGGCAGTAAATGAACAACCAACAACAACAAAGGAGGGGGGGGAGGCAGTTTGCTAGCGAATTCTTGCTAATCATAATACCTCCCCATACAAGATGATGTACATACCTCCTTCGGGTGTGTACATCGATATTCAAGAATGAGCGGCAAGTGCTTTACGTTACTCTACATTCTGCCTTGCAATGAACTTTACTCCTAAGGGTTTTATGAAGCTGTGACATTACTTTTAATAACACATTGGGACAATTTTCGTTAACAGAACGCAAAGTGATTTAAACACTTGCAAAAGAATAATTACTTTAAATTTGGTTACCCACTGGTAACCTTATAATGTGACTCGAACAATTGTGAATTATAGGACCACGTATATGAGGCTATGGCCAACAAATGAAAAGAAAGGTTATTGTTCAAGAATTAAAATACACGATTACTTAATTTTAGATAAAATGCATGCGGTTAGTACAATCTGCCTTGAAGAGGCTGTGTAAATTAAAAACAGCGTTTACTTTTGTAAATGACATCCCCTTTTACGCAATACTGTAATGACTATACATATTCGCATTTATAATTTATCTTCGTTTTAACGTACTTTGCTTAGCCGGCCCCACACGGATTTTGACAGCTGTATGCGGGCGAGAGTATTCGCGAGGTTTTAATTCGCTAACCTTAAACTACGCTAATTTTATGCATCCACTGCCTACTCAATGTTATGACGGGGCGAGCAGACAAAAGATGTGGGGTAGGACAAACAGCAATCTTGGAAGGAATGGAAGGGGGAAAAGGGATAATAATAACAAAAGGAAAATTAGCAAGACGTTACGAATGAAAACTTGACCGCATATGAAAGGCGGGACACGTCCCTCAGAGCTTATGAAAGGGGCATTTAAATCACAAGGGCAAGAGTTTATGACTCGCGATTCATGAAAATAAAGATAACTAAATGACTAAAAGAAAGTAAATGATATTGGCAGAAGAGCTAAGGGAAAAAGAGTGAGGGTTTTATTGTGTTAGGCGGGAATTTATCGTCCTACGTCTATAAATTACGGCCCGGACTATCACTTCAGTCCCAGGGCGAGGAAAGTGCACCCGAAGGGCGCGACTCCTAAAGGAGGGGCTGACACGCACGCCCGGTGCCAAGGTATGGGCGCAAGGGCGTGCCACTTCTCACTCTGTTATTCTTAATGATTTATACATTGTGTGGGGAATGGTATCCCGTATTTAATTGCCTCTTGTGGGGATAATTTAAGGGAAGATTAATAGAAGGTGATAAGAGATAGCAGTTCCTGAGGGACGGAGGAAGATAGAGGAGGGCCTGACATCCCCTTCTGGATTAGGGGTGCCAAGACCTTCGAAAGATGAATTGGTGGCACAGGTGCCATGGGGAGCTCTGGAGCTCTTTGTAAACTACCTGGAAATTCCCACGCCCGTGGTAATTTCGCCTCGAGCCTTTCTTAATGGGACAGTCGTCCTCGGCCGGGGAAGCGGAGGGCCCGCGACCGGAGGGCGGCACGGAGTACCACCTGGGCCTGCTGATGCGACAGCTGACGCAGGAGGGTTCCGTGCGGATTCTACCATGATCCGTCGCGGCTCTTGTAGTTCATCGGCCAAGTGAGATATGGCAGAATCCTGACTTGCAATTGCGTCGGCGACGGACTGAGGCAAAGAGGAGGCGGTCGGGGGTGGCGTGAGCGGCTCGCAGGTATCGATGACCAGCTCAGGCACGGGTTGCGAGGCCGCACCTGCAGGTGAGCTTCCGCGGTGGTCGGGAGGAACCGTCTCTCTGACCGACGCTGGTAGCGGTGCCAGGCCGGGGGAAGAGAGGGGGTCCTGAGTTGGATCCCGTGAATGGAGATCGGCGTAGCGCTCTGGCGCTGGCACTAGGGCAGAGTCAGGCGCTATCAGAGGTTTCTTGGGCTCGTCGGTCAGGACGGACGAAGCTTGGCCCTGCTCGGGGCATGCAAGTGGCACCGGCAGGAATTTGGCATCTCCTGAAGGGAGATTTGATTGGGGCCCTGGCACTGGCACTGAGGCAGGGCCGGGCACTGGAATTGGATCGGGAATCGATCGAGGGGGCCACTGTACATCGTACTCAGGTGGCACTGGTGGGGACTGCACGTCCTCCTGGTACCCAGGGGGCGCCAGTCTTGACTGAGGGAGAAGCGGGGGAGGATTACTCGCGCCCGCGGAATGATTCGGGGAATGGGGACCCCTAGATTGTCGTGATTTCGGTGGGGACTGAAAGTCCTGTCCCAGGATGACGTCATAGCCTCCGGGGAGATGGCTTGCTACTGCAAGATTGCAAATTTTGGATTGGTGAGGTCTTGTGACTCTCAATTCGACCG
Organism: Macrobrachium rosenbergii; assembly: GCA_039081455.1. NCBI lineage: Eukaryota > Metazoa > Arthropoda > Malacostraca > Decapoda > Palaemonidae > Macrobrachium > Macrobrachium rosenbergii. The sequence continues at coordinate 15,156,473 of JANJGK010000017.1, read as the reverse complement.
TAGGGAGTATCATTTTAAATTTATTTATTCCCTCGATCGTGACGAGTTTTCGTCTATTGACGATAGCTCCGTAGGGAACTCTGTCCTTTCGGATGAGGGAGATTTGTGCGCCCGAGTCCTCGAAAGCAGTGACTCGGCGCGCGGGCTCGCTACCTCGTGGAGGGGCCACGTATACAGGCCCTTCGGCGGGAGGGCCTAATGACTGGGGATCTGTGACGGCCAAGGCGACGGTGGGAGTATTTGATTTATTATTGCGTGGGCATTTTGCCCATGCGGGAGAATGGCCATAAACCTTGCACGCCGTGCAAAATGTCTGGCTGAAATCTTTCCGCGCTGCCCCTGTGGAGGGCGCAGGCGAGTTATTTGTCGGTTTTCCGGGAGAGAGAGGAGCCGGTTTCTTGTTCCGGCACTGTTCGGAGGAATGCCCCGTTTTCTTGCAATATTGGCAAGTTAGGGGCTTGCCCGAGTTCCCATTTTTGTGGGAATTTGAACCTCCGAGGAGGGACGGGGGATTTATTTTCCGCCCCATGGATCCTTCTTGAGGGTGGTGAGTTTCCCACATATCTGCTATTCGGCAACACTCGGCGAGTGTTGCTGGGGCTTTTTCCACTATATGAGTGGCGAGGGCAGGAGGGGCGTAGCGCAGGAAATGCTCGAACTTAAACCGCTCGAGTACCTAGGCGGTGTTAGTGGCGCCTTCGGAATCGAGCCATTTTGTCAACGCCCGCTCCAAATGGTACGCCCAATCGGACCAGGTCTGGCCTGCTTCTCTGGGCTGCTCTCTCCAACGTCTCCTCCACCGCTCGGGGGTAATCTCGTACGCCTTCGTAACTGCTTGGCGTACGGCTTCCCAGTTTCCCCGATCGTCTGCGGGAAGGGCGTGGTAAGCAACGAGGGCCTTTCCGCCCAGGAATTTAGTGAGAACAAGGGAGAGTTCCGCGGGGGAGAGATCGCAGCACTCCAGGACTCGTTCGGCCCTTTCAAGCCATACTTCGGGCTCGGACTCTGTCCATTTTGGCATGAACGAGTGAGCTTGGCTGAGGGCACTCATTCCCGTGGCAGGGGGCGGGGGGGTGGCGTGCTGTCGTTCTAGCACCTGGAGCTCATGGGCGCATTCTCTCTCTCTCTCCTCACGTTCTCTCTCCTCTCGTTGTTCTTGAGCGATTCGTTCTCTCTCTCTCTCCTGCTCTTGGGCAATTCTGTCTCTCTCTCTTTCCTCACGTTCTCTCTCCTCTCGTTGTTCTTGGGCAATTCTGTCTCTCTCTCTTTCTTCACGTTCTCTCTCCCTCTCTGCACGTTCTTTTTCCTCCCGTTGCTCTTGGGCAATGCTTGCCCTCTCTCTCTCCTCACGTTCTCTCTCTCTCTCCTCACGTTCTCTTGCTCTCTCCGCCTTGGCATCGTCCACTCGCTCTTGAACCCACGCTCTCAGATCTTGCCCCGATAGTCCCATGTCCTTCCCAGCGGACATGTAGAATTTGAAATCCTCGTTTTGTTGGGCTCTGGTATTAGCCATCTTGAAATAATGGGGATATGATATGTCTGAGAAGACTCAGGTTGTCTGAAAAGACTCAATTGCAGGAATCTGAAACACTCAATTGTTCAGACTGCAGGAGAATGGATCTGTCCGAATAAGACAGTTGATTAGTAAGTCTGAGGAGACTTTTTGTTAAAATTGGATGTGTCTTGGAAAGACGTGGTTGTTCTTGGCGAACGAAGTCTAATATGCGTCTCGGAAGACGTAGTTGGATTTTGTCACGCTCGGACTTGGCCGGCTGTAGCGTGAAGTTAAGGAGTTGTTCTAACGAACTAGAATAATCAGTCCCGTAAGGGCTTAGATGTGTGTGAACTGCACTATATAATGTCTCAAAAGGACTTGATTTTGGGTTCCCGCAGGAATGAGAAATTCTCGCCACGTGCGACGTAGAATTTTTGTATGAGTCTCTGAGGACTGGAATTTGGAGAAATTCTCGCCACGTGCGACGTAGAATTTTAGGAGTCTCTGAGGACTGGAGTTTGGAGGAATTCCCGCCACGTGTGACGTAGAATTTTAGGAGTCTCTGAGGACTGGAATTTGGAGAAATTCTCGCCACGTGCGATGTAGAATTTTAGGAGTCTCTAAGGACTGGAATTTGGAGAAATTCTCGCCACGTGCGACGTAGAATTTTAGGAGTCTCTGAGGACTGGAATTTGGAGAAATTCTCGCCACGTGCGACGTAGAATTTTAGGAGTCACGTAGGACTTGGAATTTGTGGAATTTGGAGGAATTCTCGCCACGTACGACGTAGAATTTTAGGAGTCCCTTAGGACTTGGAATTACGATTCGTCCCTTAGGACTTAGAAATTACTAACGGGAAACCCAAAGAGAAATGAATGGGGGAAAAAAAAAATGCTACACACGCGGGCATGGGCGGGGGTGGGGGGGTGCAGGTCGTTTGGCCAACACCGGAGGTATTTTTAGATTCTGGGTGAATGAACCCGTATATTTATATACCGTCTGGGATTCCGGAGAATTTCCCAGTCGTCTGAGAGGATAACAGTAC
>JANJGK010000017.1:15118933-15148933 GCA_039081455.1 Macrobrachium rosenbergii | reverse complement strand
CGCACAATATTCCTGTTGAACGGGATTCTGTTATTAAGGCACAGTAATTACATCGACAATTATAATAGTTTCCCAATGCTCTCATGGGTACGCAAATAGACAGGGAGGTTTTCTCTCTTTCTCCCTTCCTTTGCTGTTTTTAATCTGTCAAACACGGGAACTTTGGCACTGTGACTCATTGTAGTCTTTTTTTTAGCTCAACAGAAATTTATAAAGTAGTAAAGCAATCCGTAACAAAAACTTTTAACCAGATTTTGCCAAAACCTGGTGGCTAATTATTATAAAAAAAAAACCCACTGCTCTCGCGTTTTTTCTTTTGTGTAAATCAGACTCATACTAATTTTTTGATTGAAATAAATATGAGCCCTTAATTAATCTCGCTCACAAGGTACTGTCCACAGATGATATTCATCCTGAATTCTTAGCATATATTTCTGTACCCCTTTTTTTGCTGTTATAAACTGGACGGGTTTGTTGTGCACCTTTATGTGGTATCATTCATCCTTCTCTCCCGACATCCTTGCTATTATTGTAAGAAGAACCGTTCTTACTCATCTCTCAATATTAACTTCACACAAGTTTGGTCATCTACTTTGAATGTTTATATCAATAGTTTAAATCATATTTATCTCTACAGTGTTTACACTGTTGAATGACAGCAAACCTCACATAACACGGAGCTATACTTCAGGAGCATTCAAAATCAGGTGAAAGATTCTCTATATTAATATTAACTAAGAAAATTATCTTTCATTTAAAATGTTCCATCATTTTATACTAGTCTTTAAATATTAAGAGCTCTCTCTCTCTCTCTCTCTCTCTCTCTCTCTCTCTCTCTCTCTCTCTCTCTCTCTCTCTCTCTCTCTATGATTCAACTATTACTTAGTCTACTGAACTAACTAGATTATAAGCTATCTTTTAATCATCATTTTAACCAGTCTACTTCAGGATTACAAACAACGAGATACAATTACGAGAACCCTAACAAATATCGGGTGTAAAGCCCCTTTACACACATTCACTGTACCCTCGACTTTTGACGCCGGAGATTAGATCACAGGACAATACTTTCTACTCCCCGAGATACATTCATCCTTATCGTACGGAGTAGCTTTCTTTTCGATCTCATCTAAAGAAAAAAAAAAAGATTAAGGAATCGTTTGCAATATTACACCTATAGATTATTCACATACGAAAGTTATTTTCTGTTGTAAATAGAGGCTCAATTCCATGGAAACCACATCATAATATATAATTATCTTACAAATATATGTAGAATCGTCATGTCAGTAAGACTCCGTATTACTGAGTGTTTTTTTATGAATATGAATGACCTTCTAACTTCCTAATATGCCGTGAATAATCTCGTCTATATGTGAGGTAATGAATGGCTAACACTGTTTGTGCTTCTTCAGCAGCACAGGATTTGTTGAAGTCTTAATTCTACCAAATTCATCTCTATGATTTTGTCAGCCACAACCTTTCCTCATTAACGAATGCATATAAAATTAATTATATAGAACCCTTAATGTTATATATGCTCATTGCTTGAAACCCTTTCATTTTAGCTTTTAACCGTTATGGAGGCCTCGGCAATTACGATTAAGTACTTGGTTAAGCCCTCAAATCTAGCTTTCGAGACGCGTAGTTGTTGGTTGAAGGTAAATGTTTCTTTTGCGAGGTTTCCTGTGTTCATTACTTCCCAAATCTTTTTTCCTGGTGTTTTTCTCGCATGAAATCTCTCGCTTTGAAAGTTAGCTGTGAGTCTGAGTGCAGAAATCCTTTAATTTGAGACTCGTATGTCAGAATAGTTCCTAGGAAAAAATAATAAATATATATATAATGAATAGCGAATACAAAGTTTTTCTTTGCGCCACCCCGCAAAAGAAGTATCTTTTTTAGTGAGCCATATTTCACTCCACAGCGAATAAACAAATAATTTTCTTAGGATGTCAGAAAAAAAATGATAATACAACTTCATTCAGAAATTAAGTTTTAAATCAGTCCTAGAAAGAAGTAAAACAGGACATCAATTGATAAGACGTTCACTTTTCGAAGATTTTAATTAGTTCATTATTAGACCAGTATAATGTTTTTTCTTCATGCATAGGCGTTAGTTCCCCTTCACTATAAACATGAATAGTTTCCACGTCTACAAAGATACCGCATTCAGCTAACAATATAATTCGTTTGGTGGCCATTGTTTTAATCAAAATGGGCTTTCTTAGGGGAAGACTAGATTAGTTCTTTCGTTAAGACTGATGAATTGCTCAATCTTCTTTTTGGGAAGAAAAGAAATCTTCTCGAGGGAATCTAATAAACGTGCAGAAAAATGCGAAGACTAGGAAAAGAACATCAGAGAATTTTAAAGTTTTCTCAATTAGATAAGAGATTTATTACTTCTGTGGCAATAAGTAATGAGAATTACTGAAGGTTGTTAAAAGCAAAAAAAAATCCATAAATTACAAGACACTGACTCTTACTTGAAAAGGGATATAATTAGCTGAGATGTAATTCTTACGACTCTATCCAACTTACCAATACGATATTATCAGTGGACTGCTATTGTTAATATATGTACTTGGGAACCAGTTTTAGTGTGTAAGTCTTTTTATAATTACGATCGAAGCCGAAGAACTACATTAATATGATACAGATTAGAGATTGAAAAACTTCGTGATAAAATATTCATTCAATGATTTGAGAAACTCAAAATCCACTAAGAAATAGTTAGAACGATGCCTGGGAATAATATTTTTAGTGTCAGATTACATACCGATGAATGGTGTAGTTAAAAGCCTGACCACAAAGTATACAGTGACTCCAAGCAGAGATAAATAACTACAAGAAATGAAAAACAGCATTTTAACTAACTAATTAAGGCAACTATGCTATTACACTGGATCGCCTATTAATTTCTAAAATTCCTTAGAAGAGATATGAATATATACAGGCAATGACAAAATACCAATTTAGAATAAGATACTTTAAAATGAAGTCGTAATATAAAAAAAAAAAAAAAAACAGCTGATTTGGTTTGAAATTAAATTGATTCTTGAAAAGCGCTGGAGTAAATTTTGCGAATAATAATAATAATAATAATAATAATAATAATAATAATAATAATAATAATAATAATAATAATAATAATAATAATAATAATAATAAAAGTTGCTACGAGCATTAACTGCAGTTATAACCAGAAAGCGTAAAAGGAAAAAAAAGGAACTGAAGGTGATAATAATAATAATAATAATAATAATAATAATAATAATAATAATAATAATAATAATAATAATAATAATAATAAAAGTCGCTACGAGCATCAATACAGTTGCAGTTATAACCACACGGCTAAAAGAAAGGCAAAAATAAAGAAAAAAAAAAAAAAAAAAAAGGCAGAGAGTCGGTAAAAACATCAGAAACATAATTTTCTAGCATCTAAGTCCAGTTGTTGACCAACCAGCATAGACCCATGAAGCAGTCTGGATATAATTCACTCTCTCTCTCTCTCTCTCTCTCTCTCTCTCTCTCTCTCTCTCTCTCTCTCTCTCTCTCTCTCTCTCTCATTGCACTGTCGTTGTTTTAAGAAACTCTTAAACTTGTTTACAATTGTGTATGAGAAGAGCTAACAATAACTTTCAACACTCTACCGAAACTTTACTATGAGGGTTCTTGAAACTTTATTGTCTGCTGTCAACTGCACGGCTATTAAGGAAACTTTCCACTTTAAGCTCTTCTGTGGCTTCGTTACTTTGCACAAGGCGATGTAAATATAGCTCTAACCCCAACCCCATCTCTCTCTCTCTCTCTCTCTCTCTCTCTCTCTCTCTCTCTCTCTCTCTCTCTCTCTCTCTCTCTCTGACTTTTAATATGTAAGTGTTACGCATCAAACAATCACTTGTTCAACTAAATTCCACTTTTTCTATTAAGGAAACGGGATTTCTACGTGAAGAAAGCATATATGAATTAAAGACAAAAAATATTTACTTTGTAAGAGTCATAATGATAATGAATGAACAACCCATACAATAATAGCAATTTGAAAATTAATTACATATACTGTAGCTGACAATCCATTTTTATAATCTGGTAATTCTTCAGCGATGAATATCAACATGAGATTAACAGAAATACTAACAGTAACCCACAGAACATAGAGCATGTATGAGTTAATTACATTTATATGCATTTTACCACGGACATCCATTTAGAAATTTAGATTGACGGGGCTAACGCTCCTAAAAATAAGAAAAACTAGAATTTTAAAAAGTATTTTGAAAATCGAATAGTATTAGGGCCTAACCATGACAGTCGCTTCTCCCGAACAACAATTATAACTTTTCCGAAAATATTTCAAACTTAAACTTAGTTATACTTCAGGCTTTACCTTTTCTACGAAAATGCTAGACTTAAAATATTTTTCTGATTATCATATTTAGAAGAAGTTCCACATTCCACGTTTGGACAATTCTAGTCCCTTTGGTGACTTTGGTACCATTTAAGATCTTTGTCATAATTAATTACTTGAGCTGAATGCTTTTCCAAAGACAAGAATGATAAACAAAAGGAAAACGTAACTTTTAGTGAGGGCCTTTACAAAGACGCCATTCACTATTTAAAATATTGTTAATAAACGATTATTTTAGAGAGAAACTATACGTTGCCTAAGAGCTCGTTTTGGAGGATTAGTGCAGCAGATAATTGCATATTTCATAAGAATCGTTCAGATAGTGAACCAAGCATGAAATTTTGCACAAGTGCTCTTTAAAGTTCCCTCTATCAGAAAAGGGCGCTGGCCACGCAAAAAATTTAATATGGCGGCCAAATTCCAAGATGGCGGCCAGTATCGACAGATTTTGGCTAATTTTTCACTAGAATGGCATGTATTTGCTTCTAGCAATATGGTAAAGCTCTTCCATACTATTTCTTGTGAATATTATGTTTCTGTAGCTTCCCAGTACAGTTTACCTTTAAATATGGGGGCTATATGGCTGCCAAGAAAAGGTAGAAACAATAATTATAATGAGAAATAATGCCCGTTCAACAATTATCGTTTTAAGCATGGATCTTGGTTTCTGTGGTTTTAGATCCTAATGAGGCCATCTCTTTCGAATAACTCATCAATTTTGAAGGAAAATTAATAAATGTAAAAGAGTGTATGTCTGCACACAACCAGGGCACACTGGTGACATCACTGCTGTGTAACTCAGCATGGGGTTCAGTGCCAGCTAATCCAGCTTTACTAATCCTGTAGTCTTAGACTAGTAGTTGTAGTATAGTTTAGTTTAGTGTCCCAAATGCTTTCTAACAGCCCCAGACCAGCTATAGTTAGATAGCCGCACCTGAATAGACAGGATGTGCCAGCGCGGGAGAGCTCTGGTGGAGGCAGGAGTTGCTTCATCTGGAACTGCAGAATCCTTCCTGTCAGCTGCAAGTGTAACCAGGACACGGCAGATGCACCAGGTTACAGCCTCTAGTTTGTACAAACTCCTGAGGACAGCATACACTGACTACTGTGCTGAGAAAGCAAACAACAATGAGCAGGCATTAGAGTTTGAGGAGTGGTGTGACCTTCGAAGACAGCAGAGTCCACAGTTCCACTTCTGGCACACGGTGTTGTCTATGGAACTTGTGATATTCCTACTGATCAGGTCCTTCCGTGAGGCCAATTTTGTCCTCTACTGCCAGGCATTGCATGAGCTGATACCCTACTTCTTTTCCAACAATAATACAAACTATGCTCGTTGGCTGCCTATTCACCTCAGGGACATGCTTACCCTAGAGAGTTCACACCCAGAGTTGCACAAGGAGTTCAAGGCTGGCAACTTTGTTGTGCACAAGACCAGTCGCCAGTTCTCAGCAATGGCTCTTGACCAAGCTCATGAGCAGACCAATGCCTTTATAAAGGCTGATGGCGGAGCCATTGGGCTGACTGAAGATCCGTCAGCACTCAGAAGATGGATGGTGGCTGGCCCAGAGATCATCCGCTTGGTGTCTGCATACAAAACAGAGGTTCAAAGTAAGGAGTCTAATGAGCAGACAACACACCATGAACAAACACCTCATGCGCAGAAGACATTCTTGGAGAGAGTCAGCAAGCTGTCATTGGCTTTGCAACACTTGGGAAATCCTTTTCAGGAAGAGAGCCAGGATCTGTATTCCATTGACAACAAAGACATTGCCCACCCCAGCCCAGCAGAACTTCTACAGACACACCTTGACAGAGGCCGCACTAAATTTCAGAAGTTTTCAGACTCTTTGGCAAACAATGCAGTCTCCTTCTATGAGCCGATAAAGAAGAACAGAACTGACTTCTTCAGGCAAGAAGCTGCTCCTGTAGAACAGTCAAAGCAGAAACTTCTGAAGGAGGATTGCCAGCTTTTCTCAAAGCTATTTATATCCTGTCAGAGCCGTGAATGTGATCTGCAGGAATTCTTCCAGCACGAGAATCAAACATTCCCAGCTTCCCTTAGTGAGGGTGGTAGGCTGTACACATGTCAGAAGTCTCAGCTGACCTCGGTCCTGGAGAGTCATGTTACACTAGAAGACAAAGAACCAAAGACTGATGTCCTCATTGTAGATGGATCAGCTTTGGTCCATGCCTTGCCACCAAAGAAAGGAAAGACCTTTGAGGGCTATGCACTTTGCGACTTCTTGCCTGTGATACAATCCTATAGCAGCAAGTACACATCATCACATCTTGTATTTGATGTTTACAATACATCCAGCCTCAAAGCTGAGACCAGGCTCCAACGTGGTCAAGGAGGAAGGCGCAAGGTGACAGACAAGAACACAATTCCATCCAACTGGCGCAATTTCCTAAGACACGATGCCAACAAGACAGAGTTGTTCCAGTTCCTGGCAGACAAAGTTGCCCAGATGTCTGCCACAAATGTTGTCATTGCCACGAAAGGGTCTGCTGTCCTCAGCACTCATGAGGCTAGTCTTCAGGGACTGGAAAAGTGCTCTCATGAGGAAGCTGACATCCGCATCTTTCTCCATGCCAAATATGCCACAGAACATGGAGCCAAGACCATCACAGTTAAAGCAAATGACACAGATGTTCTTGTCGTTGCAGTCAGTGCTTTCTCCACTCTCCACAATCTAGGGCTAGAGAAGCTATGGGTGGCATTTGGCCAAGGCCAGAGCCTGCGCTGGATTGCTGTGCATGACCTGTGCAACTCTCTGGGCCAGGAGAAGGTGAATGGCATGCTCTTCTTCCATGCGTTCACAGGCTGTGATACAGTGTCAGCCTTCCGGAGCAAGGGCAAGAAGACCGCCTGGCAGACATGGAACATCTTTCCAGAGGCCTCCACTGTGTTCTCCAAACTGAGTCACTACCCTCTCAGAGTGGAAGAGAGTGACCTGAAGGTCCTGGAGAGGTTTGTCATACTTATGTATGAAAGATCCAGCACTGCTGGCACTGTGGATGAGGCTAGACTTGATATGTTTGCCAGAAAACAAAGGGCATATGAGGCCATTCCACCAACCAGGGGAGCTCTCCTCCAACACACAAAGCGTGCTGCGTACCAGGCTGGTTGTGTGTGGGGGCAGGCCACCCAGTGTCAGCCACAGCCAGAGAACCCTGCTGAGTGGGGATGGCAAAAGTCTGGTGAAGCATGGCAAGTCCTCTGGACAACCAACTCGCCCTTAGCCAAGAGTTGCCAACAGCTTACCAAATGTGGATGCAAAGCAGGCTGTCGGGAAAGGTGCAAGTGCTACAAGCTGGGTCTTCCCTGCACAGCTCTGTGCACTTGCAAATGTGAAGTCTAGATAAATATTGCCCTCTCTTCAGTAGATAATCTAGCTTGAGCATCCAACGTGTCATGCTATGCCTACCTTCTTATCCTCGAATTTTTCAAAGGTGTAGGTTGAGAGACCTATACATAGATTGGTTGCGTTTAGTCCGTATTTCTCTTCTTTTCTTTTTATGGTTACAGTCTTAGACACAATGTTGTATGTGACCATACCATTACTATTTCAGTTGAAAATAGCATATTAGTTAAACTGTCTGATCACATGAATATACCATTAAATAAAAACAGTTGGTCTCTATGTCTGCTAGCGCTGTGGATAGAAAAAAAAACTTTTATGGCAACCATTTTGTACGCCATCTTGGTTACAATTCATTTAGTAAGGGTTTTCAATAAAATGTGTGGTATGGAACATTTTTATAACCTAAAAGTCGAGGTTTAAAAAAAAAAAACTGGCATATTCCATCCAATAGATGCTCCCAAACCAGTGAATCTCAACATAGATGGCGGCCATTTTGAAAAATAGCCGCCATCTTGGATTTTCAGGTGGCCAGCGCCCTTTTCTAAGAGAGAGTAGTCTTAGGAATGTTTGTGCCAAATTTCATGCTTGTTTCACTGTCTGAACGATTTTTACAGCAATCTGCTGCACTTGAGCTCCTGCATTAGGGTTGCATACGACAGAAAATTTGGTACGTAAATCAACGGTAAATGATTTCGATCACCCCGCTATCAAGATAGATATAAATAAATATGTAGAAACACTCACACAGACACACACTGTGATTCCTGTATTTTTTTTTTTTTTTTTTTTTTTTTTTTTGCTGGACGTGTCAGCATAATGCAATGTGGAAGTAGGCCATCCCGCACAGTCACGAGATGGTACTCGTATTAGCTTAAGATCCGATACAAACAAGGAAATTATTGTTATCTCCTTCGAGATTTTACTTTCCAACAGCGGAAAAACGTTTGTCACTGATGCTTGACACGTCAACTCTTTCAACTATATCAAAATCCAAGAAATTATATTCCAGGGACACCTGGAGACCGAGTCTCAAAAAGAAAATTTTAATCCACGATACTGTAGTGTCTTGTGCCTAAAGTGTACATGATGTCTTGCCACGGCAGCTTCACAGAAGCATTCACCATTATCCAACCGTTACGTTACTCCGAAACGTAACTGATTACATTTCCTCAATTTCTTGTAAACAGTAAGGCTTTTGAGTCTTTTTATGTACGAATTTATCTCATTACCTGACTAAAGTGCCCTAATTACAACACTTGTATTGTGACGTAACTGAAATAATGATCATATAAAAAACCTATAATGTAAACGAGAGAGAGAGAGAGAGAGAGAGAGAGAGAGAGAGAGAGAGAGAGAGAGAGAGAGAGAGAGAGAGAGAGAGAGAGAGAGATGACGTCGGTCATCTGCGAAACGAAAGGAAATAATGTGGTTAAAGTATCTCATGAATTTCCTCGCCAAACATGAGGATTACGTCGTTGAAGACTTACCATTTTTTACAAATGAATTTCAATATTTCTACACAGACAGATCATTCACGTTTGCTTTTACCCCCTTCTTTCTCCTTTTCCACAATCAGCTGCGACCCAGAGGAATCGACCAAAAGACTGGGTACCTAATCACCGTTCACGGACAAGAGAGAGAGAGAGAGAGAGAGAGAGAGAAATATGAAGATCGTTAGAGACCGAGGTGTAGGTTGGTACTGTGGTTTATCAATATGCATTCTTAATTTTCCGAGAGTTGATTTGTTCGGTTCAAACAGACACTGACCTGATAATGTACGAGTCACTAGTCGTGACCTTAGAAATGAAACATATTTCAAAATCGACAATTATAAATACTTTCATCTTTATACAAATATAACAGAATACAAACTATCATGGAGCCCTTATAGAAATTCGTTTGGCTGCTTCTCATGAAAATTAGATGCTACACTGTCCCGTAATTTATTATGCAAGAAAACAGATCCAATAGCAAGGGATCATAGTTTTAATTTTATATTAGGTGAAGGAACCTCTGCCACCAAAACCTTTCTATCGCATTTAATACTTATCGATAAGTTTCATGAAAATATTTACATCATGATTACCAAAATTTACGTGATTTAACGGTATGAAATAATTGATAATAAAATATTAGGCAATTAACATAAAAATATAGCAAGAGCCAGTGTTATTTTATGTAAATTGTAAGTAATTATTTTATCATTGTTTTGGTGATATTTATTACGTTTGCTAATTAATTCCCCCCCCCCCCCCTCAAAAGACAAAAATAAGAATGACAAAATATTCTTTAATACAAATTCCATGCAGAAAAAAATCATTGGATATATTTTTCTCGTTCATTTGCATTAAGTTTTGTGGAGCTTTATTTTCCCATTGGGAAAGGCCTCTTGGATTTAAGGAATTTTTCATGCAAACACCGTTTTAAAAGGAAGGCAATGTTTTTGTACGACTACTGTTATCATGGGTAATTATATTTTCCTTTTATTTTGTTATTTATTGAATGGATACACAGTATACCAAATTACATACATACATATATATATATATATATATATATATATATATATATATATATATATATATATATATATATATTTGTGTGTGTGTGTGTATCTGTTTGTGGGTGCGTGTGTTTATACATGTCTGTATATATTTATGGATTATCTATATAAATCCACAAAGCAAAATAAAAAATAAATCTTCCTTCCTTTTAGAATAGAAATGAGCAGAATTTTCAATACGACCAACGAAAAATAAGCTATGCATAACAGTGGAGAAAACTACGTAAATATCATAACATTCTTAGTGGCTTAAAATCAATAGCATTCACGGTATTTTGTTTACGTCTTCAACAAACTGTCAACACGTATTACCTTATCCTTTAGAATATCACTCTGACACTTGATTTTGTTTTAAACTGAATTTGACTCAACATGTTTTCGTCGACACGTATCAAATAGTGGTACGAAGATTTGAATGCCTTCAGGTTATATGATAGTTTTTCTCTGTCATATGTTTAAAAACAGCAATATTTTCAATCCCCTATTCCAATTATATCCTGTTTTCTTCTATCAGACTTATAGAATGACCTATATAAACTTTGACTCATGCTCTATAAGGAGATTTAGGGTTACATTGTTTTGTAGGTCTGCTTTCAAAGATGATCTATTCTTTCACACCTTTCTTGTTTTTTGAGGGTTTTTATTCATTAACTATGAAAAGTAGCAATTTCACATCAAACAAAATAAATGTCTAAACCTGCAAGATGGCCTACTTTGTTAATGAATGTATCTACGAAGTTCCAAAATTAGCCAATTTCGTTTACCAAATAACCCGAGAATAATAATGTAACCCAAAATATGGGATCTGTTGGTCAGAAATGATTATGGATGTAAGGTAACAAACTCAGTTTTTATGAATCAATTCATATAACAGGAAATCGTTCGTGATTCCCTGCAACCCGTTCCCTTCAGTAACCTCCGAACTCAGTTCATTCAATTTCATTATGCAGGCATGAATTCAATATTTTTATTTGATATTTACACGCATGCTATAGACTGCCTGTCTTTCATGTTCCATTACTCCATTTCACAGTGGATGCAATGTCATGGTTTATTAAAACTCTCCAACGTGCACTATATAGATTCGATGACAATGGCGAATCTCTAGAATGTGAACTCACACGACGAATATTTAAAATGTTAGAACGTAACCATGGGTGGCAGCTGTAATATTTATCTATTAGTATCAGATTTCCACTTGCATTATTTCCCATGTGAAAATTGAGGACAATTACTATTTTCTCGATTACCAATTTCAGAAATGCACACAAAGGCAGCTTTCTTTCAAAAAGAGAGGGGGACAGGATGGGTGGGTATTTGATATGGTGTAGCTGAATCAATACTTCTTTTATTTAACAATGAATAGCCTTGCAACAGCTGCTGAACGAAACTACAAATAGCGCAGTCACGAAGGGAAGTATGATGTCCGAGAACTTTTTAGCTGCTGAGTTCAGCTTGCAATGAAATACTGGACGGGAATGAAACCCTATAAGCGGTGGCCTCAGCAAGTAGGTTATGACGTGACCTCCTGCTTTGCACGTTTGCGGCTGAGGATCTCCTTTGGACACGAAAGCAGTCAATTATTTTCGTGCTGCTAATACATACAAACAGTAAGAACTGGGAAACAAATCGGTTCTTCATAGGAGTTAAAAAATTCCATTATTAAATACGCCACTTTTAAAATGCATTTCATTTTAAAGGTTTTATATATATCGTTAAGGCGATCGGTTCAAGCCCTCTTTTCATTATTTAGTGTCATATATTCAACGTTAATTGTGGGTACAGATTATTGGATATTGTCAGTATGTGTTTAATTTAACATAAATTAATTTGTTTTGAATAAGTCACTTTGGCTGTAATTATTTTTGGAACATAATGACCCTGTTTCCTCCTCCCCGACATTTCTGACTTGTTGTATAGTTTTAATTACAATGAGCTTGTTTTATTTTCACGTGTGGTGTTGGCTGGAGCTGTATTCGGCGCTGTCTCGCCTGGTCTGGTCAGTCGTTTCTGGATCTTTAACATTGTGAGGGCTTGACTTATTAACTCTGGATTACGATACCTGCCTCTCTTCAGTTGCTGCTGCTGTTCTCCTTTGGGAGATTGAATCATTCTTCAGTCTGCGCCCTTGGTTCAGTCATTCTGCCAAGGGGACCTCTCTGCCAACTGGTAAGGTGTGATTACCTGTCGGACGGCCGTGTCCGTTGATCGTCTTGCGACGTTAAAGTGATTTACTCATCAGTCTACGCCCTTGGCCCAGTGATTTTTGCCTAGGGGACCTCTCTTACGTTTGGTAAGGTCTCAAGTATATAGATTATTCTCCTCGACCCGTGATTTGAAGGCTGTGGTGGCCACTTCCACCGTTTAGAGCTCACTTAAGGGAAGCAGTTTATTTTTTTTTTTTTTTTGATAAATGTTTAGTGTGTAAAAAGTTAGGCTATTCTGTCTTTTTGACATTCTATTACTTTCAGGGCCCTCTCTTTAAAGTGTAATTGCATAATCTACCTTAATTTGGTGTAAGTGTGTTTGTTATTCGATGTTTTCAGTGTGTGGTTGATTTTTGTGTTTATTTAATGTATTTTGTAAGAGGCTCAGTGGTCATTGCTTTCTAAAATTTTGTATTAAATATTAAGGTTTTATTCTCAGTTTTTCTTTATCCTCCTTGATTCCATCTCTGTACACTCTGTTGCGGCCATTCCACCTATTGTGGACTTGGTCGTTTGTGACTTTATTTGTATTTTAAGAGACTTGTGTATGTTTGATGGGCGTGGGCCCATAACATTTGGCGAGCTTTTGCCAGGATTTATCGGATCCTGTAGTCACTTGAGTGTATAGAGTGGATTCTTGGGGTGTTTGCAGCATAGTAATACCTTCTCTCCTATATTTTTGTGTTGATCGGTGTTTATAATTTTTTTTTTTTTGACCGTGGTAGGATATTTGTGTGGTTATTGGTGTTCAGTGTATTGGTTTGTTTTTAGGTATATTTTGTGAGATACATTTATATATTTACTTGTGTGTAATTAATTTACTATGGCTGATTTGAATATCCCGGAGCTCTTGAGTGGAGAGGGGTGGCAGGACAGGTTGGCAGACTTGAATAAGCCTGATTTAGAGTGTGTAGCAGAATTTGTTGAAACTGAAAATCCTGGGTCTGTTAGGAAGGGCTTGTTGCTTCTTAATGTTTATGAAAAGATTAAGGTGATGAAGGCAGAAGGTAAACCAGAGACTAGGCAGGTGGAGGAGGCAGTGTCAGTAGAAATTTAAGATAGGCAGATTCAGTTGAAAAGAATGGAAATAGATCTCCAAAGGTTGAAGGCTGAGGAGAGAGAGAGAGAGAGAGAGAGACAGCACGAACTTGCTATGCAAGCATTGAGTAATAGGGGTTCTTCTTCTTCCCAACATAATGTGTCTGCAATGCCTTGTATTAATCTAACTGAAGCTCTAAAGTTAGTCCCAAATTTTCAGGAAGTCAACGTGGCAGAGTTTTTTGTTTCTTTTGAGAGAATAGCCTCAAGGTTGGAGTGGCCAAAAGAGTATTGGACCACTCTTATTCAGAGTAAATTGTTAGGTAAGGCCCAGAAAGTTTACGTTACCTTGGACGAAGATCTGTCCTCAGATTATGATTCTGTGAAGGCCATAGTTTTGAAGGCTTACGAGTTGGTACCGGAAGCTTACAGACAACGCCTTCGTAATTTACAGAAAGAAAGAGGGCAGACTTTTGTAGAGTTTGCCAGGGCTAAAGAGCAGTTTGCTGGCGACTGGTTAAAGTCTAAGGAGGTGACGGACTTTGAGAAATTAAAAGAATTAATTTTGGTTGAAGAGTTGAAAAGGTCCGTGCCTAATGAGGTGAAGGTACACCTCGAAGAGTTAAAATTAGAAACTTTGCAGGAGGTGGCTATTGCAAGTGATGAGTACCTCCTCTCTCATAAAAATGTGATAGGGGAAGTACCCAGAAATGAGAAATCTGGTTGGGTGAGAGTTAACAGGAGTAGTAACCAGAACAGGTATAACAGGCCTAATGATAATTATGGTTCTCTTACTACTCCTGTTAACGGCTATAATAGGCAGACCACAGATAACCCGGAGAAGTTGAGAACTATGACTTGTTACTTCTGTCATAAGAAGGGACACGTCAAGAGCAGGTGTTATGCATTTAAAAGGTTACAAAGGACCGAAAGACGACTGGTAATGGCCATTTGTAGGAATGAGAACGAGTCAGTGGCTGAGAACTCTAATAATCAATGACTAGACAATAAGTCACTGGCTCCTTTTCAGAAATTTTTGTCTAATGGTTTTGTTCGCTCTGGGAATTCGAGTGAGCAAAGAAAGGTTAAAATTTTGCGTGACACTGGGGCTGCTCAGTCTTTAATTCTCAGAGAATCTTTACCTATTGATTTAGAATGTTCAAATAAGGAATATGTTTTGTTAAGTGGTTTTCCAGATACGGTCAGGTCTTACCCGGTTGAGAGTTTTTATTTATCATGCCCGTCTTTTTCAGGTTATTTAAAACTGGCCATTATTGATAAATTTCCTATTAAAGATGTGGATTTGGTGTTAGGCAATGATGTCGCCCTAATAAATAAAACTTTCCCTATTGTATTAAATTCCAGTAATGAAATATCTGTAGTCACTCGATCGAAGGCTAGTAGTGTTGACTCGGCCGAGTCGGTAGTTGATGTTGATTTGAGTAGTTTAGATCGTAGTGATAGCTTAGTTGTAGATAGTGGTGTGTTGGATAATAAACTTAATTGGACTACTAAGGAACTTATTACAGCTCAGAAAGCAGATTTTAAAGACCTGCCAGTTGAGTCTGGCGAAATTACTGATTTGACTGTCCCTCGATTTAAGATAATTAATAATATTTTGTACAGAATAAGTAGACCTTTTGATGCCATTAACACAGGTTGTGAAATTGTTAAACAGATTATGGTTCCTTTTGTTTATCGAAAGGATTTAATGACATTGGCTCATGAAAATGGTTTGGCTGAGTCATTTTGGTGTTTTCAAAACTACTCATAAATTGTGTGAAAGTTATTTTTGGCCTAAGATGAAAGATGATGTTAAAAAATTTGTAAATAGTTGTGATGCATGTCAAAAGGTCGGGAAGCCTAATCAACCAATTCCAAAGGCACCATTACATCCTATTCCTGTTGTTTCTGAACCTTTCAGTGAGGAATTATTGACGTGGTTGGTCCTCTGCCGAAAACTCGTAGTGGCAATCAGTATATTTTAACAATTATGGATAGGATTTCTCGATATCCTGAGGCAATACCACTACGAAATGTAAAAACTGTTAAAATTGTTGAAGTATTAATTGAATTTTTCACCAGGTTCGGAATGCCCAAAGTAATTCAGTCCGATTGTGGGTCTAATTTTCTGAGTAAATTATTTAGGGAGAAGATGGCTGAATTAAAAATTAAACATGTGACTTCTTCTCCGTACCACCCTGAAAGTCAAGGTGTTTTGGAACGATTTCATCAAACCATGAAGTCTATGATAAAAAAATATTGTTTGGTTAATGGTTCCGAATGGGATAAAGAACTACCTTATTTATTATTTGCATTTCGGTCAGTGCCGAGTCAATCTTTAGGATTTTCACCTTTCAGCCTTATTTTTGGTCATTGTGTGCGTGGTCCATTGGATGTGGTTCGTTAATCTTGGGAGGGGGACGCCCCTGATATAAATTTATTAGATTATGTTAGTAATTTGGGTGATAAATTAACGAAGGCTTGGAAGTTTGCTGGTGAAAATTTATTGTGTAGCCAAAAGAAAATGAAATACTTTTTTGACCGAAAGACTAAGGAGCGTAATTTTGTAGTGGGTGATAATGTTTTGGTATTGCTTCCCATTCCAGGAAACCCTTTGAAAGCCGCATTTTCAGGACCGTGGAAAATTTTAAAGAAATTAAGTGATGTTAATTATTTAGTTGAAACTCCTGAAAGGAGGAGACCCTACCAGCTGTGTCACATAAATATGTTAAAAGCTTATAAAGGTCGTGACAAAGTTATTCCCGTGGCATTAGTTGGTGATACTACAAAGTGTAATGGTATTAATTCTTTTTCTTTTCCAGACGTGAGTAATTTTGATGATGATTGTTTTGATGGTGCCGAATGGCCTAGTGATAATGAACATTCTTTAGAAAATTTTTCAGAAATGGTTTCACATTAGAATTTAGTAGAACATGGATCTTTGAAAAAGTTAGTTTTTAGTTATAAGGATTTATTTTCGGATGTTCCAGGACAGACCACTGTCCTTGAACATGATGTGGATGTGGGTAACGCAACTCCGGTAAAACAATCCCCTTACAGGTTAAATCCATTTAAAAATGATGTTGTGGATAAAGAGGTTGATTATATGTTACGACACGGGCTGATCGAACCCAGCAACAGTCCGTGGTCTTCACCTGTTGTTTTGGTAAAGAAACAGGATGGTCAATTCAGGCTTTGTTTTGATTACCGCAAAGTCAACGAGGTCACAAAGCCTGATAGTTATCCTTTACCCAGGATAGAGGACTGTATTGACAGGATAGGGAATTCAAAATATATAACTAAATTTGATTTGTTAAAGGGGTATTGGCAAGTTCCGCTGTCCAAACGGGCACGGGATTTGTCAGCGTTTGTAACGCAGCGAGGACACTACCAATGTAAAGTAATGCCTTTTGCGATGAAGAATGCTGCTGCAACCTTTCAAAGGTTAATGAATACTTTGGTCCAAGGTTTAGAGGGGTGTGTTGTTTATATTGATGATATTGTGATTTATAGTGATGACTGGGACACCCATCTTAAACGTATTAAGGCCTTATTTCAGGTACTTAGGAAAGCTGGTTTGGTTATAAACCTCAAAAAGAGTGAGTTTGCCAAAGCAAAGGTTGTGTGTTTGGGTCACGAAGTAGGATTTGGGAAAGTGGCTCCAAAACAGGCAAACGTAGACTCTATTAGGCATATTGAAATACCGAAGTGTCGCAGGGATGTCAAAAAATTCCTTGGTTTAGTAGGGTATTATCGTAGATTTGTTAAGAATTTTTCTGATATCGCTGAGCCCCTGGCTAATTTATTACGTAAGAATGTGACTTTTGTATGGACTAATGATGCCCAAAATGCCTTTGAAAAATTAAAGCAGGTCCTAATGAATTTCCCTATATTGAAAGCCCCTGATTTTGACGTTCCTTTTTCGCTTGCTACTGATGCGAGTGATGTTGGGGTTGGAGCAGTTTTGTTGCAGGAAGATGCTCATGGAGTATCTCATCCTGTTGCCTATTTCTCCAAAACGTTATCCCTGGCACAACGGAAATACTCGACTGTAGAGAAAGAGACTTTGGGATTAATTTTAGCTGTTAATCATTTTCAGGTGTATTTATCCTCTACAGGGACTCCAATTAAAATATTAACGGATCATAATCCGCTGATTTTCTTGAACAGGTTTAGGAATAAAAATCAACGGCTGATGCGTTGGAGCCTTCTGCTCCAGGAATGGAATTTTAGCTTTTCACACATTCCAGGCAAAAGTAATGTTGTCGCTGATGCGCTGTCACGCATCAGTGACTGGTCGATAGGTTGATTTGAGAAAAACTTTTTTATTCTTCGTTAATTATTATTTGTAAAGTTGTTTTGTATATTTATATTAATTGATTTGATTAATCCTATAAATTTATTGAATGTACAGGTTTCCAGGTGTGTTGTTTCCAGGTGTGTTGTAATAATGTTGTGTCAGGTGTTTGTTTTGTTTATGAAATAATTTAGGATTAAGTATTTAAGATTAAGATGTTAAATGTCGTGATTTGCAGGTTTTTCTTCGGTGTCGTCTTTGATTAAGGGTGGTTAAGGGTACTTTTGATTTCTGTTTACTTTAGTATGTGTTGTTGGTGGAGGTTAATTTTAAGGTGTTACCATTGTCTTGTGTATGTCCAGGTTAATTTTAAGGTGTTACCATCGTCTTGTGTATGTCCATTAATGATGTGTGTACTTAAGGCCCAAACCCGTTTTGTGTGAGGACGCTCTCTAAAGTGTAGAGGCACTAAAACTGAGTGAAGTGTAGTGAAAAGACGCTCTTTGAAACTCAGTGAGTCGCAAAAACCAGTAGTGTTGAGTAAGGACGCTCTCTGGAGTGAAGAGAGGCATTATTGGAAAGTGTTGTGAAGGGCCACAATATTGAGTGTGTAGTAAATCATTGATATGTGGACAGTGTGTTACGTTTTTTTTTATTTTTGGTGATTGATGGTTAGTTTTTATAAATCATTAATCATATACTGTTATGTCCCTGTTCTTTGTTTATGCCAATGGTCCACATTAATTCTTTCTTTACATAGCTTAGATAGGTCATGGGCTCACAGGTCTGTAGCACAACACAGCCGTTTTTTAGGCGCTACAGGCTGGTGTATGAATGGTGACCTAGACTAAGTTAAGGTTAATCTATTAAGGTTTTGGTCCTTATTTTTGTTTGACTGATATTTGTGTTTTCAGAATAATTTAGCCAGGTCACGGGCTCACGGGTCTGTAGCACAGCACGGCCGTTTTTTAGGCGCTACAGGCTGGTGTATGAGTGGTGACCTTGGTTGAGGTAACACTAGCCCCATTGTGGTCGATTTATATTTTTGTTGTCGGTTATCTAGGTTTAGTCTAATAATAGGTTAGTCTTGTTAACATTGGTGCTCTGCTAACCTGTGCCCACCACTCCACTTGTGAGTTCATGGGGACATTACCATATTTCTTCATATGTTGATACTGATGTTATTTTTGGCGTGGTCACTATAAATTATTTACTTGTATTAGTTTTAAGTCTTAGTATTAAGGTTAAGATTTGATATCTATTGACTATTGAAAGTGGTACAAAATTTTTTTTGCCACTATCTCTAATCTATTTTTGCCGGCAATGTGATATAATATTTTTAATCGCTTTTTGAGTTTTGTCATTAGACTTTAATTTTTCTTATTGTCCCTGTTTTATTTCATATAGATTGAATTGCTATGTTAGCATTTTTTATATATTTCTTTGAATTTTGAGTTAAGTTCAATACTTTGTAGAAAAATTTTCTTGTGGAAAATTTTTTTTTTGTTGGGTGAGGAGGTGTCAGTGTGTGTTTAATTTAACATAAATTAATTTGTTTTGAATAAGTCACTTTGGCTGTAATTATTTTTGGAGCATAATGACCCTGTTTCCTCCTCCCCGACATTTCTGACTTGTTGTATAGTTTTAATTACAATGAGCTTGTTTTATTTTCACGTGTGGTGTTGGCTGGAGCTGTATTCAGCGCTGTCTCGCCTGGTCTGGTCAGTCGTTTCTGGATCTTTAACATTGTGAGGGCTTGACTTATTAACTCTGGATTACGATACCTGCCTCTCTTCAGTTGCTGCTGCTGTTCTCCTTTGGGAGATTGAATCATTCTTCAGTCTGCGCCCTTGGTTCATTCATTCTACCAAGGGGACCTCTCTGCCAACTGGTAAGGTGTGATTACCTGTTGGACGGCCGTGTCCGTTGATCGTCTTGCGACGTTAAAGTGATTTACTCATCAGTCTACGCCCTTGGCCCAGTGATTTTTGCCTAGGGGACCTCTCTTACGTTTGGTAAGGTCTCAAGTATATAGATTATTCTCCTCGACCCGTGATTTGAAGGCTGTGGTGGCCACTTCCACCATTTAGAGCTCACTTAAGGGAAGCAGTTTATTTTTTATTTTTTTTTTTTTGATAAATGTTTAGTGTGTAAAAAGTTAGGCTATTCTGTCTTTTCGACATTCTATTACTTTCAGGGCCCTCTCTTTAAAGTGTAATTGCATAGTCTACCTTAATTTGGTGTAAGTGTGTTTGTTATTTGATGTTTTCAGTGTGTGGTTGATTTTTGTGTTTATTTAATGTATTTTGTAAGAGGCTCAGTGGTCATTTCTTTCTAAAATTTTGTATTAAATATTAAAGTTTTATTCTCAGTTTTTCTTTATCCTCCTTGATTCCATCTCTGTACACTCTGTTGCGGCCATTCCACCTATTGTGGACTTGGTCGTTTGTGACTTTATTTGTATTTTAAGAGACTTGTGTATGTTTGATGGGCGTGGGCCCATAACAATATGTAATTATTTCTCCCTCGCAATGTTATGTTTAGTAAGCCTTTACATCATTTACTAAGATATGATTTGAAAGTGACAAACCAGGAATTCCATGTACAGAATTTCAGTAACTACCATAACCCCTCTAATTCATAATCGTTATACAAGAAATTTATTATAATACCTTTAAAATGTATTTAGAAACACTGATTTTCTTACTAATTCAAGTTGGTGCAATTCGAAGAACAAACCACTGATATCTAAATATCTAGAAAGAAGTGACTTCAACTTTACTGTGTAAGAAAAATCTTGTCCAGATGTATCAAGCAACACACACGCACACACATGCGCGCACACACACACACGCACACACATGCGCGCACACACGCACGCACGCATGCACGAACCCCCCCCCCCCACACAGACGCACGCACGCACGTGCGCACACGCACACATACATACATATATATATATATATATATATATATATATATATATATATATATATATATATATATATATATATATATATATAACACATTAATACGTAAAGCAGAATTATATGCAAAACCTGCACATGGAAAATTAGCATCAAGCAAAAAAAAATATATATTATTTCGCACTCAGATCAAGAGTAGAATGCAATTCTGAATTCTCCGAAGAGCTGAAAAAGAAAGTACAAAGAACGAACTGGATCATCCATATCCTGGGAGGGATGAGGTTATGTAACGCAATAAAAAGATGGAAATTCGGGTAAAATATCATAAGGAAAGTAAAAGATGCCTTATGATATCCTTCAGACCCGATGGATGATCAGAAACCCTGCGCCAGAATATCACGCCAAGAGAAAAATCTGTCAATCTTAAAATGAATTTTTTTTTTCCCATTCATTGTGGTTTATCCCAAACTTACGTCTGCTAACCAAAGTCAAACGCTGTTTTGAAAATAATTACACCACTCCTCTTTTTATTCTTAAATCCCAGCTCTCATCTATATTTACATCTTAAAATAGCAATTTTTGTGAAAAAAGGAGAGCACTGGTTTACCCCTGATTCATGTTAATAAGCCATAAATATCTATCAACATAAACACAGAAAAATTTTACCCGTGTTTCCTTACGCTAAGGTCAAAACAGATGTTTCTCTTTAAAAAAATAAACATTAGTAATGCGAATAATTACCTTAATTCTAATTGGAAATGGAATAAGGGGCATTTAAAAACACTTATAAAATTAATTGACATTCATATCTCTCGGCTCGTGCCCCAGCGGGGAAAAACTTGTTCTGAAATTTAAACGCACTCGGGAATATTTTTAATGTCGTCCTTTCCATTTCATTTCCCCAACATAAAATCCTGAATAAATTTTGCAAATTCCCTGAAATTTTTATTAGACTGTTTTTACAGAGTTCAGCGGTAAACGTCGGGCAAAAAAGTGAAATGGATGCGCCGTGTGCACAACGTGTTATGAAACTGTTTGGGATTTGAGTTAGCAAAATGGCTTTGAAAATAAATATCTAAAAGCATTTCCGATTCCGTGCTGTGAAAAAAAATGTTGTATGGGTACGCTCGGCAGTGCACATAACGCTAATGTGGATATCGAAGCTAGCAATTGGGTATGACCAACATTCAAACATTATGACCATCATTCTAGCATTTTCCTTCGTGTAAATAATAAACTATTCTTTTAGTTACTAGATGGAAAATTTTATTATTCAATTAAGGCTGCAATTATTTGTTACGAGTAACATAAACAAATGTATAAATACATATAGGAATAAACAATGACTCATAAAATAACCCAAACAATTTCCCTTATACAATTTAGAGATTGTGTGTGTCAGTTCTTAGTGAAATGGTAATTATAGCAATAAACACCAAATTGTATCAACTCTCTAATCCATAATATACTTAACTGGGTCTAGTTATTAATAAATTTTTAGCATCAACGAGAAAGAGACGCTTAACTATTTCCGTATTGATAAATTTATTAAATTAGGCACCGGGGGAAGAGAGAGAGAGAGAGAGAGAGAGAGAGAGAGAGAGAGAGAGAGAGAGAGAGAGAGAGAGAGAGAGAAATTAAATGTATGAGGAAATTAACAACAATCGAGGCTACGGTCTACCCCAACGCCAAATCAAAGTCCTTCAAAAATAAGGCACCGTGCTTACCCCATATAAAAATGGGAAAAAACACGTTAAACGAAGAAGAAGATATTGTAAAAGTATATCTGCAGGGTACACGGTTTTGAAATACAATTTTGTTTGAAATCTTCTGAAATATATAAATTATTTAAATTTAAAATGTTAATTTGTCTAAGGCCAAACATGAGGTAGGTCAAGATATTAATTACGCCATCTCTCTCTCTCTCTCTCTCTCTCTCTCTCTCTCTCTCTCTCTCTCTCTCTCTCTCTCTCTCTCTCTCTCTCTCTTTGTATGTCTGTCTGTCTGCCTGTCTGTCTCTCATGCACAACAATTTGCATCCTCGTCCACCTAAAAATGCAAGGTGTGTACTGTGTATGATTTTTTTAGACACGCAAATCGACATGAGAACTATAGAGGGACAATATTCTATTAATACTAAAAAATCATAGAGGATAACTGGAAAAAGCAAAGTATTTGCTGATTTATGCCTAACACATGAATTTTTTTTATAATCAAATTAACTTAATACAATGAATCATCATTATTTCACATTTTATAATACCACACATTTTCAAGCTGTACATTTAATGTATATATTTAAACATAAAGACAAACACACACACTCACACACACACACACACGCACACAGATATATATATATATATATATATATATATATATATATATATATATATATATATATAAATTATATGTATATATATGAATGAATTTTTATCACGTCACCGTGATTCATATACAAGCATTAAGCTACGAACGTCCTTTAATATCCAGTTCACTCTACCTCGAAAATAATATATTTTCATATATGTTACCCGAAGGGGATTTTTTTGTTGATAATAAGTTCGTCGTCTCGTGGGCTCGAACCACCAAAGACAAGAACTCAGGACTACAGTGACGCGAATTTAACCACATGGCCAACAAGTGAGGTATAAGTAGATACCGACTCCCACCTACAAATCCCCGTCGAACTCAGGTACTTGTAATTAGAGTCGATATCAACCCACCTCTGCCATGCTAACCATGCGTAGATACACACACACACACACACACACACACACACACACACACACACACATATATATATATATATATATATATATATATATATATATATATATATATATATATATATATATATATATATATATATATATATATATATAATAATATATATATATATATATATATATATATATATATATATATATATATATATATAGAGAGAGAGAGAGAGAGAGAGAGAGAGAGAGAGAGAGAGAGAGAGAGAGAGAGAGAGAGAGAGAGAATGCTGTGATTTATGAATAAAAAAATTCTTACAAAAAAAAGTCTCCGCATGGAAACCTTGGAGAAAGAAATTATGATTCATTAGAACTAAGCCTAAATAAATTGCTTGAATCACCCCAGGGTCTGGATAATAAATTCACAGAAAAAATTACACCCATTTTCTTTTGCAAGCATTATCACTTAACTTTTTATTCTCATTTTCCATAAACACAAAAAACATCATTATTGCCACAGTTACTTTGCTTTATCACGAAACCCTATCAAGTTTTCTTTG
Organism: Macrobrachium rosenbergii; assembly: GCA_039081455.1. NCBI lineage: Eukaryota > Metazoa > Arthropoda > Malacostraca > Decapoda > Palaemonidae > Macrobrachium > Macrobrachium rosenbergii. The sequence goes on along the minus strand of JANJGK010000017.1, from coordinate 15,124,839 downwards.
CTTCTTTTTTAACACCCAACAACATTACACTTGGCATAAATCATTCCAGTAATCACAAATCCAAGAAAAAGAGCAATATTTTACCTTCATTTCTTAAAGCTTATTTGGTAAGGATATAATGCTTTGGGGAATATAATTACCTTAATCAAGTATCATGTGTCTGTGACAATTGTGAGATTATGAAAGCTATCGATGTCCTGTTCGAGTTCTTATAAACAGTATATACTTGTTTCTCTATGATCATGTGCCACTATTTATGATTATGTTTTTGCGCACAGGCATGAGCAAATGGTTGAAATGACCATTATTACGGTAATAGACATTAACCATATAAATCCCTCCTCGAAGGCTGTTTGAAATATTGAATTTCAAACGGAAAATAATGAAGGATAATCAAATATTAATCCATCATTCATTCATATCAATGTACTCTAGCGAACTGTGGATTTAGACCCTCGAAATCTTTGGAAACCATCTGTATGTATCCTGCTATTTATAGTAGCACAGACCTTTTACAATATGTTGTTATTCATGCACCAATATTCAGACAAAATACAAAATCTGTCAAGGAATCAGTCAGTCTCTTTCAATCCTATTCCTTTCAGACTTTTATGAATGTGTATCCAAGCAAAACTTCCTACTTTAAATTTCCATATTACCTGAAAATGGCAGCCATTTCAGCCTCTTTCTAATTTAACTCATTCCTATCTGAGTCCAAAAATTTCTCCTTGAATTTTCACACGAATTCCTTCGATCTGTCTCCATACGAGTTTTTTCATGCTAATTAAAACTCTTGGTGGCTCTCTGTGTTCTTTTTAATCATCTTGATGGCCGCGTTTACTTCTTCCTTTGCCTAATTTTTCTCCGATCCTAAACATGAAAAGTTTTCATCCAGAATCTCCCGTTCATCTTAAGTAGTTTCTTTTGCAACGCTTTTCATCATCTCATGTCTGAGGACTATTCAAAATATTGTCGCTTCATTCTAGACTGGGTGAATATATATATATATATATATATATATATATATATATATATATATATATATATATATATATATATATATATATATATATATATATATTTATATATATATATATATATATATATATATATATATATAAATATATATATATATATATATATATATATATATATATATATATATATATATATATATATATATATATATATATATATATATATATATTCCTTTGGTGAAATTAAGATATTCATTGCAATTCCAGGAAAAAGGTCTTTGGTATCTGTTTTATTTTAATGAATCATCGCTATCGTGAAAAATTATTATATAGCCTCTTTATTTACTGTTTGATTAGGGATCTCACATATATTCTGACACGTAAAAAAAGGGTGAAAGTGATGAGCAACTTACAATTTCCCCCTTTCCAGCACCAAGTCTTCAATTTCCTCTCCTTTCCTATTCTTCCTTCGCCGTAAATAGAGTTTACCCTGTCTTGTACTAGTGAAGGAAATGTGGAGAGAGAGAGAGAGAGAGAGAGAGAGAGAGAGAGAGAGAGAGAGAGAGAGAGAGAGAGAGAGAGGAATGTCTTGGTAGGTGGGTGTGAAATTCTCTGACGGTTCTTTGGCCTGGGTGGAGAATGGAGCGAAAGTTATGTTGGGAACTCCAAAAAAAAAAAACTCTCTCTCTCAGAGGTACTTTGCAATAATGCTCTCTATCTGGAGGAGGTGGCTTATAGTGATGCTTTCTCTCTCTCTCTCTCTCTCTCTCTCTCTCTCTCTCTCTCTCTGTGTTTGAGTGTGCGTGTGTTTGTGTGTGGCAAGGTAGCTCTTTGATAATGTTACAAAGCTTTATCCTATTGGTTAGAGTAGAATGTTAAAAAAAACTAGTTGTTGGTTGTCGCTGAGATCGATTCCGAAATCTATAAAAAAAACAAGTATATTAAGGGGGTTAATGCATTCCAAATTATGGAGACAGTTGTATATACGATAAACATCGATGAGTTCTTAACTTAAAAGCTATTAAAGCAGAATAGGCTTTTCAACAGTTTGAAATCTTAACATTATTTTTTAAAAACCTGGTGCTTTCAAATATTGTATATTCTGTTTAGGTATCGGCTATGTAACTAGCCATATTCTATGTGACATTAAGCATTAAATTGTGCTCCTTTGAGTCCAAAGAGTCTTTATACCTTCTAGATACAGTCCTTGGGGAGTCATCATCTTCATGGATGGCCTCTGTACAGTACATGAAGATCATTATGCGCACGAATGTTTCTATTTTTCTTTATTAGTTTTTATTGTCTTTTTTTGCATTTTATAATAAAAAGAATAGCATCTGATTCCACACATGTTTCGTCTACAATTCTCCTAATAGTTGAATACCACATAGTTTTCTCTAAGTTTTAGCCCTGCTGTGAATAAACCTTGAAATAATGTCTTTAGAAGGAGGATACATTGCTGGAGCGTCTGAATTGTAAAAACTTTACTTTTAAAGGCATTTGTGATGCGCAGTTTCACACGAGTCTTATTTCAGAGTTTATTCATTGTCAGACCCTTTTTTTCCTCCGATATACGAAAATATTTGTTATAAATCTGCATATTGCACTGATTCGTGTGAGTACCTGAGAGAGGGAGAGAGAGAGAGAGAAAGACAATGTTTTAAATAACGTCTAATGGCCATCAAAACTATTTATGGTGCATTTGCTCTAGATAAAGCTCTCTAGATAGGGTTAACGAAAGTGAGAAAGCTCTAACTAGAATTACTCTCCGTAGAGTTTTTAGTCTAACTAGTGTTTCAGCGTACTTGTGGTTCTGAGCTCTCTTTGAGACTGATCTAGGTGAATTTGTTCATTGCAATAGATTTGTCCCGTCTAGCAGGAGTGCTACCTTCGAGATGTCATATAATGAAAAAGACAAGTGGGATAATGTTCAAGTATTGTTTTTAATATATAGCAATATGAAAGGTTCTTCAAAATGAGGAATGTATCATTTAATGAATACCGTAATCCAGAAAAGAAGGCAAATGCTACAGAAGAAATAGGAGCCAATGAAAGTTCTCGAATTTGAAACCATAAGAAAAGTGGCTCAGTCTGCTTTGTTAGATGGAGAGAGAAATAAAAACGAAATAAATAAAAGTGGTATGGGGGTAGATGAAGTATGGCGAGTACGTGGGAATTCACTGATGCTTTTCACTTCATGAAAGAATGCAGTAAACCGCAAGAAACCACACCTACTGATATGCCAAGCAAAATAATATGTTGTTAACATGTTTATTTTAATCCTGAATATCCTACATACGACTAAATTAGACAAGTTAAAGGAGCATTTGTTCGTATTGTGCCATGAAAACTTACTCCTGAGGTAATGTTGTCACTTCATGTTAATAAATGCAAGTTGCTCGTGTAGGCAAATAGCAATTACACTAAGCACTTACGTGTTACAAAGACTACAGTATTACGTAGAAGGAACTTTTAATACAAAAAAATTCATGGACCCCATATCAAAACAATTGTAATAATAAATTTTATTGCAACAGAAATTTAAAGTTTTGGTCTCCTTAATCACACTCATGTGAATTGAGCTACACCTTACAAGACTCTGCATTTGTAAAAATTTCTTGGAAACCAATATTTTTGCCTATATATATATATATATATATATATATATATATATATATATATATATATATATATATATATATATATATATATATATATATATATATATATGAGATCAGTCTATCTGAAATTCTTCCTAAGGATTCTTTTGCATATAATATTAATGTATAACACTCACAGAAAATGGAACCTATAATGATTTTTATTCTGGCATCTATGAAAGCTGTTTAATTCACCATTTCTTTTTTTCTCCTTGAAGATGTCTTCCCTAACGGAAAGGGGAGTCTGCTCTTGATAGATTCTTCAAATTAGGTTAACCATCCGTAGGGGGAACACATATTCTTCCAATTTGCTACTCCAGGGAGTTGCTTTAACACTTTGTCTATCATCTTCGCTACCTGGTCTTTTGGAGAGAGAGAGAGAGAGAGAGAGAGAGAGAGAGAGAGAGAGAGAGAGAGAGAGAGAGAGAGAGAGAGAGAGAGAGAGAGATATTCTATTTTGGTCTATGAGCTGAAGAAATGATGATTTTATAAGCGTTGTCGTTTCTTGTGAAATAATTAAACTCGAGATTTGGAAAGCAACAAAAATCATAAAACTATTGGTTTAAAAATCTGCACATTTTCAAAATTACACTAAATACACGAGCTCTTTAAAAAAAAATGCCGCATAAACAACCGTCAATTTACACTGTGAATGGATTCAAAATGATGCTTTAGTTTACCATCTGAATTTTTGATTCGGTCATCACAGTTTACGTTATCAATAACATGCCACATCTGGAAGTTGTTTTGGTTTCTAATATCCTCAATAATGTTGCTAATATCCTCGAAAAGTTCATACACATACGGTACTGAAGTGTGAATATTGATGGAAAAAAAACCATAAACCCGCTGAGATGATATGTGTAGGTGGTATACGTAGAGTACAAAGGACTGAAAAAAGTCACTTAATGAGGAGACTTTCAGTTATAACAAGGTTAACGCATTTGAAAAGATCGATCAGAGTGCTTCGAGATGTTTTGGTCATGAGGGGAGAATTACAGAGAATAGTTTAGTAAAAAAAAAAGTGTAGAATTCTAGAGTACTAGGAAAAGGGTTGGGGAAGGAAAACTGAAAAGTGCTGGAGAGATGAAGCAAAAGATTTTTTTAATGTGCATGACTCCAGAGAATGTGACGGTGTTGTGATCTTCATATAAACGTAATGAACTATTAATAATAATTAGAAATCGCTCATCGGCTTCTGCCATATTCGTTCATAAAAATTAAAGAAAAAAATCAATTATTCAAGTTAGAATGTACACAGGTTGTTTCACAGATCTTCTGTTCTCGAGTTTCGTTATATACTTGCTGATATTTTAACTAAATTCCAAAAGGGCTAAACCATAAAACAGTTGGAAAAGTGTACTCACCAGTTTTCAAGATATGACTCACGCTAATGTCTGAAAGGAAAAGAACATTTTCATAAGAGTGGTGAAAATTTCTCGATTTATGATCATGAAAAGAGTCAAATAAAACTCATTAGTTCCTGTTGCTTACAAAAAAGTCAGTATGTTTTTTCTTTTCACGTATTTTTTATTCTAATGTTTTATAATGAAACTCTTCCACATGGATGGAAAGCCGGATTTTTCAGAAAGTATTTTATTTTATCTTTCTGACATGCACAGCATTACATTAAACATAATGGAAAAATGGCCAAGAAGCTTTCATCTAAACGATATGCACCAATTTTATGTAACAGAAATTTTGGCAAAATAACAAAGCGTAGGAAGATTGTAATCCATGAATTTAAATTTTGATCTCATGTCTGAATATTCATGAATAACATGAACCAATATTGTTTTTAATGGAGGAAATGTTATTTTCGGTGATGTTATATGTAACAGAGATACGGAAAATAGTAAGGTAAATTTAATCTTTCCATTAAACGGTTACTATAACTGCGTTAGCTCACAAAAATGAATTCCTGTCTTTTTTCTACTGACATGCATTTTAGATATGTTTTTGGATTCAAGAAATACATAAGGTATTATTTACAAATAAGACTGCTTTTTCATAAGACTAGATTACGTATATATATATATATATATATATATATATATATATATATATATATATATATATATATATATATACATACGATTTAGAGAGGGAGAATACAAATTAAGAACATTTCACAGGTCGCTAATTCTCTACCCGAAGGAGCACTTTTAAAGGGAACGAAGGAAAAGGGAAAAGTAGCATCAAGAGGATCAAATATGAACTGGCGTCTGAAGGCTCCATGTTGGAGCTATAAAGCTTAACACGTCTAGAC
>JANJGK010000017.1:15106433-15113933 GCA_039081455.1 Macrobrachium rosenbergii | reverse complement strand
TTTTTTTATTATTCATCTTTCATAAGGGCTATTTTACCATATACATAGTCAGAGGTCTGGTTAAACAAATCATTTATAACTAACTAACCATATACATAGAAAAATTCCAAAAACCAGGTGATTCATGTAATCGAAAACTTTAACGATGTTTGTTTTGCATAAACAATGCCAGGTCTTCGAAAATCTCATTTCTACCAAAATAATCATAATAAAAACTTTTTCTCGTATGACTTTTATTACCTAATAAAAGACCCATTCTCTCTCTCTCTCTCTCTCTCTCTCTCTCTCTCTCTCTCTCTCTCTCTCTCTCTCTCTCTCTCTTTATTAATTTCGTCTCACCTCCCACGATGACAAAAGAGAATTCCCCAGTTAACTGGATGAGGAAACTCTATTCTTTAGTTCCCTTTCTCCATCACCAGACTCAGGAAACTTTCTTATTCGTTCTTACTCTCTTATCATTTCCCCCAAATGGATTCTATTAAAAAATGGAGCCTTAATTACCTGTAATTTTATTACTGAAATGAAATCCAAAGAAAATACCATTGCTAATGTTACTTTATCGGGAAATTTCCCCCCTGTGATATCATATTCCACTGTTTTTTTTTATTTAAATGCTTAGTGGGTAATTTATAATTACTGATTGTTTAATATTTAAGTGAGGTTTTACTGCCTACCTCGGTAATTTTATTATTACATCCCATTACGTGAAAAGGAATACCAGAAATTATTTGTTAATGAAGGATCAAAAATTCATGTAAAATACTTACTAAATAAATATCCTATCCATAGGCAGACTGAAAAAAATCATAATGACAATTAGAAGAAATAATTTTTTTGTTAACTCCAAAGAAGGCATATATACTTTGTTGAAAACATCATATGGGTTACTGTCAGGTATGGCTGGAATGGAAGAAAAGTTATTCAGTCTAAGCAATCACCAGCGTATTTGTAGCCCTGAATATATTGACGATGAAATGCATAAGATTAGAAATACAGGCAAGAAACTCAAATATCCTGACAGTGTGTTAGACAATGCATTAGAAGCGGCTAAAAGAGTCTATATAAAAAAACACTTACCACACAAAAAAAAACTTTGCTTGCACTGCCATACAATACTAATATACAAGATATTATCTCCCATCTCCTTAAGAATTTTGGCGTTAATGTCGCATTAATCAACAATGAAACAAGTATTTATAAAGAACTCTCCCGACAATACTAAAGGATGTGTGTATAAAATTCCTCGTAAGCCTTGTGACAAATTTTATATATGTCAAACGGCTAAAGCACTAGAAAAGGGAACAGAACAAAATAAAAAATACTTGATATGTGCACAAGTGAACAGTGGAATTTTTGTGTATGTTAGTGAGAACATTCTTGCTACCAACTGGGTAGGAGCAAAATAGATAGCGTCTTCTCATAATGCACTGGAAAGCAATATCACTGAATTTAGCTTTGAAAAGAAAGTCATGACCATAATAAGAATATCAAAAGAAATTTGTAAAATGTGTAAATTTCAAGGAAAGCAGTACAGACGTATTGAAAAACGATTATCATATTTATAAGCACAGTACGGGGCCAGAAGGTTGTGAAGGGAGTACATAGTGGCAAAGAAAGGACAATGGTGGAAACGCATCGGCCTTCTTAGCAGATAAGGCCCCTGGCATTTACTGGGAACTAAATTACATTCTAGATCATTTTCGGAATATGCAGAAGCCGCTGATGAAAGTTCTTTATGGGTTATCAGGCGGGTATAAGTTTGAGGTAATTTACACGAGAGGAATTTCCATAAGACAACACGAAGGGATATAAATACGGCCTTGACTGCTGCAGTGCTCTGCTAAAGATTTTTTTTCTTATTGAGAAAATGTTATTGTCTTCTTGAGAAATAACTGGGTGAGAAATTAAATTTGCAAAACAGGTATTGTGAAAAGATGTATGACAGAATAAATAAAGTTTGTACATCACTATTATATCAGTGGACAGATATAAAAATCTTTTCATCTTGATAAAGTCTCTTACTGTCTAATCTGAATTTAGGCTATTTTTGCCTTCACACTAGCCCACATGCGCGCCCAAACACGTACATACACACACACATATACATAAATAAACATATATAGGTGTAATTATATATATATATATATATATATATATATATATATATATATATATATATATATATATATATATATATATATATATACAGAACGCCGAGCTCTCATATATTCTTTTTTTGTCCCTCTTCTTTCTTTGGCCGTCCACCCCATATTCTAATCATATGAGTTTATTGATAACGTGATCTACGTTGCCAGAGAAAAAAGAATGGAAGGAGAAAAAAGATTCCTCGTAGAAATTTAGTACAGCATTTACTCATTTATGCAGTGATGTTGCTGTATATCAATTTGGGATCTATTTAACAGATAGGGTAATAGATTTGTCAACAAAACGTTTGCACCCCTCACGGTATATGAGATATTAGATTTCCTTTGGCGTTAGCACTACACACGCACACACACAAACAGACAAACACACACACACACAGACTCACTCACTCACACACTCGCACACACGTTATATATATATATATATATATATATATATATATATATATATATATATATATATATATATATATATATATATATATATATATATATATTGTATGTGTGTGTGTGTGTTTGTGTGTGTGTGAGTGAGTGAGTCTGTGTATGTGTTTGTTTGTGTGTGTGCGTGTGCTGTGCTAACGCCAAAGGAAAATCTGATATCTCATATACCGTAAGCAATGCAAACATTTAGTTGACAAATCTATTACCCTATCTGTTAAATAGATCCCAAATAAAAATCAGTAATTTGATATACAGCAACATCACTTCATAAATGAGTAAGTGCTGTACTAACTTTCTACGAGGGATCTTTTTTCTCTTTCTATTCTTTTTTCCTCTGGCAACGTAGATCTAGTTATCAGTAAATTCATATGATTTGGATATAGGGTGGACGGACAAAGAAAGAAGAGGGACAAATAAAAATATATGAGAGATCAGCATTCTGCCAAAATGCATAAAACAAGAGACAGGGCTCAATGAGGTCTCTCTCTCTCTCTCTCTCTCTCTCTCTCTCTCTCTCTCTCTCTCTCTCTCTCTCTCTCTCTCTCTCTCTCTCCTTCTGGCCTATAAAATGTAACAAATATACCGTTTTTATATATCAACAAGTGACCGAGACCTTTTAATAGGTAAGATATTTTCACACCTGGCAAACACGAGGGTATTTTTTTTTTCCTCCCGGTGGATGAACTTCAATGAACTTCCATTTGTCCTCGCTACCTGGGAGAAAGTTTTTTTTTTTAACTATGCACTGTAAAGGCCTGGAGGCTCGTAAAGCAAACCTGCAACCAGTGACTGCTTCTTATGGGCATCTTTGAGTTAGGAGAGTTTTGTTCTAACCCTTTATTCTAATTTTTGTTGACTTCAGTTCTTAAAAATTAAGTACTGTGAGAACAGTTAGACCGAAATCAATACAGCATTAAACAATACGAGTTTTGCTAGTTATTCTCCTATTCTACTGCAGTGAGATATAGCTTGCCTGTAGAATATACTTCACAAGGACGGGTAGATACAAGAAAATTCTAAGTCTTACTTACATGCAGTCTTTTGCATTTATCAACCTTCCCCAGATTCCTCCTAAGTCTACAAACACTAATCCTTCCCTAAGCCCAAAACGTTTAGCTATCACGGACCCCGTCAATCTTTTTGTCCTCTTTTCGACTATTCTCTCAAAAACGTCTGGTTTTCTCGAATTAAATGGATTAAATATCATGGATATCATCGCCACTGTATCACGCCGACACACACATTCAAAAGCCAAACTCTACTGTTTTATTTTTTATCTTTGCTTTTCTTTATTTTTGCGTATAAAAAACCACTGTCAGGTGTTCTGTGACAGTTACACGAAAAACGTTAGAAAAACAAAAGCGCCTCGGATTGACTTTTTTTACGATATAAGAGGTTGGGAAGGGCAGACTGAATAGAGAACGAACTTTGGAAAGAATGTTTATCCTCAGGGGTGACGTCAATGGATCATGGGCAATGAAAGCAAGGGAAAGGAAGAAAAAGAAACCCCTGCATGGCGTGGTTGGAGGGTGGGGATACGGAGGGAAATGGAAGAGAATAGTCAGTAAATAAAAAGCCATAAATGTTTGTCTCTTGCTATCTGAGACACGCATACAGTTTCATATTTTCTGAAAATATGCAATGCTAATAATTTAGTAAAACTGGATGTAACTTTTGACTATGATGATAACAGAGAATGGAACAGTCAAGTACTTTACTCTAGAGGGACCCATCAAAATGCAGAACTGAAAACAAAATTTCCCTAGTTCCTCATGTTATGAGGCAGCCCCATGACTAATCTAATGCTTTTACCTGTCCCGACCCTTCTATCAAAACTGTGATCCCAATACCACTTCGCTCTCAGTGTCCTGAACTGCGGGGTACCCTCCCCACCTCAGTGGATAGGACTTTGTCCTTACTGTAAGAGCACACAGAGCCGAGAGCAGCATACCTTTGTGACAATATATATATATATATATATATATATATATATATATATATATATATATATATATATATATATATATATATATATATATATATATATATATATATATATATATATATACACACATATAATATAAATATATATATATAGATATACATATATATATATATATATATATATATATATATATATATATATATATATATATATATATATATATATATATATATATATGAACTTTCAACATCTTGCCACCAGTCTTGTCAAAAATGCCGTAATGTATTTGTCTTTACAGGCAATGTTAAAAAATAAAAAAAATAAAAAAAGGATCATGCTGATGAATATTGATAATTCAAACAGATTTAGATAATTTTCTACTTTGTTGTAAGGAAAAAGTACAACTTGCAAAACACGTCAGAAATAAGTAAACTGTGCACAAATTGAAAATAACAAAGGTTGTTTTGCACGTTCTTCAATAATATTTGCAAGTATTTATTCAATATTATCTAAAAAAACAAGGCAAAAATGAAAAAAAAATTATAATAAACATTAAATCAATTTCAAAAGGAAAACAATAGCAACTACTTCAGTTCTGTAGAAAAAAAAATTTAAATTTGTGGAATTCCTTCGATTGCACTAACAAACAAAAAGTAAACATACAACATAAATAAGCAATTAAGCTTTTCTCTCCCCTCTTCCGTTACCAGGTGTCTGTTCTCTCAGCCGTCGATACTTTAGGAACTTCATCGCCATTATGCTGGTGAAGATGAAACCTTAAATAAAAAAAACTCAACTGAACCGTGTTGGATAGCGGAGTTTCCCAGAATGATGCTGCCTGACGGCCGGAGGACCAGGTAGAATTTTCCACGGATTAATTTTCCTCAAGGTGAAGGAAAGGTGTAATGAATATTTTGGAAATGGATAAATCCTACTTATGGGTAAATTTTCTAACCTGTTAAACATGCAACACTGGTAATCTATAGTAATGTGCTATAAAACATATACTGTATAATAATTAATTTTCCGTCATGATACAGCTTAATGCCGGGAATAAACAAGATATTTTGCCAATGTTATGTATACCTTAGTTTAACCAGACCACCGAGCTGATTAACAGCTCTCATAGGGCTGGCCCGAAGGATTAGATTTATTTTACGTGGCTAAGAACCAATTGGTTACCAAGCAACGGGACCTACAGCTTACTGTGGAATCCGAACCACATTATGGCGAGAAATGAATTTCTATCACCAGAATTCCTCTTATTCTTCATTGGCCGGTCGGAGATTCGAACTCGCGGCCAGCAGAGTGCTAGCTGAGAACGGAACCCACTCGCCGAACGAAGAACTGATATTTTGCCAAGGAGAACGTATCTAATGCGTAACAAAAGCTATTTTACGAGCCATTTCATTGCTCGCTTAAATGACCACTCATCCTCCCTTCAAGAAAACCACCCATTTTCTTTGCAAGAATGTCAGAAGGTGGAGTGAGGTAAACCCTTGAAAGTACTGAATAACCAGAATGAAAATTGTTTTGAATGACCTTGATATCCTAAAAGCATGAATGAGAGGGCACGTCAACTAAGGGAAAATGGCATAGAATTTTTACGGATGTTCCAAGCGCTACTGGCGAGCCCTCAGGCTAACCGAAGTTTCTTTCTAGAAGCCCTCGGCAGGCTCATACATAAAACCAGAGAAAGTAATGAGGTCTCCTACTACGGTGGCAGTAAACAGCAGAGCATGGATATTGTAACCAAATTGATTTGGGACACAGATATAATAATGTCACGCTAGTAAAAGAGGCAATCTCTTACAGGGTCGTGGACCCCTTTGTTGGAGAAATTACTACCTAGTAAATGTAACTATACTAGAATAGAGAAGAAACAAAATAGTCAATACACAAGATAACAATATAGACCTCACAGTAGACTAGCAAATAAGTAAAAGTGACAGATGAATTTTTCAATGCGTTTTAGAAAACTTAAAATACCATTCGACTTTTCCGTTTTCTAAATAAAGACACTCAACCATCAAACCACCTGAAAATACACGCAATCATTTTTCCCATTTTTACTACTTTCCTCGAATCCCATCCCAGTCTCCTACTTCCCACTCCCCAAAAAGCAAAACTGTTTTCAACTGTAATATGTATATGTGTATAGTTAATTTTTTTACAGACTTTCCCACGGTGGCATCATGGAAATTCAAGACGCGGTTCAGTACACAATAAAGACTCGACCGAATATCCGCTTTAAGATCAAAACTTTTTGTCCTCTCGGAAAGCCTTATTCAACTGTAGAACTCGAGATCTCTTTCTGTAATATGTGCCTCGACTATCTCGCGGATTACCACTTCTCTATCCCTTCCATAATCACGTAATACTCATTTGAAAATTGTTCGTTCAAAACTGCATCAAACCACTTAGAATTTCTTGCTATCAAGAATTAACAAATGAGATATTCAACTGAAAGAGGGAATTTATTGAATGTTAAGGAATGGTTATTAATGAAAGAACGACTCTAGGAATGATCAAGTCACCATTTCCCAATTGCTCAGTCAGCGAAGGGTTTTTTGTAGCCACTTACGAGGTGAAAGACATTTGTAAAAGACAATCAGGAATATTGTGGAGTATAAATAAGACTTATTGCCGCCGACTAGTTGGAAGTCTGTTCCGCATTTTTTCTTTTGTATTCAAGTGAAAAAATGCTTCAAAACATAATTTTTTTAAAAAAACATATTAGCTATATATAAATAAAACACTAAAAATATTTGAGCATATTCTTATTACGTTTACTGACTGCAAGACAAATCAACAAGAAAATCTCAAACAACGGTCGTTTCAATCTCTTCATATCTACTGTCATTTTCAAGATTATTGAAAGGAACTATTATAATTTAGAAGAACACTACCGGTGTTGATTATTCGTCAATATTAGAGAAATGTTGC
>JANJGK010000017.1:15101433-15103933 GCA_039081455.1 Macrobrachium rosenbergii | reverse complement strand
TACCTAAGATACTGTAATCTGCTAATAATGAAAGCAGGGTTCTGTGCAAAATCGTAGGAGAAACATTCAAGCATCCTAGGAAGCTGTTAACAAACTCGGCTTTAATGCGCACTTTAAAAATAATAAAAGAATATATAACTCCACCTTCCAGTCTCTAACAATCCTTGTTGCTCTGAATGCCCCAAAAAATCGTTATTTATATAACTTAAGTACTGAAGCACGTATTATTAAAAACCAAGTTAATTATGCCGTCTGTCATTAAATGTAACCTAATTATTCATTAAAATTTAAGTCAACAACAAACGCTCCGTGGAAGTTATTCACTTGCCCTTTCAGACTATTTCCAAAATTGCACGACATCTGAGGGAACCAGTAGAATCCAGTGCTAAAGCAATAATGTTTAACTTTCTTTTATGCGTGTGTTGTTGACATACCAGTGAATTCAGCTAATTCGCTGGAATTAGCAATGCTTTACATTACAAAATACCTAACTACATGTAATCCAACTTTTACACACAAAACATGAAATGAATAAAAACGAATGTGATCATCAAATATAAAATCTAATTTGTGATATATTTATGGATATGCATCAAGACCTTGAGAAATATTTAGATAGACAGACAGATAGGTAGATGATACAGTATCTTGTAAGAAGCAAAGCTAATTCGGATCAAAAGTAGCCCAGATGTCAAAGCAGAATTCCTGGATGGCTTCTTAGCCAGTAACTTAAAAAAAAAAATACGGATTTATCAGTTCGTCGAAATATACGACAAAAATTCTTAGGTTAATACCAACCAAGTAAAAAATGCACCGAAGTTTCTCCGGCACAATCGAGTTTTCTGTACAGCGTATAATGCTATATAAAACTACCAGCTACGACCTCACAACGCTCAGCTACTCCCAGATGCGCTGGAGTGACGGTGTGTCGCACGCCTCCGGAAAACGCTGCCAGACCCGCGAAACCTTAAACTTAAATAAAATAAAAACTATTGAGGCTAGAGGGCTGCAATCCGCTATGTTTTAATGACTGAAGGGTGGATGGTTACCATACCAATTTGCAGCCCTCTAGCCTCTGTAGTTTTTAAGATCTGAGGGGGGACAGAAAAGTGCGGATGGACAGACAAAGCTGTCACAATAGTTTTCTTTTACAGAAAACTAAAACCTATAACTTAAAAGCAAGGATATAATTGATTTGGAAAAATTAACGAACATTTTTGGATTTTTACAGCCATAAAGGAGTGGAGGGGTGTGGGGCAAAGAGCCACTTTCCAAAATTGTATGTATATATATATATATATATATATATATATATATATATATATATATATATATATATATATATATATATATATATATATATATATATATATTGGTGTGTATTTTTATGTATAAATGGATGAGAGGAAAATAGGCGAGAGAAATAATTGCTCGATGTATAAAGGTAAAGGTGACGGAGACGACTGTGACAATTGATGCATTACGTCTTTGCTAAGTCTGCAGGGAATGCATATGACAGCATTTTGACTGGAAAGTAAGATATACCTCAGAGGGACTGACAGGGCAAGGATACTGAGGGTTGAGACGGATAACAGGGTGCCTTGATCAAGCGTCTCCTGCGAAATAGTTACATGAGAAGTCTGATAGTAAAAGGCAAAGGTTTGTATGATGCATAAATGGACCAGGAAAACCTTCGAAAGAATGGACAAAGATAAAATGAAAGTTGTTAACTATATAATATAAGAGATTTTAGAAACAATTGAAAGCATTAAAAATCAATGCTAAATATGAGGCATAAGTGACATAAGAATGAAATAATAAAAGAACCACAACGATTAAAGAAAAAAAAAATCTCCACAGGAACACTTTCTAACTTTAACACATTCTTAAATTCAAACAACCCATTATAAACTGAACATCACTCCGTTGAGTGAGAACTTCAGGCAGCCTCTCATGTAAAGGTCGTTCGAGCAATCAATTGTACTTCGACCATTGTTATCAAGCAGCCAAAGCCTACACCAACATTTGGCGATTCTGCTGCCGCCCTGCCCGTGCCAATTATTTCCTCCCTTTGGTTTATGGAGAACCGTAACGACCTTCATCTAGGAAGCATTGTTCCGTAACTGTCCGACTTCGGGCGGCAAAGTGAATGAACGTTCGCCCAGTTGTTTGTTGAGAGAGGAGAACGACGATCTTAACCTGGTTTCGGTTAAGAAAAAACAATGTAAGTGGAATTCATTGTGCGCTTGTCTCTTGACGTGGGTTGAATTGTTGAAATTTGAAGACACCTGTGGAATTGTGCTCATGATCCTATTTTACCATTTTGATTAGTCACATGCCTTCACTCAATTCTCCTTACAGTCCAGGACAAATCAATTTCTTTCCAAGAATTTATAATCTCATAACATATATCCGAACATACGGTATACCTTCAAGTGTAAAAATATATATGAATCTATGTGGTATGTATATATATATATATATATATATATATATATAT
>JANJGK010000017.1:15083933-15096433 GCA_039081455.1 Macrobrachium rosenbergii | reverse complement strand
TAAATGTACACATACGATAAACAATTCAGTTAAAACTTTCTTTTAAATGATGCGAAAACTCATTCTTTTTTTACATTTGGTTGATGCGATGCGGTATACGTAAGAGTATGTACACAATGCCCACAGTT
Organism: Macrobrachium rosenbergii; assembly: GCA_039081455.1. NCBI lineage: Eukaryota > Metazoa > Arthropoda > Malacostraca > Decapoda > Palaemonidae > Macrobrachium > Macrobrachium rosenbergii. The sequence continues at coordinate 15,096,305 of JANJGK010000017.1, read as the reverse complement.
TTTATTTCGTTGAAAGTAAAACCCAACTATCATATTGTCCTTGAAAAAATATGCTGCTGTACGGAAAGTGAAATGCAATATAAATTCACAAATAGTTTTCATTTTTCGGTCTAACGCAGACCATAGTGAAAAAATCATGCAATCCGTTGTTTTAGTGCTTCAATGACATATTTCCATTCTTCCCCATGCATGAAACAAATATTTTATCATTTGTATTTTTTACATTTTTTTTCTTGTCTTGAAATTTATTACATCATCGAAAAAAAAAATATGACCACCGAAAGTCTTACCTAACAAGACACTGAAGAAAATATTCTGATTTTTTTAATATTCTTCGATATAAATCCAAAGAACGACCACCAAACTGAGATAAAAAGCAAATCGTACTCATATTTTACATGTCGGAAGTTGAAAAAGTCGCTCATAATATATATCACATTGTGAACATGACATATAAACGCACAAGAGCACAGGCGATGCACGGACAGTATTAGTATGCAATGACAGTATCGCCATTTGACATTGCATGGGCGCATAATAATTGAGGTTAACTTTTCCGGGAGTGGTCCTGAATAGTTATATTATTCATTTTTCTTCAGTTCAAGAATACATAAAAATATAACAGCTCAACATATGGTCAGATAATTTATAAACGTTGTTTTAACCAGAAATTTTGGTAGTAGGCAAAATGATCCAAAGTATATCATATCGTCATTATATGAAATAAAGGATTCAAATCATTACAAATATGGATCTCAAGTAAAAAAGGATACTAATGTTCGTCGCTATAAAATAACTAAAATGGAAGGAAATATATACCATTTAAAAGTTGTTAAATAATGGTTTGTATTTTAGACACAAGCAAAATAATCGAATAGTGGGTAAATTTTAAGACAGAATATTCTCAATAAGCCTGAATGAGCTCTTCAGTGACAAGGAGCCAGCATCTAAATTTGTTCATTTTACAATTTAATAATAATAATAATAATAATAATAATAATAATAATAATAATAATAATAATAATAGGAACACTAGGCACGTTCCCAAGATCCCTGAAAAGGAATCGGGAAAAACTAGATGCCGAAGCAGTTCCAGGACTCATGCAGAGAAGTGTGCGACTAGAAACAGCGCACATAGTGAGAAAAGTGATGGACGCCTAAGGACGCAGGATGCAACCCGGAACCCCACACTATAGAAACCACCCAGCCGAATAGGATGGCTGTGATAGACCCTCCGCCCCCCCCCCCCCCAAAAAAAATAATAATAATAACAATGATAACATTACTGTTATTATTATTGTTGTTATTATTATTATTATTATTATTATTATTATTATTATTATTATTATTATTATTATTATCATGAGGGGAATTCCAACTATGGTTGTAAACATATGGTCTTGGGATCGTAGACAGGATTTTCTGGAATTCTGGAGTTATTAGCAATAATCTGGAATCCCACCAACTAGTAATTTTGAGAAAACCATATCCAAAATAGGTATCATCGAGAAATATAAAATTGTACTGAATTTCGTATTGGTAACAAAATTCATTATCACCAATTTCTCTGATGCCCTGCCATTCAAAGTGCCTATGTGAAATCCCGCCTCCTGAGTCCTCCTTATGCTTTCACTTTCACAAATCTCCACTCGTCTCCAGTCTCCCGTCTCTTACTTCACATACAAGTAAGTTCGGTATATTCCGACTCTCAAAGGTTTCAACAAGAGCCCAGTTGACCTATGAGTACAATTCGACACAGAGGAGAGCGGAAATCAAATCTTTTTATTTTTCACTGCCAACAAAAAGCAGTCTAGGTTACAGAACAGCAACAGAATCACATAAAACTTTGTTGTTTACGCCTACTGCTTTCGTTTCCGTTCTGTACTTGGGTCTCTGCGCCTTTTATTCACATATGATGTCCAACTGAACATTCGACTATATCACAAGTCGGGAGAGCGTGATTGCATGTTGACTAAGCTACAAGCGCAAAGTTTAAAGCTGGAGTGTATTTTCCGGACAAATGTTTTCTGTCTGTTTGTTTGATATGTTTAGATCAGTGCTTTTTTCGGTGCTTCTAAGATACGATAATTATATAATGGGGCTTAAACTCAAAAGAAGTATAAAATAATACTTCAGCAAGCTGGGTGAGAGAAGGGAAACTCATTTAGAAGAATAAGGAAAAAAGGAAATTAACATTGTTGAAAAGTACATCTGTAGATGGCGAATCATTTCACAATTTTCTTTTAGGAAGCTAAAATTCAGTGATATATATACAGTATATGCATACATGCACACACACACATTATATATATATATATATATATATATATATATATATATATATATATATATATATATATATATATATATATATATATACTCGTATATATATATATATATATATATATATATATATATATATATATATATATACTGTATATATAGTGGCCAAATGTAAGGGATTAACGAATTTGGAACAATAATATTTGTATATAATTCGACTATAAAGATATATATACTATGTGGAATGTATATAAATATTGATTATATATATATATATATATATATATATATATATATATATATATATATATATATATATATATATATATATTATATATATATATATATATATATATATATATATATATATATATATACATATATATATATATATATATATATATATATATATATATATATATATATATATATTGCTACGAATGCCCAAGGGATACTTGATTCTGGGCGGTAATGGATGAATGCAAGAAGTTCCTTACATTATCAAGAAATCTACTGTATTTATTACACATCTGACTCAATATTAGGGCAACTTCGTAGACAAAGCAAGGGAAAATCTGTGGCTTAGGGCCTTCTTCATATGAGGGAGAAATTACGTAAACTCATTCTCTTAACTAAGTATATTTACATAGCAAACACAGATCAGAAGAATGACGAATTACTAGGCAGGTAATAATGAGGGCCTGCTAAATGAATGAATCCTGCACAGGATAAATTTTCTATGCCAAAGATATCTTCATAACAGGAAACATTGCAGAGGGGGGTAGAAGGGGTACTACACATGGGATGGAGCCGAGTGACTCCACAGTCGAGGCCTTTCTGCAATATACGCAAGACGGTTACTTGCAAGAATAATAAGACACTCAAAGGGAACTGAAGGAATGCACAGCTGGTGCCAAATAACTCAGTTCAACACTAAATGCATAATTATGTTAACACTGGATGGTCCAATACAAGTTACTGAAGGTGATCGCACAATGGAAAATAAATTAAAATCAGACAGAGAAATAACAGGAATCGTGACTGACTAAGAAACCTTATTCCGGTACATTACCTTCGTCAAGATGATGGTGTCCTCGTTCAATAGGGCGCTGGCGATGAAGGAGGGAATTAAAGAAAATGCCAGTACAAAAGTATACTGGTTCAAACCTTGGGGTTGAACACACACACACAAATATATATATATATATATATATATATATATATATATATATATATATATATATATATATATATATATATATATATATATATATATTATAACGTTACCCTCCATTTCATTTATACCCACGTATGGGACAAAAACACCACGTACCTCAATTGTTATACCTCCTACCCACCCCAGTGTGCACAGAGATTCTATTACGCCTGTAAGCAGGGTGGCCCAATAGAATTCTGTTTCCCAAGGCAATGCCCTTTATCTTCAGAACTGGTTCCCTAATTAACTGATTACTCAGCAAGAAGCAAATGGTCGCTGAACCTAAAACATCCAAATTATGAGCCTGAACATCACATACCTTTTCCTCCGAAGGTTTTAACTGGTACTGGGAAAACATCGACCGATAAAAATCATAGCCTAATAAACTGACTGAGGCACCCATATCTATAAAAATCAAGACCTCAGAACCAGACACGGTCCCCTTCACCACAGGCTCTGGAGCATCTTCCAAAAGCGCTACATGACAAGAACAATTCATTATCCTTTTCCCTTTTGTTGATCAGTCTTCTAAAAGTTTTGCCAATCCCTAGATCCCTTTGAATAACCCCCCTGAGGAACTTTCCTCATAGTACTACCGCCAAAAGTGGTCAGAACTGCACCCTGCACAACATCTAACCCAGCAATTCTTCTTACTATGCCCCTGCCTATTACAACTGAAACAACGAAACTGTGGTGTTGGACCTGTAGATCCCATATTACTCTCTACTTTGGCACACAGACCACTGGCAGCAAAACCTGAATCTCCCTGTGATGGGTTCTTTGGAATGCCCGCAGAAGCTTTCGGCATCCCATTGAAAAAGAGATATAGTCACCGATTGCCCAGCCAGACACTCTTAATTTCTTCACAAAGTCCATTGCATGATCGTACAACTTAGAACTAAAACCAACCATGGAATCCTGGCCCTTCCTTATCTTAAAAAATGCCCTTACATCATGGACCACATCTCTGCATTCTGCAGCGCCATATGCCATTCTAAGAAAACATTGGAGGTCCTTCCATGTTTTACACCTACTAAACAAATGGCTACAACAACATTGTCCAATATCTCCCCTTTCAAGGGCTACAAAGCACCTTGCTTCGTTAAATGCCACTTCGGCACGTGATTTTCTCATAATTATCCACTCCCTCGATAAAAATCTCTACCGGTTGAGGGAGAACCCCATTAACTAAGCCTGGGAAAGGTTGGATTCCCGAAACCCTGCTGTGATTTTATGAATTAAAGTCTTTTCATCCATATCATCACCTGCCATATTGTCCCCTGTTATATAACTCCATGTCCCACAAATACGACCTGACCTTAATTTCATAAAATGCTAAAACCCCATATAATGCTCTCTAAATTAACCAAAGAAAAACCACACAAAGAGGAACAATAAAATAATTATTTCCCAACTACTCAAAAAAACCACAAAACTCCAAAGGAGTAAATCATACCTTTATTGCGACCGTGAAACAGCTGCTCTCAAAATGTATTGCAAGGGCAAACACACATCCGATCCCCCTTCAAGGTCAAGCGGAGGAGGAAGGAAAGGGAAGAATCTCCCCAACCAGTACAAAAAGTTCAGCCCTATTCCTGAGAGAGAGAGAGAGAGAGAGAGAGAGAGAGAGAGAGAGAGAGAGAGAGAGAGAGAGAGAGAGAGAGAGAGAGAATAAATTTTATCAAATGAAGCTTGTATATTTCATGAACTATACAACAGTTCCCTGTTGAAAAGACCAGCCCGTCTTATCTACGTTCACGAGTTTTTCATTTGTATCTAAATATTGGTTTTCGATTTCTATGACGTCATAAGAGGCAGTAGTATTTGATTTTCGTAACCTGATCTTTTCGGGGAACGAGCAGGGTAAATCTGTTTCAACAATCTAGACTTTTAGCCAATGTACCTCCATGCAAAATTTTAAAAATTACAATAAATGGGGAGATAAATATAAAAATTTAACAATTTGAATAAGCAAAATAACCTTCACAATAAATACATGGATAGATGTAAATAAATAACATACATACAAAGCAGGATATCTAATAAATAATACAAACCAATAAGGTTTAAAAGATCCAAAAAGTAAAAAAAAAAAAAAAAAAAAAAATGAAAGAGGAAAGAAAGCTGGAATGAGCATTCAGAGTATGGGATTGAATTCTAAATCTGGGGACTGCATGTTTTATATGCTATGGCAGAAACCAAGTCTTGGGAATATTGACTGCCTGACCCATTACCTGACAGAAAACCGCCAAATGTGTCATCTTTGATGGCTCAACAACCCCGAGTAACCGACCCGTAACTCCAGTTAATAAAACGTAACATTATAATAATTCTTAAAATAAAAACAGTTTTCTCATCATAATTTTTTTTCACTCTTCACATGAAGACTAATAACCCAAAACTCTAATTACTGTTGCAGGCTGTTTTAATGACAAAATGGCAGATTAATACTAAATCGAAAAATTTGTTTTTCTTCATAACTAAGCGAAGTCAAACTGCCAATAAAATTCTATATTGCTGAAACTGTTTTTTTCCGATCTCGCTCCCCTGAAAGATCAGGTTACAGAAATCAAATACTACTGACTTTTGTTAGGAGATAAAAATCGAAATAAAATTTTTAGATGGATATGAACGATTCGTAAACCTTAATAGGAAGTGGGCTGGTCTTTTTATCAGGGAACTGTTGCATAGTTCGTTAAAACAACTAACTACAATGGATCACATTTCTCTCTCTATGTATGTATGTATGTATGTATGTATGTATGCATGTATTTACGTATGTATGTATGTATGTATGTATGTATGTATGTATATATATATAATATATATATATATATATATATATATATATATATATATATTGTCACTTTGTTGTGTTATTTTATAATTAGTCATTTTATTCTAGTTTTTGTAAAGCATATGAACTGTATTATTATCCATTTAGTTTGTTTTCCTCCTCCCCGGTGGTTTGTCTGTTTAGTAATTGTCACTAATGACCATTCTGTCTTTTCATATATTTGTGAGCGAGTGGTGCTGTCACCATGGCGGTGTCGGAGATTCTTTCGACTGAAGGAGTCAGTTGATCTCTGAGCCTTATTACTCCTGGTGACTGCTGATTTTGCTACGTAACGCTTGCTTGGATGTACTATTACTTAAAGGATTACACTTCATCCAGCCTCACCCTCGGCTCAGTAAATGTCGAGGGGCTCTCGCTTAGCCAAGGTATAAGTGAATGATATTTTTTTGGATTAGTCAGGCGATCTTTGATTGGTCTCATTTGGACGTCCCGAGTTTCCTGGAGGATCATCCTTGTGGACGTAGGATCGCTGTTGGATGGGTCCTATCGAGTACCCTAATTATATTCATTTGCCTTCACCACTTCACCCCCTCACTTTTGTCTCTGGACGCAGAGACATATAAGTATCTAAAAAGATCACGGCTATAACTCCAGTGTTACGGTGGACAGCAATATATGATTAAGGAGATCACGGCCACTGCTCCAGTGTTTCGGAGGAGGGAAATTATCACTAGATTAATTAGTTTGTAATTGATAGGTTGTTCTTACTTTCTGAATACCTTCTCCTATCTGAACCCCCTTCTCTTTGTGGATGCATCTTTGTTTTTTTCTGTCTTAATTGGGTAAGTGTGTTGGTTTATAAATCTTTCAGGTTGATTGGTGTTCATTAATAATTGTATTCCGAGGTTCAGGAATAACTTCTGTCTGCATATTTTTGTATTAAATTTAAGTGTTTTTGTGGTGTTTCGTTTTCCCCCATGAATTGATTTTTGCACTATTAATATTATTTGAGAGCTATTCCACTGACTGTGGACTTAGCTTGTGGTTGTGAACAGAGTTTGATAAGAGTTATTTAATTTTTAGTAACGGAGGAAAAGGACCGTTACAATATACACAGTATATATGTATATATATGTCCATATATGTGCATGTTTGTTTTTATTATATGCATATCTCTCTCTCTCTCTCTCTCTCTCTCTCTCTCTCTCTCTCCTCATATGTGTGTGTATGTATGTATGTATGTATGTATGTATGTATATATATATATATATATATATATATATATATATATATATATATATATATATATATATATATATATATATATATGCATATATACTTCGAAAAAACTGATGACTTCTTTCTATTGCTGTGCCTAATTGATAAGTTGTTTATTACAAGAATTGTAATTTCTTTGTAATATTTTCTGTCTAGGACAGTATGATATCTGAGAGAGAGAGAGAGAGAGAGAGAGAGAGAGAGAGAGAGAGAGAGAGAGAGAGAGAGAGAGAGAGAGAGAGGGTTCACAGATGACTTTATGAAAATGCTTACTATCACAAAGCCATGATTCAAGATTAGAAATTGGATGAGCTAGAACAGGTAAGTAATAATTTATCTCACGCTCGAGTGGAACCATCCACTAGACAGCCAGAATACTGAGTGCTTTCTTTGAGATACTTGGCTTTGTATCTGGCATCTTGAATAAATAATGAGAAAAAAAAAATTAACTTCTCAACTAGTTCTACTGAGATGAAAATTGTTCCTCACTTGTTCATTATATGTTGGTATTGTAAGCTGTTAACTGAAAAGTCAATTGTCTGATGTAATAAATAATAATTTTATTGTGATGAAATATTCACTTATCCGCCAAATACTTCATTTTTTTTACTGATTAAATCTGAAACACAGTAGGTACTAAACGTCAAATAAGAAGGATTTTATTGTCATATATACCACCCTTTTGCCACTGTCATCTTCTCCCCAAAAAATTGAATGAAGCCGCCAAGGCAATTGTCCACGTTTCCTTTCATCGTGGACCAGGGAGAGAAAGCTTTTGTGAAACGATAATAAAACAGCAAAGACAATCTCATCTTCTTTGGAGATTAAATTGTCGCTGATGACTTTACTGAATCTCTTCAGGCCTCACAGGGATCAAGGCCAGCTTCTGTTATGGACCTTGATAAGATCAGGGCGTCACTTTTACCCTCTTTCTCATTTCCCGTTTTATGTTTCATTTCGAATTTCATTTTAGATGCATTTAAAAGCGTTTAACAGCTTAGGTTCATTCTATTCAGTCATTAAAAAATTTTCTTAGGTCTAAGAGCTGAAATGAATAATGAAATTTGAGATTACGGAAAAGTCGTCGTCTGCAACTTCTGTACTTCCAATTATGTAAAGAACAGGAGCTTGGGTATAGGGGAGAAAATCCTGAATAATAAACAAATGTACCATTTAATCTAAATTCAAAATCCGGAAAGCCTTGATAAGGTAATTATTAACCGGGCCTTTCTCTCTCTCTCTCTCTCTCTCTCTCTCTCTCTCTCTCTCTCTGTGTTATGTAATAGTAGATTCATGAACTTTCATTAAACCTAAAAATCAGTAATCACACCATAGGTATCACATCCACAAAGATCGCATGAACGCATTCAAAACCAAAACGGTCGATTTCTTCTGTTATCATTAACTTTAGTGTCTATCTCTCCGACGTCAACTTTTATGGATAAAATTAAAAACGAGACGACTTCCATAACTGATTTACGTATATGAAACATTTATTCAACGTTTTTTGTCGGTATAATCCAATTAACACAGCTAGCTATAGTGACAATTAATGAGTAAATCCGACAAATTTCCTCCTTTTCTCAAAATGAAATCTCCCGAGTTGTGAAAAGTGCAAACTTATGCCATCTGTTGGACCTCAGGACTAGCACATTCAGCTGGCTTCTTTCCTCAGTCAGTTGAAGGTTCTCTCTCTTTTCCTATTATGCCTCATATCAGAAATTACCGGAGTTGTTTTCATACCAGAAGTAAGACGACCGGATAATTTGTCCAGGAAAGAAACTGTATTTAACTAACTGGTAATTTCTACTAGATGCATTTAAAAATGAGGTTTTGTTCATTTTAATATATGATTTTAAGGATATGTTTTGCAACATGATATATCTTAGGTAGTGTAGGCTTGGAGAAAAAGGAGAGAAAAGTAATAAAAAATAAAAGTATACTAAATCCTAAAAGAGGCAAGAAACCTGAACATTCGTTATCTGTATAATAACACATTTCAGCATTTACTCCGTAAAGAGAATTACTCGAAAAGTGCAAATTCCTTTCACCAAGAAACTTAGCTGAATGTACTTTTCCCAAGACTAAAATTTCAGAGCGTGGATGTACAGATATAAACTGAGAGAGCGAGAGGTGGTTATCAGAGCTTTATTTCAAGATAAATTATAATGTAGATCAACGAATCACGGTTCGTAAATAATGTTCATAAGTATTGTTAATAAAACGTAACGATAATCGATCCTTTTCACCAGTGAGTGGGAGTGTAATTCAGTGCCTTCTGTATTCACCTTCAGAGTTCTTCGTCTGCTTTTTATAATTTCAGAAAGCCTCTCGTAGGAAAGCAAATTTTTCTCTTTTACTTGACTGCTAAATATTTGTAATATAATTATTTGAAATGATCCGACTGATGTTTCATTAACTAATATTTGGAAAATACTTTTTCGAAAAGCTGCATTGTTTTCGTCATAATCCTGGTAACTGTAAAGTATTCTATTGATCTTCTTGGTAAGCCTTTCAAAGAAAAAATTAGCGAAAAATAACATATTTCACTTATACTTCAGAAGGCAGAAAGAGACTTATTTTCATATATCAGGCGCAATGTAACAAATCGTCGGTGTGCATATTTAATTTATTGCCAATTCGTAACACTTTTTTTGCAAATTGTCTGAATACACAGGGTAATATACAAATTATTTTTAAGGATTCTTTTCATAAAAATTGCTGAATTTTTGTGATGATGAGAGATCATCAAAAATAGGACTGAGGAAACTGCGCTTTTTAGGGACAGTTACCAGCAGACTCAATATTTTATTTTCGAGATAATACACATACAATCACACGCCAAAGAAGAACGAAAATATGCTCTTTCCTGGCACGAGATATATTTATTTTTCATCCATAACGAGTGACTCTCATCAAAATATTATTTATACGAGTATGACTAAAGATTTTCTTCTCTCTCTCTCTCTCTCTCTCTCTCTCTACTTGTCTGTGTTTTCCCTCTTTTGCCCATATAGCAGGAAATAACGGATGTTAGCTGAGTACTTCGGTAATATTTATCTTTTGTTAAAGGAAGTATCATGGGGAAAATTTGATGCCTTATTGGTTTCTCCTTACAGAAAGGATATTGACCATGAGTCTATCAACAGTTTTCGTTTATTTTTCTCCCTAAACAGTTTTGCATTAGGGAAAACATTTTTAAAAGGTAAATAACATCTCAATTTGAAAGTGGCTGCTTCTTATTCTAGTATACATCTATTCATCTATATAGTGAGGACGATTATTGTGATAGGTAAATGGTCAGGCAATCACAAGGGGAGAGAGAGAGAGAGAGAGAGAGAGAGAGAGAGAGAGAGAGAGAGAGAGAGAGAGAGAGAGAGAGAGAGAGAGAGAGTAATTTCAAATTAATGTGAAGCTGTTCAGGAGGAGGGTTTTATCTTGATTTTTTGCATACTTAGAATTCTCATGGTAATTAAATTTATGACTGTGCACCATCTAAGTTCCTCGCTGGGTGAGCGGGTTCCGTTCTCAGCTACCACTCTGTTGGTCGCGAGTTCGAATCTCCGACCGGCCAGTGAAGAACAAGAGGAATTTGTTTCTGGTGATAGAAATTCATTTCTCGCTATAATGTGGTTCGGATTCCACAATAAGCTGTAGGTCCCGTTGCTAGGTAACCAATTGGTTCTTAGCCACGTAAAAGTAAATCTAATCCTTCGGGCCAGCCCTAGGAGAGCTGTTAATCAGCTCAGTGGTCTAGTTAAACTAAGATATACTTAACTTTTGTGCACCATCTAAGACATCCCATTTTCATTTTCTTGTGAACACTTCCAGAAAGTTAAAAGACTGCATTAGCAGGAAGATTGTGCATTACATCGTATTTCCTTCATCTTTATAATCCTCTGCATATTGTTTCTGAGGAAGTATGAAAGAAATACATTCGTATACCCAACGATAGAGCCATTTTGAAACACAAGTTATTGCAAAAGCACCATCAACGACACGAACAAATTACGCAAACGCTCAAATTCAGTAGGCTTATTTTATAAACGAGCTGTTAGAGTAGTCTAATAAATTGATTCACTTATATGTGAAACCCAGAAACCTAATGCAAACAATGTGAGTTGACATTTCCATAAAGTGTGTATACCTCACAATGTATTCAAAATAACACTCGGGGGCTAAACGTATGTCTCATTACCTGTTGGGCTGTTTCACAAAAGCAGAGTAGAATACTTCGGAATAATGCTAAATAATCCTCTCTCTCTCTCTCTCTCTCTCTCTCTCTCTCTCTCTCTCTCTCTCTCTTACAACTGAAATTATTGGTCGCCAACATTTTACTCCGGAAATGTTTAACTTTTATTTAATGGAGCTTAATGGCCAAACAAATAGGCCATCTATTGAATCCCTTCAAGCGGATATTGGACATCAGTCTACTAGGGATTCTCCTCATATTTCTACCTTTCTTCATTCGGACGTTCTTTCCTTGAGTCAATGAATCATTTTATGGGAATATTACTAAAATTTATCTCTTATAAGATTCCATTAAAAAAACCCAAGTCATTTCAAATCTTCCGATAATAACGATTTCCGACTGATTCATCAATATCTATTTCATATGAAGGCGGAAGAGACAAAGATAAATCTTTGAGCCACGACGTTCCAGCCAATACCAGGAAGTATTAAAAAAGACTAAATTTAGTTCATGAATGACAGACTACCCGAAGGCCGTACGGTGGATCTCGCGGAAGGATCAATAAGGATTAGAATATGTTTTTTTCTTTGAGGAAGGGGGGGGGGC
>JANJGK010000017.1:15063933-15078933 GCA_039081455.1 Macrobrachium rosenbergii | reverse complement strand
TCCTCAATGCCTCTTGGTAATTTCAAACATGCGTATGATGCACAGAGCGCGAATGAGTGGCATATACATTTCATTATAAACAAATGAGGAACTTCCTCTTTTAGTAGTGATGACAGAGAATGATGAGCGCCAAGCATTGTATTGACACCATCTGCGCCAAATCCAATTAAGTTATCTTTATAGGGAATTTCATATTTATTCAGAAAATTTATCAAGCTTGTGTGCAGTGCAGTAGCAGAGCCATCCTTCACTGGGATAAGGGCCAAAAAACAATCTTTAATCTCGCTATCGAGTAACGTTCTTGCCACAACACACATGTGTTTGACACATCCTTTGTCAGTTGATTCATCAACTATTAAAGAAAATTTTTTCAATTTTAAAGTTTCAATTAATTATGAAAAGCTTTCCTCGCCAGTGACTTTGTTCATAATTGCTGTTACTTTTGTTCTGCCACATTTAATATGGTTTGCAATCTCCGAATCTGGACATACAGCCTGCATTAATTTAGGCATATGGTCCACAACAGATAGGGGCAAATCATGTTCAGCAATAAAAGTTGCTAAGCGAATTTCACTTGCTTTCACTGACTCATTCTGTTTCTGCTTTTTGCTTGTTGATGCCATGTCAAGCAGTGATGGCTGCTTTCGTAAGGAAATAGAATTCTCGGTGTGTTTCTTAGAAACTGCATGCTTTCTTAAGTCAGATCTGCCAGCTTTTAATGTTAGATGAACATTGCAACTTGTGCAAAATGCAAAAGATGAACCTTTGCTACTTTCCTGAAGCCACTTTTTAAATTCTTCTTCACTTTCCCACAATTTTGAATACTTTTGATTATATTTCCGCTTGGCTTTTTTTGCCGGAACACTAGTAGGTGTTTCATAACCACTGCCATCATCAGATGATCTATCCATTTCAATTTGTTCCCAGTACAACGAATTATTGTAACAGTAATGTCTCACTATGGTGAATACGCAACACAGACTGCTGAGACCAGGGTTTCCAGGTGATACCACAGCTAACCCGAAAAATTCTATAAGAAGACCGGCCAATTTGCCAAACTGTGGGAAAACGCCAAATCTGAGAACTCAGATCGAGCCGTATGTATGAAAATGGGTGTACAAAAATTTAAACAATCATGTGATGGGTCGTTCGTGAACGAACCGATTCTAAGAGCCGGCTCTTTTATAGGAACGATGAGAACCGGTTCCCATTCAAGAGAAAAACGGCTCCTTTCGTTCATTTTTGACGCTTTTTTTTTTTTTTACATATTATATATACATTAATGGAATTTTGGTACTATGCATTGCAGCTGTAATATGAGGAGATAATTTGTTCTTCATAATTAATTAGATAGTGGAACGCATTGGCAATAATTAGTTTGAGTGTTGTCGGCCACCCGTATATGAAAATTGAAATAACTGTCTCCGAGTCTCGTTGGAGTTGCTGCCTCGCACAAGTTCAGTTCGTGTTGTGAAACGTTTTATCCTCGACTCGCCACTCGCCAGTCACCGCAACAGACAACACAGTCACAGACACCCTCAAGCATAAAGTTGATTTTTGTGCTAACCGTGGTATATAAATATGAGTGGATTTAGTGAAAATCGAAAGAGAAGTAGTATATGGATTCATTTTAGTGACATAAATAATTCAAGAGCAGAATGCAGAATCTGTAAAGTTAAGATTTCCTATCGTGCAGGATCCACTAACAATCTACACAGGCATATGAGAGTTGTACATCCTACTACTTTAATAGAGAAAGTACGTAAAGTTAGTGACCATCCAGATTCTCAACATGCCCAAACATCAGCAGCTACTACCTCCAGCTCTGAAACTAATGATGAGTCTGTTCAATCAGTTGATCCCGATGACCCTAGCACTACACACACCTACAACTCTCTCTCAAACAGGTACAGTAGTTGCAAAACCCAAGTTAGTAGGCTATGAAAGAGCAAGTCTGTCGGTCTTTTTGGTATAAACCACACAGTATTCTCCGCTCTGCAAAATTGGTTAGGTTATGGAATTTTGAACCCTTTGAAGACACAAAACGTAGCTGCCTACTTGCACAATCAACGTTGTTGTTGTTGTTGCTGTTGTTGTTGTCGTTGTTGCTGCTGCTGCTGCTGCTGCTGCTGTTGTTGTTGTTGTTGTTATTATTATTATGACAATCAACATTATTATTATTATTATTATTATTATTATTATTATTATTATTATTATTATTATGTAACAATTTCACGCATATTTGAAGGAGCTGAAGAAAGTGACAGAGTTAGAGTAGGCTAATAGATTTTAATTATCTCTAGATTTTAGATTTTGATATGCATATCCTATTTGTTCATGTATATCATATATACCTTTTCACATGGGGAAACTGTAGGCACAAATCAAAAGAGCATTATCCATGGGAGGTTATTGGCATTTTAATAAGGTGTAAATGAAATTCCAATTCTTTCAACTGGCTTGGCGGAGGTATGCACTCTCTGAGTGACTGTCTAGTTTATTTATTTATCTATTTTTATTATTATTATTATTATTATTATTATTATTATTATTATTATTATTACTACTACTACTACTACTACTACTACTACTACTACTACTACTACTACTACTACTATTATTATTTTTATTTTCATTTAAATGTGTTTTTAATATTTGCTAAATTATTTTAATATATTTTTCTATTTTAACTCTTGGGCTTCTCTGCAACATTTAGGGAATCTTCTGGCTCTGAGCCTATTCCTGAAGAGTAATTGAAATATGTATTAAAAAAAAATAGTAATAATACTGTAGCAATCTGGGCATGACCCTGAAACAGATAATTGCTTAATAAGATGCTCTAAACTGGAGTTTTAAATCAATATCTCGACTGCATGCAACATAAATTGATAAAATTCTCAGAGGAAAGTTGAAAAGTCAGTATATCAGTTAGTGGGGGCATTTGCTGGTAGACTCCAGGAATCTTGTTTAAGAGAACCCACAGGAGTGGAGTTGAATGGTGAGTGTAAGCCTGCGCTTCCATGGCATGTGCCACAGCTGATTGATAGACTGACTTTTCAACTTTGCTCACCGAGTATTTCATCAGTTTATGAAAGTAAAACTCCAGTTTTGGGCCCCTTAGCTGATTCAATGTCATGTCCAGATCTACTGTTGTCTATGACCATAGACTATATCAGTATGGGTAGTAATGAATACTGTACTCTTGATTGACCACTGCAGGTAGAGAAAGAATCAGTCTGAGCCAGAGACAGACCTCTATTGCCCAGTACCTCCCCAAGTCTATGACTCCACTAAAACAAAACTCAATTGACGAGATATTGGCCAAGATGATTGCGAAAGATTTCCAACCATTTGCCATAGTGGAAGATAAGGGATTTAAAGATTACTCCCATGCCCTCAATCCATCATATGTTCTTCCATCTAGGAAAACCCTGTCCCAAAAAATCATTCCAAAGCTTGTTGACAGAGAACGAGAAAACTTACAAGATAAGGTTTGTCAAGCCTCAGCTGTTTGCATTACAACTGATTGTTGGACATCACGAGCTACAACAAATTTCATGTCTGTCACATGCCATTACATTGAAGACTTTAAGATGGTAACTTCTCTATTGAGTTGCTTCGAATTTAGTGATAGACATACTGCTGAGAATCTGGCAGATGAACTGTTACGAGTAGCTAAAGATTGGAAAATTGAAAACAAAGTGGTATGTTGTGTCACAGACAATGCTTCTAATATTGTAAAAGCCATTAAATTACTTAAATGGACTCACTTTCCATGCCTTGCACACACACTCAACCTGATAGTACGAGATGCACTTAAGGTGATAAAGCCAACAGTGGATAAGGTGAAGGGAATGGTGGAATTTTTCCATAAAAGTTCAACGGCAACACAGAAGCTCAAGTGTACTCAACGCCAAATGGAAATGCCGGAGTTAAGACCCATTCAAGACTGTATCACAAGATGGAATTCAACTTTTCATATGCTGAAACGGGTTTTGGAGTCAAGAGAGGCCATAATCTCTACCATAGCTATCATGAATGCCCCAGTTGACATACCCAACCAAAATGAATGGGATATAATTAAAGAAGCCTGCACTGTCTTGGAGCCATTTCAACAGGTCACAGTAGAAATCAGTGCAGAAAGCTATGTGACTGCCTCAAAAATTATTATCCTGTGTAGGGGTCTTCAAACTGTAACAAACCATCACCAGACAAGTGAATTAATAACTACTGAAAAAGTAGCTGAGTTGGTGACAACTCTTTCTAGTTCAATGGAAAGGAGGTTCCACCGCATGGAATACAATGCTGTCCTCTCAGATACTAGCATATTAGATCCAAGGTTCAAGAAACTGGCCTTTAATGAAAGCACTGCTGTTGATGATGCTGTGCAAAGACTGACAACTGCTGCAGCTAGATGCAATCCACGCAGTGAACCAGCCTCGCCACCTTCAGGGCAAGATTTAAGAGTAAATCCAGAGCCACATACATCAACTGTGTGGAGTTTTTTTGATGAAAGAGCATCAGGGGACAATGAAAGAAGAAATCCTTCAACAGACGCAGTTTTAGAAGTTAGGTCTTACCTCGAGGAACCAATAATTCAGCGAGCAGCAGATCCTCTGAGCTGGTGGAAATCCAAGGCCTTAGTGTACCCACGACTTGCCAAAGTCATGGCAAGGAAACTGTGTATAGTAGCAACTTCAGTCCCATCAGAGAGAATTTTCTCCAAAACGGGACAGATTATAACAGAGCGAAGGAACAGAATCAGCCCAAACAAAGTCAGTGATTTAGTTTTTCTAAATGCCAACTTACGAGACACTACATAGGCTCTCTCTCACACACACACACACACACACACACACACACACACACACACACACACACACACACACACACACACACACATTTAACTCAATAAGATACCATTAACATGAGGCCAAACAGGAAATTCCATTTTTTTTAATTCGTTTTTTATTTTTTTCACTATATTATTTTAGTTGGTAATTACCATTATATTCTTTCAATTTGAATTGCCATTGGAAATCCACAATTATTTCTACCGGCATATAAAAAGTTTAATATATTTCAAACTTTTTTTTATTTTGTTTTTCAAAGTAGGGAAACATTGAATAGGCCTACGAATTTCATTAAGTAATATTTTCATTATAATGAAGTGTGTTAGTTGATGATTAATAGAAAAAGAACAATTGACAAATAGAGTTTTTATTAACCTTTCTTTTATGTATGAAATGTTTAATATTGCCAAAGCCATCCAACTTTTATTACGGTATTGATTTTCTTAATAAAGAGCCATTTGGGAGTCAAAAGAGCCATTTAGGAGCCGGATCTCAAAACTGAAAAGAGCCAAAAGATCCGGTTCCCTGAAAGGAGCCGAAAATCCCATCACTATTACTAACTGATGAGTCTTGGCAGCAGAGTTGCCAACTCAAATTTTCAAATGTCGCTAGGCTCGCCCCTAAAACTCGCTAGAATGTCGCTAAATTCTTATCAAATGTCGCTAGACAAGATGATCTCTCCCTTCCTTTCCCATCTTTTTTTCTCTCATTATTATAGACAACTGCAGCCTATAATAATCACATAACAAAATTAAATATCAAGTACTCTACCTCAATATGTTAATATAATAACTTTTTTACGTTTGAAATTCACTGTACTGGTATAGAGATGTGATACTGTTAAATATGTAAAATGCAGCGTGAACATTTATTATTTTCCGAAAAAGGCATTTCATTATATATGATATTGATGTGTGTGTGTGGAGAGAGAGAGACACACATATATATATATATATATATATATATATATATATATATATATATATATATATATATATATATATATACTGTATATATATACATGCACCGTATTTGTGTATGTATATTATAATAAATAAAGTTGGAACTCATATACTGAGTGACGACGTGCGGCCCGAGCGGGCTGTGAATAAAGTGAGAATTGCTTGCCAAACGGACAGGTATTTGACATGTTCAAAATGTAACTGTTCTCACCATACAGAATGAAACTAAGATTCATGTGTGTGATGAAATCTATGCAATTTTATATTTATTTTTATCAAAACTTCTAACAAATACAAAACTCTCTAGAATTGTCGCTAGATATTTCTAAATATCTCTAGATTTTTGCTATGTCGCTAACTGCTGAAGAAAGTCGCTAGTTAGAAACTAATATCTCTAGATCTAGTGACAAAGTCGCTAAATTGGCAACACTGCTTGGCAGACCGGGCAGAGGCGCAGACGCGCACATCCATAATGCACACACTCGCTGATCCAGTAACTCTTATTGTTTAAACTTTAGTTTTAAACAGAAGAATCTTTTATTATTTTAAATACGTGTTATTCGCTGCATATATTACACGTTATGGATGGGCTAGAAGAATTTTTAGGTCAGCCAGAAAAGACAGCAGACCAGGGGATGTTAGAAGCCAGTAGTGTGGGAGCTTATGCCCGCAGTGGGAACACCATGGGAGAGGAGTTCGCCAGGACGTCACCGCCCTCCTCCCCCTATCCACCACTCCTTCGCCCTCACTACCAGCCCCTCCCCTCCACCCAACCGACTGGAACAGATTTCCTTCAACTTATTAAGTTTTTAGAGGAATCTCGCCGGTATGAAGAAGAAAGAAGACGACGTGAAGATGAAGAATGAAGAGAACAAAGAAGACGTGAAGAAGAGGATAGAAGAGCACAAGAGGAATTACGCAGAAGAGAGGAAAACATGCGCAGAGATGAGGAAAATGCAAGATTTACAGCCCTTATCCAGGCGCTCTCGTCTGTCCAACCCTTCCATGCAGAAAACCCCATACCAGGTACAGAGATGGGCGCTTCTTCCTCCAGTCAACCTTCTCTTCCCCCACCTCAAAAAGCGATGGCACAAACGCCGCCCCCACTCAAGGCTGATGCAACATTCCAAATGTTCAGGGAATGGAGACGCAGGTGGGATGATTATGCCATTATGGTCGATCTTTTCAAGCTTCCCAGGGAGAAACAGATGATCCAGTTGCGGATGTGCTTGGCCCTTGAAACTCAGCGCGTGTTGGAGCACACCTTACAGATCTCACCCTCCACAGATAAGTCTGTAGATGAAGTGTTGGATGCCCTGCAGTCTCACATAAAGGGCTTACGTAATGAGGTTCTTCGTCGTAGGGAATTGCTTAGTTGCAAACAGATGGAAGGAGAATCTTTGTCAGATTTGTATGTAAGGCTTTGACGCATTGCAGAGGAAGTCGACTTGTGCCCGGGGAATGCAGCTGCATGCGAGGAGACCCAGTTGAAAATGGTAATTCTGATGGGCATTCAAGATGCAGAGCTTGATCAGAAAATAATTTCCTTGGACACCGCCTCCTCATTACAAGATGTTGTCACGACCTGTCGGTCATATGAAGCAGCCAAAAATGCAACTTCTGCCATACGTGCCCCACCTAACCAGTTGCGCACCGTTTCTTCCTACAAAAAGTGTAAGAAGAAAAGGGCAAGTGAAGCAACCTTACCTTCAAAACCGATTTTGACACCAGCTACTTTATGCCAGTCCTGTGCTCGACAGCATGGCCCCAGTGATTGCCCTGCTGCCAACAGTACTTGCAAAAGCTGTGCCTGCCTTGGTCACTGGTCCAGGACAATCAAATGTCGTGCCAGCAAAGCCCAGTGCCGCCTTTGCCACCGCATAGGACATTTTGATAAGTGTTGCAGAGAGGAGAAGAAGAATCGCCAGGATGGATCTCCAAGCAACAGTGCTGCCCGCTCCAACTCCTGCAAGACCCAAGATGCGCGGCAGAACAGCTGTCGTCGTTTAGGATACCCTTCTTCCACAGCCCCCAAGACACCCCAACCCATCTGTGTTCTCCTGTCATTTGGTGATATTAATTCCCGTTTACAGATGTTACCAGACACAGGTGCTGATGTCACCGTTATTGGCCAGCGGCACCTAGAAAGTTTAGGAATCCCCAGGAGCAGCCTGCAACCTCTTCCGCAGACTACAATGATTACTGCGGATGGGTCCAAAATGACGCCTGCCCTGGGCATGTTCCGGGCTACTCTCACCTTAGGTAAGCAGTCTTGTTCTGCTAGGATTCATGTCCACGAGAATGTCCAGACTCCACTTCTGTCTTATGCACACTGTCAAGAGTTGGCCATAATATCTCCGGATTTTCCTAAGCCCATTGCAGAAGTCAAGCATGTCAATAGATGCAAGGAGCTACCTATCTCAGCCACCACATCGCCTTCGGCTGCCAAGGAATATTTCCTCCGAGAGTTCGCAGATGTGTTGATTTCCAAAGAAGACTTGAAGTCAGCTCCCCTCAAGCCCATGGTCGGTCCTCCCATGAGGATTCATCTCAAGGATGGTGCTGTGCCCTTCGCCATCCACACCCCAAGACAGATTCCCCTTGCCTTCAGGGACCAGGTCAAGGAAGAGCTTGACTCCATGGTAACCCAGGGAATAATCAAGCCGACTGGTGATGACCCTTCAGAATGGTGTCACCCCCTTGTAGTCGTTGCCAAGAATGTCACAGGAGTACGCATCACTGTCGACCTCTCCAAGCTGAACAGCCAAGTTTCCCGCCCAGCCCACCCTTCGCCCACACCCTTCACCGCCATTTGTAGTGTGGACCCGAAGGCTAGGTTCTTCACGACAGCTGATGCCCTCTGTGGGTACTGGCAAATGGAACTGGCCGAAGAGGATCAACATTTGACTACCTTTATTACACCATGTGGTCGGTTCAAACACTGCAGAGGACCGATGGGTTTCGCAGCTACTGGAGATGCATTCTGTCTGCGAGGCGATATGGCCCGTCAGGGAGTCAAGAACTGTGTGAAGGTTGTCGATGACATCCTTCTCCACGATGAGGATTACCAGTCACACCTTTACCGTATCCACGAGATGCTCACCAGGTGCCGCAAGTTTGGGATTACCCTCAACAAGGACAAGTTTGTGGTTGCTGCACCTACCGTCAACTTCTTCGGATACATGCTCTCAGGAGAGGGCATCTCGGCTGACCAAGAAAAAGTCAGTGCCATCAGGGATTTCCCTACTCCAGCTAACCTGACCAACCTCAGATCATTCATGGGCCTGGTCAACCAGTTGGCAGAGTTCACCCCTGACATTGCCGCTACAGCCCAGCCTTTACGCCCTCTGATGAGCCCCAAGAGAACATTTGTGTGGACCCCTGATCATGATGAGGCCTTTCAACGCATCAAGTCAGCACTCCTCCGTCCACCCGTTCTCGCTGCTTTCGACCCAGACCTGCCTGTCATCCTCCAGACAGATGCCTCACGCCTTAATGGTATTGGATATGCCCTTCTGCAGGACCATGGTAGTGGACACTTACGTCTAGTTCAGTGTGGCTCTCGATTCCTTACCGACGCCGAGACACGCTATGCTACTATTGAGCTTGAGATGCTGGCCGTGGTCTGGTCGATGTCAAAATGTAGGCTGTATCTCGCAGGCCTACAGAACTTTACTCTGATGACGGATCACCATCCCCTCATACCTATCCTGAATCATTACTTGCTGGACGCCATCAAGAATCCTCGCCTCCAGCGTCTGAAGGAGAAAATTTCGCCCTACTTATTCACAGCTGTGTGGCGTGCTGGCAAGTCTCTGAACATTCCTGATGCTTTGTCTCGAGCCCCAGTCAGCCACCCCACACCAGAGGACGAAATTGCAAGTGCCCCTTCTGCCACCCATCTCCGAACAGTCATGGCTGTGTACACTGTCACCTCTTCAGGAGAGTCTCCAGCTCAAGATGCCGACAGGACCCTTCAGGATCTACGAGATGCAGCAAGAACAGACCCTGTCTACACTCCCCTGCTCGACTGTGTCACCTCAGGATTCCCCTCCAATAGGTATGAGCTGCACAACTGCTTACTCCCATACTGGAAGATACGGGATGAACTCTACGCTGATGGTGACCTCGTCCTGTATGGAGCAAGAGTTATAGTTCCTGCCGCCCTCCGCCGCCGCACCTTGTCTCGCTTACATGACAGCCATAGGGGTGTGGAATCTACTAAGCACCGAGCAAGACAGACTGTCTTCTGGCCTGGTATTAACTCAGACATTGTCAACACAATTGGAGCTTGTGAGTCATGCCAGGTATTGCAGCCATCCCAGCAGCAGGAACCACTGATGAGTGATGACAACCCCAAGAGGCCCTTTGAGTCTGTTTCAGCAGATTTCTTTATCATCGCAGGAAAAGCCTTCCTCGTCATAGTCGACCGACTCTCAGGATGGCCTGTTGTCGTCCCATGCAAAGGTGATACTACTGCTTCTAATACAATCAGGATCTTCTGCCGCTACTTCCGGGAAGTTGGTGTCCCTATACGCCTCAGGACTGATGGAGGACCACAGTTCACC
Source organism: Macrobrachium rosenbergii (assembly GCA_039081455.1). Lineage (NCBI taxonomy): Eukaryota > Metazoa > Arthropoda > Malacostraca > Decapoda > Palaemonidae > Macrobrachium > Macrobrachium rosenbergii. The sequence continues at coordinate 15,068,550 of JANJGK010000017.1, read as the reverse complement.
AGCAACGAGTTCCGGGATTTTATGGAGCGATGGGGAGTTCGACATGTGGTTACCTCCCCATATTATCCACAATCGAACGGTCATGCTGAAGCCACCGTGAAATCAATCAAGCATCTTATCCTGACAACAGCACCTTCAAGCAACATTGATTGCAAGGAGTTTGATCGAGGTCTCTTAGAGCTCCGGAATACTCCAAATTTCACAGGCCGCTCCCCTGCCCAGATCTTGTATGGCCGACCTCTTAGGTCATGCATCCCCGCACACCCGGAGTCCTTTTCAAAGGAGTGGCAGGTCAAGACTGAGGACTGTGACCGCCGTGCTGCCGCCCGTGCCGAGCAAGTTAAGACCCGGTATGATCAGCATGCCCGCCCCCTACCCAGGTTGACTATTGCACAGCACGTTCGGATCCAAGACCCGACATCTCACCGCTGGGACAAGGTCGGGGTAGTCATGAGTTTCGGCAGGTCAAGGGACTATGAGATTCATCTTCCTAGTGGTCGTGTATGGTGGCGAAACCGTCGTTTCCTTCGCCCAGTGCCACCTCTTAGTGTTGACCCATCCCCTCTTTCTCCTGTGGCCCCTTGCTTGGACCAGGAAAAGCAGTCCTTAGTTGATATTCCCCCAATGTCCCCACGTCGTTCTCAAAGGCTCACAGAAAAAGAGTCCGCTCGAGAGTATACTACGAGCGTGAGGGGGGAGGGAGGTGTAGGTATATGAAAGACATGTCCAGTATGATGTATGAACCTTTATATATATGTGCATTACGTTCTTTTATGTTTCATGTCCGTTTACAGTATATACCTGCCTAATGTATTAAATGTATGTCATTCCAATGTATTTATCATGTACGTTATGTAATGACTGAACGTTGTCCGTCTGGCAGTAATGTTTCGCCAGTACGGGACCGCTCTGTTTCCCGTGTAGACACATGATTTGTACCTCTGTGAATTTGTCAACTCCACTAGACATTAAGGACCTACTTTTTATATTTCGGTGTTTCCTTCATCCCCAACCTTTAGTGATAAGGATAACGCATCGAACACACACATATTACTAACCGATGAACTCTTAACCCTTATTTATAAGTCCATTTCTACTACGTATGAAAATTTATAAAATGATCTAAAAGTGTTAATTACTTATTATTTTCCTTCTAAGAAGAGTGGCCATTTTTTGCTTATGGCAGCATAAAGACCGTATTTTATCTAAGAAGCCTAGCTTTTACTGAGAGTAAGAAAGCTAATTCCTTAATCTAATGCCTTTTGATCAACTATTCACGATTTAAAAGCAACTATTAGAGTCACCCAAAAGACTACAATGAAAGTAGACAGCACTTGTATAAGTATCGAAAAAGATTAAATAAAGCAAATCCAGCGTGTGGGCCAAGTTCGAAGTTTTTTACATCTCTAACGATACTACAGTATATATACCTTTAGTATTTAACATTGTGTAAAAACAGAAGTCACTGACGGGATCTTTGAAGAAGTTTAAAAGCGCTATTTGCGCCAGTTACATATGGCAACTATATCAGTGAATAGGCAGCAGTAAACGAAAACATTTGAATTTTTCGTTTTCCGCTATCGAAACCTTACCACTAAACGATCAACGCTTTTTTCCATTGGAAAAATTCTAGAGTAGTAAATAATTCCCTTTATGCTTACAGGCTGTCTACGGCTTTTCAGTACTCTGTTGTAATTCCTTTTCTAATACCTAAGTGTAATTCACTGTTCAAAAAGATATAAACCTTGTCGCTTATAAATTCAAATGTAAAAGTAAATGAAGAAGAAACGACTGCAGTATATCATTCCACGTCCTTTGGAAATTTATTACATGTTACATTATCTATCTTCTGATGAAATTCAAATAAGAAAAATAGGCTGAATGCCACTGCAACAGCAATTCCTTCCAATAATAACAATGAAAATAATACTATCACCTATTATTCTGACAATAAGAGCAAAAATATCCAACTTCAAGCATCCGAAATCCTACAATACTAGAATTCGTTCATAAATTTTCCTTTAATATTCACGGGGAAGCAAACCTGATGTACTATGCGTTAGGGAAACAAAGCCTTCACGCCGACATGTTTATGTTGGATGTATTTCAGGCGCTCTTTATGACGGCACTTTATCAAGAGAGTGCAGATGACTCTGGCAAAACGACCACAATACGTTCTCGAATTGTGCATTAGAGACCAATTTTGTGAAACTTGAAGCTAAAGGATGATTTCACTCGCTTGGGCACTGCTCGTATTTCAGAAAGGTAGCAGATATCTTCTAGTTTACTTTTCATAATCGGAGATTTGGTAAATAAATTTATTTTTCTCTGTTCACTCTCATACTGATTCATTTTTCATTGATTCGATATATATATACATACATACACACACACACACACACACACATATATATATACATATATATATATATATATATATATATATATATATATATATATATATATATATATATCACTATGATGTGATAAAAGATTGATAAATACTTTTTCGAAAAACAATGTAAGAGCAATTTAACATTTAGGTCAAACAAACTTAGTTCTAAAAAAGAACACTTTTAATTTACAATTAAATTAACAATTGTAACTACATTAATAATGGGGACTGACGACTAGGATGATCCTGGTACAGCAGTCATAAACGTTGAAAACTTAGCGCGGACGTCCTCTCCGTTAGAGAACCTGCATTTCGGCCCGCACTATTGCCCCTTAATTTTCGAAACATCGGAAGACCCTGTAACCCATTACATAAAACATTGAAGTTTTGGAATGCACGGGTTACAATATAAATATGTAAAATATAATAAGTAAATTTCCTAAACAATTTCTTGAAAGTTATGAAATGTTACGGAGATATCAATAGTTATATCCCCGCTGGAAACCTCAAATTTACTAATGTTCGAACTTAATTTTAGCCCATTATCGTAGATTACAAAAATTTAAGAATTTAAGACTAAACATGAGACCATTCCGATTTTATTGTAAATATGGGTTTGGTTGCAAGACTTTGGTTATGAATAACGTAACTAGAGTTAAAAGTTTACGAAGCAACTGCACCTCACTTATAGCAAACTTTACCTCAACTGTTAGCCAGTCCTTTAGGTCCATAATAAAGTGTTGACAAAGGTAGCGGTGGTGATGGAAGTTAATATTCCACCTCTTGAGTAGTGGATGGTGAAGACGGTGATGAGCATCCCAGAGAGGTTACGTCCAGAGCCACGGTCCCCCAATTAACGTGAGCCAGCCATTGTCACTTGGCTGTAAAAAATTTCTTTTACGGAGCAGACAGCTTGCTTCTGCTTACCCTCTCTCTCCGTCCTCCGTTCCCCCTCTTCAGGTCGCTCACTTCCGACGATGGTTTTTCAGCCTTGCGATAAGTGGGGAACAACCTGAACAACCTGCCAAAACTTAAATAACATGGCTCAAGAATGGCTTGTTTCTCCTAAATTGTCCCAAGTGCACCGAACGCGCCCACAAAAACATTAATGAAGAGATGGAGCACGACACTAGTCACTGAGTAGAGGAGGAACAAATAGTCCTTTCATTCAGGGGCGTCATTCAGGCGAAAAAAGAACATGCGGATGTCTCCAGAGGATTCGCGTCTGTCTCCTTTAAGATCATTTCTGGAAGCAAGGAAATTCTCTGGAAAAGATGAAGTCGTTCATCTGGAAAGGGGATCGAGGTGTGGAATTAAAAATGACGAAATAAAGAAGCGATGAATTATCGACGTTATCTCACACCTTTTCATAGAGGCGTCATATTTCCGATCAGAAGACAGGCAAACAGACACACTGATACTGAAGGCATTCTTATAGGCAGTTGTTTTTAACTCTAATAGAATGGGTTTTAAGTACAGTTGAGATCTCCATTTACCATTTACCATTTTAGTGTTTTGTCGTAGGACTCCACAAGTCTTAGAAGCTATCTATTATTCTTTTTAACCGAAATACAAATACTGGTAAAATAAATATCTGTATTGAAAAAAGAAAAATCTCTTCGGTATATCTTTCGAAAATTTCTCAATTATTACATCATACAATATTCACTCTTGCAGAAAGGAAAGATTGACAGATATCGTAACAGAAACAGCGCACTTTCTTCACATACGTTTAACATATAAAATAATTACACAGGCGAAAACCAGTATTTACGTGCTTTAACATAATTTTTTTGTCCCCCGAGTAATAAGCAACAATACTCTATGTAAGAAATTCCTTGCAAGCTCCGTTCCCCAAGTGGCGAATGGTCTTATGTAACACTTCCCTTCATCTTACACTTAGTGCTTATTCCGCTCCGCGTCTACTAGAGGGAAAGAATTCCAGATAAATAATGGAAGACATTTCCTTTAGAGAGAAACATGTCGCTGAACAACTTATAATTAAACAGCTGAAACTTCTGCATCTAAAGGCACATCTGTAGTATTTATCATAACTGATCCTTAGGTTCACAATACGAGTAAGAACACTATTATTATTATTATTATTATTATTATTATTATTATTATTATTATTATTATTATTATAGCATGAGATCTGACTTTTCACCGTTTATCGTGTTTCCTAAATCATGACTGTCCTTGCAAACCAAGATAAGTGAAAT